>OZ024887.1:70575003-70888920 GCA_964017195.1 Siderastrea radians | reverse complement strand
CCAATCAGGAGCCAGGATTACCGCCCATACGAGCCCACTTTACTACTGAGGTTCCTTTGGTAAATCTCTTTCAGCATGATTTGAACGAGAGAAGGAATTGTCGGGTTGAATTGAAGTCTTAGAATTATAAGGCTGAGTGTTGCGTTAAACATTGTTTTTTACCTGTTCCGCTAATAAAGCATTCATTAAATAAAGGTGACATTTAATTTGTATTCCTGTTTTCGCATTATATTTTAAGTTATCTTGAACTCATTTGAATTTTTCCACAAGTACAGATTCACATTAACCTGTTACCACTATGATTATATCAATTTGCTCAGCTTAAGGATGTCCCTGACAATAATTCAAATTAATATTGTTCCGTTAATATATGAGCAATTAACATATGATTGACGTTTGATTTCGTAAATAGCTTGATTGACATTTAGTTGCGTAACCGATACGGTCAGATGACCTTTGAGCTCGGATAAGTTAGTTTTTCGCAGATATTTTCACTGAGAACACATGTTTGTTGCTGACCTGTTTCGCTGACCCGTTTTCTGCTGTTTTCAAATCTGTTTTATCTGTTTCCTGACCTGGACAAACCGTAAAACAATCTGATTGGATATCGTCAAAGAAGTAAGTGTTCAGTACTGTAACTCAGGCTTTTAGCAATGTAATTTAGGTTTTGCGTTTGTATTCCGATCGTCTGTTTAGTTTCTCAATGAAATTTTGTATTACTTCTTTAGATCGAATAATCTTGAATCTTGGAATAAATTGCACGATTGGCGTAGCCCACTTAGATTGTCTGCTTGGTTTTTACGGAACCATTTTCATTCGATTTCTTGGCTGGATGAAGAGAAACCTTGCGCTGATCCACAGAAACCCACATGGAAGAAGCAGCGGTAAAACAAGCCAAGACCAACCGACGTACTGCAAAATCGAACTTTACAAGAGTTGGAAAAGCGTTGGTACATGCAGTTGAGTACAAAAGGCCTCCGAATGAGGTAGGACAAGCCGTAATTAAGCTTCAGGGAGCGTATGAGAACTTAGTGGCTAAGCACGAGGATTATGCCAAGCACATCGAAGATGATGAAGCGTACGAAACTGAAGAAAGATGGCTCTCTGAATGCCAAGAAATTTTCAGGAGGCTAGAAGTAGACGCGAAAATGTTTATCGAAAGTGTAGAGCATTGTGGTTCGAAAGATTTAGCTGAGAATGGTGATTTAAGTAAAGAAAAAGAGAGCGCTTTACCCGATGGAGAACTTGAAAACGAAGTAATCCCACACGTCAAGTGCACGCCAAGTACGCCTCACCAATAGACTTAACTGACTTCTGGGCAACAGAGACTATGGGTGTGGCCGTGAAACCCTGTGTCTGTGATGCAGACAAACTGTCTCAAACAGAAAGAGAAGAAGCTAAGCTGATAGAGGAGTCGTGTATTAAAGTTGGAAGTCAATAGATGATTCCATACCCCTGGAGAAAAGACCCCAACCTGCTCCCAGACAACAAAGATTTGGCAATGAAACGGCTAGAGTCAACAGAACGACGCCTGAAAAGAACAAGACGCGTATCAAGGTCCTGTTCACTACATTCCTCATCACGCCGTGCTGAGGCCAGACAAGAAGAGTACTCCTGTTCGAATTGTTTTCAATTCATCTTCTGCATTTCAAGGACATACTCTGAATGATTACTGGAAGAAAGGTCCCGATCTCTTAAACGGCATATTTGGAGTTGTCTTACAATTCCGAGAGAGGAAAGTCGCAGTTATGGGAGACATCTCCAAGATGTATCATAGGATCCTAATTCCTGAGAGGGATCAACATGTACATCGCTTTCTCTGGAGAAACATGGAAACGGATAGAGATCCTGACATCTACCTCAAAACTGTTCTTACATTTGGGGACAAGCCTGCACCCGCTATGGCGCAAATAGCCCTGAGGAATACAGCTCAAAAGAACAAGGTAGATTACCCAGAAGTAGCTGAAGTCCTCACAAACAACGTGTACATGGATGACATCTGCGATTCCGTAGACACAGCGCATGAAGCCCGAAAATTAATTAACGACAGATATTGACCAGGTCTTGAAGACTGGAGGATTCAAAGTTAAAGGATGGATTTCCAACGAGATGCTTGAAGAGAAAGAAAACTGTGACACAGAGAAGGAGATGAATCTATTTCAAGGAAATGAGGAGAAAGTCCTGGGAACCCTGTGGAACTTTAGAACAGACGATTTCTACTTCAGAGTGAGATCAGAGTTGCTAAAGCTAGACGACAGACCAAATCCTGTACCTTTGAAGATGACGAAGAGAATGATCTTAAGCCAGGTGGCTCGAATTTACGATCCAATTGGATTCGCAGCAGCATTCATAATCAGGGCGAAGATAGGGCTGCAAAAACTGTGGCAGTTGGGACTAGACTGGGACGATGAGGTACCAGTCGCAGTTCAGGATCGGTGGATCTCTTTGTTCAAAGAAATGAAAGAGTTGGACAATGTGTCCTTCGAAAGATGTTTAACTGCAGACAAAGCCGTGGATCCGCCAATGCTGTGTGTTTTCGCCGACGCATCACAAGACGCATTCGGAGCATGCGCCTACGTACGCGAAAGAAAGGATGACAACACTTACTCAGTCAAGTTCATCGCAGCGAAGTCCCGAGTAGCACCGCTGAAACAGCTCACAATCCCGCGCTTGGAGCTACAGGCAGCCGTTCTCGCAACCCGCCTAGCCAAATCCATTCAGGAGGAAACTAGGATACAGTTTCAAGATGTTAAGTTCTTCACCGACAGCACTATCACCTTGGCCTGGATTCAAAGTCCGTCTCGCAGCTTCAAACCGTTCGTATCCTCCAGAGTGGGAGAAATTCAGAGTAACTCAGATCCAAGCCAGTGAAGACAATGTAGCTGACGACCTGTCACGAGGAATCTCCGTTGATGAACTGCAAGGCAGATGGATGAATGGCCCGGAGTTTTTGTACTTACCAGAGAGTCAGTGGCCGATTAAGATCGCTTCGCCAAGCCCGGATGAAGACATGGAGTGTCGACAAGCACAGATACTGACCGCAGTCGCAACACAGAAAGCTGAAGATGTTATTGATCCGTCCAAGTTCTCCAGCTGGAGAAAACTAATCCGCGTGACAGCACGCATTCGGAGACTAGCCGAAAAGATACGTTTACGGAAGCACGCTCAACAAGGAAGGAACGGTCCACTCACTCCAGAAGAACTAGAGAGGGCAGAGATATTCTGGAAGGAAGCTCAAAGGAGTTTGCATCGTCGAAAGGAAAAGGGGGAATTCACGCCACTAAGCCCGTTTCTGGACGTTAAAGGTGTCATTAGAGTTGGAGGAAGAGTAGACGAAGCCATCGTCTCATATGACACAAGGAACCCCGCCCTTCTCCCGAATGATCACTGGATCTCCTGGTTAAGGTGATTCCATCGAAAATGAAGTTGTAATGAGAGTTTGTTGAAACTTTGCAGAGCTACTAACTACACCTAGTACATTAAAAAAATAAAATAAAAAGAGGGAGTCACCGTGCCTGATTTCACGCTACGGGGCTGTAGTATATAGGTAGTTTGCTATCTTTAGACAGCAATATTAAAAAAACCTATCCTTGTACTAGAGACACCCATTACTTCAACAAAGTTATAACTGGCAATGAAATATAAGTATTATTCTTATGATAGAAGTACAATGTTACAGTAAAACTTCTTAAAATTGCCGTAACAATGAAACTAATTTGAAATAATAGGCAAATCGAGCGTCTGCACGGTTCCATTGAAACGCCTAAAATCTGACTGTAACAGTGAATCAACCGGAATATTTCAAAATTGAATAATGAAAAATTCTTCAAATTTGAATATATTTTCCTTAAATAAATGTAATGAAAAAGTGGGGTCACCGAGTTCGTTTGGGAGAAAACGACCATTTATTTCTCTGAACAGCTCAGTTTCCATAGAAAACCTATAAAGTTCCAAACGCACGCGCGCTCGTGCGCGCGCTAATCACGCAATAAATGATGCGCAGAAAGGATGCGCAATGCAATTGAACGGAATCACCTTAATAACGAGACACGCCCATCAGTACGGGCATAACGGTGTAGCAGCCACGACAGCCAAGATAAGGCGAAAGTATTGGATTCTGAAATCAAACAAGCTAAGCAAAGCAGTAAAGTACAAGTGCGGATTCTGTCGTGAGATGGCTCACAAGGCCGAGACACAGTTAATGGCAAATCTACCAGGCCTTCGCTTAGCTCCGCACACCCCACCGTTCTACTTCACCGCACGGGATTACTTCGGGCCTTTTAACGTCAAGATCTCGAGAAACAAAACTGCCAAGCATTACGGAGTCTTGTTTACATGCCTGAACACGAGAGCTGTCCATTTGGAGATGGCAGCAGACTGTTCGACAATGGAATTTCTTCAAGTCCTGCGAAGATTCTTCGCCATAAGAGGTCGACCCGCAGTCATAATGAGTGACAATGGCTCACAGTTCGTTGGTGCTAAGAGAGAGTTGCGTGAAATGGTAAACGGCATAAACGAAGAGGAAGTTCAAGAGTTCTGTGGAGAAAAGGGAATGCAATGGAAGTTTATCACGCCTGTTGCCCCTCATCAAAATGGTTGCGCAGAAGCACTAGTCAAAACCTGCAAATGATCTCTGAAGAAAGCTGTTGGCAGTCAATTACTAACACCATTTGAGCTGTACTCAGTTTTATTGGAAGTGGCTAATCTGGTAAACCAGCGACCAATCGGTAGGATCCCAAACGACCCTGACGACGGTCATTACATATGCCCGAATGACATACTTCTCGGACGTGCATCTTCAGAAGTTCCACAAGGGCCTTTCAAAGAAACAAAGAACCCAAGACACAGAGTAGAATTTGTCCAGAGGATTGTTGATTCGTTCTGGAAGCGCTGGAATAGGGATGTGTTCCCATCACTGGTACCTATACGAGGCAATGGCAGGTGGAACGGCGGAATGTGAGACCAGATGATATCGTGGTAGTAGCAGATTCCAACGCTGTCAGAGGTAAATGGTCCATTGGAAGAGTCGTAGAAGTGCATCCAGGACCTGACGGTCGAGTACGAAATGTAAAGCTTAAGACGTCCACAGGAGAGTACAGCCGTCCAGTTACAAAGATTGCAGTCATTCACCCTGTTGAAGGTGACGACTGAACGAACATTGGATAAGATAAGGACTACGCCCTTATCGGGGCGGAGAGTGTTCCGTTAATATATGAGCAATTAACATTTGATTGACGTTTGATTTCGTAAATAGCTTGATTGACATTTAGTTGCGTAACCGATACGGTCAACTGACCTTTGAGCTCGGATAAGTTAGTTTTTCGCAGATATTTTCACTGAGAACACATGTTTGTTGCTGACCTGTTTCGCTGACCCGTTTTCTGCTGTTTTCAAATCTGTTTTATCTGTTTCCTGACCTGGACAAACCGTAAAACAATCTGATTGGATATCGTCAAAGAAGTAAGTGTTCAGTACTGTAACTCAGGCTTTTAACAATGTAATTTAGGTTTTGCGTTTGTATTCCGATCGTCTGTTTAGTTTCTCAATGAAATTTTGTATTGCTACTTTAGATCGAATAATCTTGAATCTTGGAATAAATTATACGATTGGCGTAGCCCACTTAGATTGTCTGCTTGGTTTTTACGGAAACAAATATGTCGTAATTTTCCCAAACTGTCATAATCAGTTAATTCCGGACTACCACTTTGTTAATTTGACATCCAAAACGCCTTGTTCATCTGAATTCCTGTTTGGGACATGGGATACTAAGGACTACAATTTACCGAGATGCGATTAAGTATTTGTGAAAAGTAAGAATATATACTCAAATTACAAAGGCCTAGATTTGATTGTTTAACCCTTTAAGCCCCAATAGTGACAAGCATCTAATTTCTCCTCACAGTATTTCTACTTGATCAAACATACAGGTCATGAGAATGAAGGGAATTAAATGATCACCAATGATCAAATGTCTTGATATTTTAGCAAATTCTCCCAACTAGTAACATAAGAAATATAAGGAGAATAGTGAGGAGAATATGGATGTTAACATTGGGGATTAAAGGGTTAATATTGAAATCAATCGCCGTGTGTACACTGCTACTGAATTTCAACTTACTCTTTCAAATAATCCAAGTCAAAATCCTCGACAAAAAAGGACAGAAGAGCATCGTCGTTGAGCTATTCAATATTAACGCTAAGCCTAGGTTAGCTGAACAACCCGGTCCTAGATCTTTAGCTTCTTTAGATTACAAGGTTAAAATCTGACTAAGCATTGAAGTGTAGGTTTGTGTCCTTAAATGTCCAGTCAGGACGTATAAGCTTCAGTCTTGGATCGGTTTTGAAATCGTGTAAAGTACTTTCTCTGGTTTGAATGTGGCCGGTCAGTAAGCTGAGTTAAAAGACACCTTCATAGTTTCATGGAAAGCATAGGGTCCAGAGGAGCGAAGTTCGAGCAGAACGTTTAGTTTTCCTTGCGAAAGACAACCGACATAATTTGCTGCGAACTTGCGTTACTCGCGTTACCTATATCTTTACCTCAGGTCAAATTACTGTAGGCTCTTAGGATCACTGAGATCGACTTAATTATCCTTCGTACATCTTACCTTATAAAATACATAACCACGTCATTTAATCAATAAATTTTCCCAATGCAACCTTTGTGAATCCAATTTGAACGGCTTTCTTCTCTTTCCATGCGCTGTATTTCTCGATCTCGATCTCGCTTAGTACGCCATATCGTCCGCCATATTGAAAATTGCTATTAACCGCAGACCATTCTTCCGTGGTCACCTAACACGTTGCCCAAAGGGTTTAACTGTTTTTCCTTCCTTCTCAAAAACCAACATTTCTAAATTGGTCCTGAATAAGAGGGCCTCAGACTTGTCAGTCGTTAAGACTGCTGGTACTACGATCAAAACTTCACCTTCCCTTTTCTGTTAGATTTTTGAAGGTATAGCTACTAAAAACTCCCTAGGCCAATTCATACGGGAGGTGCGATTAGTTTAGCGGTAATTTTCAGGTTCAGTTCGTCTCTATTACTTGATCCAAAAATGTCCGCGTTGAGTCGAGCGGAGCTGACAGGGCTCAAAAACCGCTGATCATGCGCATTGTAAACCTAGCTGCGTGACCTCACCTTCCCGCCGTTCGATTTTCAAAATGGAGGACAACGAATAAAAACTTTCCACGTCACAAATTTGTTACCTTGCAACGCCGTGCTCGCTCTGAGAACTGACAAGTCATCAAGTTCTGAAGTACACAGCCTTCGTACGTTCACTTTGTATTGTAGGAGAAGGCATCAGGTGCACTGATTTCTTTACAATCGATCAGGGACTCAGCGTTACGCGTGAAATGGAAGTCTGTACGTCTTCCGAATTAACCTCAAGTGCTATTTTGCCAAATGTTAAGGTCATCTTGAGAGATGTAAGGTTCACACAGGCAAAATTCTGCAGCTATTGCATATCTGAACAACATTTAAAAGGCAACTCTGTATTCGTTTTTGCGAAAAAAAGCTAATGCTTCTTCTTCATGGACTACAGATGAAGTGGTTCAACGGGGAGAACTAAAGAACTCTTTTACAAGTAAGCTACTGAGTTAAATTTGGAATACGCAAGTAGAATCACAGGTGACCGAAATGTAGTTCTACTCTAGACTTTTTCCTTTTTTTTCTTTTTAGCCTTGAACGTTTAATTTAGCCTCAAAAGAAAGATCGAAACGGTATTTTCAGTTTTTAATCGGGCGATGACGATACCTCTTCCCCAAAGTACAGTTTTTGAGGTTTTGAAAAGCAAATTTTGGTAGCTTGTTTATTCCTATTTAGCATATGAAAAATGACTTTTGATTCGTTTCGATGAAACTTTTTAAATGCTACTTGTTTATGGACTTCATTAACGCTACCTAAAGAAGACAAAGTAGAGAAATAATTCGCTAGTAGAGCATAATAGTGTCTGCTCGCGTTGTTTAGCTTTTGTACTGATTCATCCGTCTCTTGATGCCGCTTTACCCTCTTGGGAATCGCATGCCGATAGTTTAAGGTTCACCTTATGCGTAGGACTTCTAGATCTATAAAGGTTTTTCTTGACATTGTACAAGCTTAAATGCATCTTGAAGGTTAAATAAATTGCCTATTGTTTCTTTTATACCTTGTTGTAAAATAATTTTCTTGATCTAACCTGTTTTGTGCGTACGTCCTCCCTTTATGCTCGCTAAAGGTTTCAATACAGTTTGCAAAAACAATATTGTATACAAAGCTCTGCTGTCAAATATTCTTGACAGCATATTCTTTATGGACTTCAGTATTGGTTTCTCGAAAAGAAACAAGGTTCAAAATGGCCGAATACTTTCTATCCGGTTCCTTTACAAGTTTGATAGCTTGATAAGGTACTATAAAGAGACGATTTTTTCCTGTTGATGACTTCAATCGCTGTTTAAAGATGACCATTTGTTATGTTGGAAGAAACGTAGTGCCAGTGTGCTGCTCGTGCTACTTGGCAACTGGTAAGCATTTTGTTTTAACTCGATTTTAAAAGGTATGTCAATGTTTACTTCCTTGTTTCTTAAAGTGCTTTCTAAACTGAACGTATCTGCTCAAAATTAGTGGCAGTACATGAACAATCCCAATATTCATTTTCCAAAATGCATGTGCTGTAAAGCTGACAGCACTACAGGATCAGCAGATGAAACCAGCTTCTAATTCAATGGTCACACCTATCTCGAGGTGAGCTTTAAATTCTGCACTGTTTAATGTATTAACCCTTGAACAGTAAACAAACGACC
Organism: Siderastrea radians; assembly: GCA_964017195.1. Lineage (NCBI taxonomy): Eukaryota > Metazoa > Cnidaria > Anthozoa > Scleractinia > Rhizangiidae > Siderastrea > Siderastrea radians. The sequence goes on along the minus strand of OZ024887.1, from coordinate 70,880,145 downwards.
TCCACATATTAGAGTTGATTGGCTTTTTAGGTGAAATAGCTTGAAATAGGTTTCCCCTGAAGTAGTTTCCTAATGAATATTTTTGCAGGGAATGCTATGTTGGAACTATTCAATCCTTAAGCAGAAATCAACCAAACAAAAACATCATTGAAATGATGGTGAAATGTTTTGCTATTTTGCAGTCAATTTGGGAACCTAATAGAGCATGAACAAAATATGTCAAAACTGAGCTACTTAAAACACAAATAATATGAGCAATAAAAACACCTGAAAGAATTCTTATTTAACTTAATCATCAACAAACTATGGCAAAAAAAATCATGGGAAATGTCATGATATTAACAGATCTCAAACAGGAAAACAGAGTATCTTTCAAACACAAGGTATCCCCACCGCTTAGCAACAACATTTTCAGTACTGCATAACTTCATGCATACTTATTATAGCAAAGCAAAGTGTATCTCCTTGCCAATACAAATGTAATCATTGTTTTTGCAGCCACCTTTTTCAGCTTGTTACATTATAGAAGTGGGTCCTGACGAACTCTCATTTGTTAAAAAATAATAGAAAACACACATTTAGGAATGTAGGAGTACTGAGATATAAACTTGTGCTGAACCCTTCAGCACTGGGCTGACAGTTGTCAGATGAATCAAATTGTTGAAAAGTACATTAAACAAATAATCTAAATGATAAACACAGAATTTAACTTTCAACTTTTAAAAAACTAAAGAATTGTATAGAAGCACATAACACTGAGGTAAGGTGCTTCAAAATTGAGTGCACTAATTAGGAGCAAACATGGCATCAATGTTAAATGCTCCAAACAGGTAGTATCTGAAAAGTGCAGATAGCGCAAAGTAAAGACTTAAGAAAGGACCATAATCATCATTTAAGCAATAGAAAACTTCTTCTGTGTTTGCATAGCCTGATATAAACACAAGAGGGGTTAGAAAAATTCAAGACAGTTAAGCAAACCCTCGACTCCGTCCCAGGTTTGCATAACTTTCGAGCATTCTTCCACCCCTCGAGTGTTTATATCAGGCTATACAAACACAGTAAAAAGTTTTTTATTGCTTTCATAAAATAACTAAGATACTGTGCACAACTTTGACATCACAACTGTGTTTACATACTCTCATGTAAACACGCTTCTCAGCCAACCAGAGGGTGCATAGTATCTTAGTTATTTTATAATTGTGCCCCTTCCACACCACTGCTTCTATAGTCTCCTTCGCAGCCGACCGAAGTCAAGCAACGCCCCTTGTCCTAATTAAGACTACTTCTTCTAAGACTATCACTTCCTTCTAGAAAAAGGTTGGCTCCAAAATTAACATAAGATGAATAGCAAGATGGAAGAAAGTCAAAGGCACAAAAGTGCTGAGCTTTATTTCTCAAATCTTTATACATGCTTGTTTTCATGTCATCTTTTTTTCAGGAGCATTATAATAATATTATAATTATCTGTCTCAAGGCAGAACTCTCATAAAGATCAGACCCAAAAACATCAGCAAACTCCACTGGACTGTTTTAGTACCAATGAAGAATTTTATACAGTCAAAGAATGTAGGGCAATTTGACATTAGAAAAATCAATTAGAATAATAAATATTTGAATTGAACAGTGGTGACTTTTATAGCTACCACTCTCTGCTTTCTACCAAGAAAATGTAACAGGCTGGATGAGAACATGGCATCGCAGTCAAAAGCTGTGAAAACCTGGAGAAAAAAATGCAAAACAAAGATTTACTTCATGTATAATTGATTAAATACACTAAATACATTTAAACACAACATTTTTAAAAACATTTGGCAATTAGATAAAATATCTCTTACCCACTTAAACAGCTTTGGTTGAGCAGGTTTTGAAAGTACAATGTACAAGTGAAACCCTGTCTTATCATGACCCCATTAATAGTAAAATAACCATTCTGTTACATGAGAACATTTTACAACACTTCTTTAATTGATCCGGTTCATTAATTGATCCGGTTATTTTTCTATCTGGAATACTTCCTGAATGCAACAATGTTTTTTTGGTTAATTATTTATGGCCCAAAAGTTCAGTGATCATATTTGTCAAATTCCCTGTAAACATCAATCAACACTTCCTTCTGGCTATTTGCAAAACATAACTTGCCCAAAACTTTTAAAACTGATGCAGACATAGTTGTTTCCTAAAAAGAACACCCTTTCAATGCAAAAACCAGCTGTACAATGATTATTTTATCCACCATCAGCAATGATATTGCTAGGGTTTTACTTTCAAAATTAAGTAGAGATATACTAGTTCAAGTATACAAATAATATGCAAAATAAGTAAAATGCTAACAAAGAGATGGTATGAAATATCCATGGGAACAAAGTATATGGGTATACATAGCCAACAATACACAAATCAGTGAGCACAAGGAAAGCTCAACAGAAATTGTCATCATGTATTGATCAACAAGTGTGTTAATGTTGTTAGCAAATGAATAAAACAAATCAACATGGCCAGTGTTGTTGATCTAAAAGAACTGAGTACAGTCAAAACTTGATTTGCTTTGTTCAGAATTCAACACACGACATAAGGCAGTATTTGTCAGCTAACAAAATTATGCATCATACATGTACGTGTCACAGTTTTAACTGACGTAAAGTATCACTTTCTTAAGCATTGACAAGAGCCAAAATACCGAGCACAGAAGGCTTTAAACTGATCTCCAAAAGGCAACTTTTGAAGACTGTTATAATAGCATTGTTTCAACATCAGGTAACACTCTCTTCCGGCTATTAAAGTACTTGTCAGTTTATAAAAAGCAGCACTCCGCATAAATAGACTCGTACATTAAATGTGCAAAACATGATCAGCAAAGGGCTACAACCACTGAGTGCATTCAGTACATTTCCTGATCAGTTATCAAATAGTACATCAATAAATATAAATTACTGACCTGCAGCCATGTGATCACCTGCCTTCTGAATGTCTTATTCACGAAAAGGTATTGACGGAAGATGAATTTTGAATCAAACAACGAGATCAATCGATATCCTTACAAACTCCACCAGCAGTTGCAGTTTGGTTCTGCAGTGTACGGCGGCCAAAATGGCTTCTTTGAAAGCCACTGGAGTCGACGATCGATTCAAAAAGCATTTCTGATTTAAAAACTACTAAGGTAACTTCGATCATCCGTTGAAAGTGAATTAATATTGCAGTTCCCATGCATATAAACAACAACAGCCCGTCCGTAATATCGAATTTTTCAAGCGTGAAAAACAAAGCGAATGCTCAGTAGCAATTCTATGACACTTTTTACGTAATAACTTTTAGCCAATCAGCCGTTTTTGAGCCCTGTCAGCGGAGCTAGCAATACCCACATCAGATATCTGGCGCTGACTTTGCTTAACGTGGGGGAAAAACATTTTCATCAGTAGTGAAAATTTTCTTGCACAAATCGTTTGCTGTAGACCACTTCATCGCTCCATACTTATAGCAAAGGTTAGAAACAAATATATTCAACCTGCAGGTTGGACTGAAAGGTACGTCTTTTGTACAACAACCCTGTATAAGAAAAAGCGACATCATTGAAATAGTTACTTTCTTGATAGCCTGGGAAAACAGCCGACGTTTCGCGAGGTCGCCACTTGACCCCTCGCAAACGACGTCTGGGTAACAAGCGCAGAAATTCCATACTGATGTACTGACGTACACAACCCAGATCTTGGTAGTGCTCCTGATTGGTCGAAAGAAAATTCCCTCGCGGCATAACCAATCAGAAGCGCTGCCAAGATCTGGGTAGTGCACGTCATCAGTATGGAATTTCTGCGCTTGCTACTCAGACGTCGTTTTGCGAGCGCTCAAGTGGCGACCTCGCGAAAAGTCGGCTGTTTTCTCAGGCTACGTTCTTGAAAATATCAAATTTATATGCGCTCGTGTCAGTTGTGCAGTGCGAATTGCCGACCAACCACTTTTAGTTGATATGCCAGTTAATTTACAAAAATGAGTCTACTTGCTTTGAAATGTCGCTCTGTTCTAACTAAAAGAAAAACGTCCGTTTTGTGTTACAATATTTAGTTGACTCACTCGAGCGAGGAGACTGTTGTTTACGATTGCAGTAAACTCTTCTGATTTTACTCGTGAAGACTGATATAGCCCGAGAAGAGGGCAATCTAAACATATTATTTGGAAGAAAGACAAGACAAAAAGATTGAAAATTCACTCGTCTCTCTTTTTCTCTCTTGGACAGAGATAATTTATATTTCTTTAGTGACTTAATGCTAATTAATAGTTCAATTTTAACTTCTCTTCCAGTATACGCGACATTATTCTTGAGTCCACGGTCCTGCTATTTTTCATTAGGGAACTTGTGAGCCACGGACGGCAACTGCAAGTTGAATGTTTTCCTTTTGACGCATTTTGACGCCATCACGTCCATAAGCAAGCACCCATACACCAAAGAAGATAGAGTTTTCCAGCCTTCGGTGAAGAGAAAAGACAAGCCAACAAAGGGAACATTTTACTTCCGGTTCACGTCCGTGGCTTAAAACGTCTGTGCTTAAGTTCCCTATAAGCATGAAGAAAACGCCATCAACGATTCCCAAATCTCTACAGATAGGGACAGTTCACAAGACAAACACCGGGTGAAAGAAAAATATATTCCTCCAGTAGACCCTGTTTTAACAGGGTATAAAGTTGTAGAAGTAACTAGTGAAGTAAGTTTTTGTAGGTGGTATTTTGCCTTTACAAATTTTAAACTCTTAAACTTTTAAAAGATCGTCTGACAGCGTCTTTTATTAGCACCAGACGGGTTTGACGCCATTTAAGGGTATGTTAATTGATTTTTTAATTTACGTTGTCTTGTTAACCGTCTGTTTATTGACAAATTTTGAAATTATTTCAGAACAAAAATAGCAGTAACATAATAGAGGTGACTAATGTTAAACATTCTATTCAGTCAACAGAATAATTTTTTTGCCTTCTTGTGTTTTTGTTTTCTTTTATTATAATTTCGTTTGTTATTTTTATCATTTTTAACGAACTGATAAAAAACTTCTCATCGAGATACTGAGTTAATTTTGAAACATTACCAGATAAAAATCGGATTTAATTTTTTATAATGCTTATTCCCTTTAACTATGTCGCTTCCTATCTGCTGTTTTTACACTTTTCTCAAACTGTGGTCTGATTGAACGAAAACTGCGTGTCTGTGATACCTACCGTGACTACCGCGAGCTTAACTTAAAATCGACTGTGCGAACACCCAAGATCACAAAGCAAGGAACTTTTCATTGTTTGGAGCCAAGGAGGTGATAATCCGTGGTCTCTGGTTACAGGTGGTGTTCAATTTAGCAGTGATGTTAATTTATAATCGCAGTTGGCGGAAGCTCTGTTGTTAACGTGATTCCACTCAATTGCATTGCGCATCCTTTCTGCGCATCCCTTTTTTGCGGGTTTAGCACGCGCACGAGCGAGCGTGTTCGGAACTTGATAGGTTTTCTATGGAAGCTGAGCTGTTCAGAGAAATAAACGAACTCGGTGACCCCACTTTTTTATTCCATTTATTTAAGGAAATTACGACTTTACATGATATATTCAAATTTGAAGAATTTTTCATTATTCAATTTTGAAATATTCCAGTTGATTCACTGTTACAGTCAGATTTTAGGCGTTTCACTGGAACCGTGCAGACGCTCGATTTGCCTATTATTTCAAATTAGTTTCATTGTTACGGCAATTTTAAGACGTTTTACTGTAACATTGTACTTCTATCATAAGAATAATGCTTATATTTCATTGCTAGTTATAATTTTGTTGAAGTAATGAGTGTCTCTAGTACATGGATAGGTTTTTTTAATATTGCTGTCTAAAGATAGCAAAGTACCTATATACTAAAGCCCCGTAGCGAGAAATCGGACATGGTGACCCCCTCGTTTTATATTATTTTTTTGATGTACTAGGTGTAATTAGTAACTGTGCAAAGTTTCAACAAATTCTCATTACAACTTCTTTTCGATGAAATCACCTTAAGGCTCCTATATTAAGCGATCAAAAGTCGTCACACCCGGTAGAGAATCGTCAATCAAGCCAATTGATGAGGACTCAATGCAAATTCAAAGCTTTTAAGAAACAGCTTAAAAGCGGCGTTCGAGTTCAAGCGACCCTTGTTTTCGTCGTAAGTAAAGGTACATTTATTTGTCGTGTATATTACGTTCAACACTTATTTAGGTTTGTCATTTTTAACACATGAAAATATTGGTTGTATTGACGCAGATAATGAAACAGCAATGACTCAGTTTTGGTTCAATGCTAGTGAATAACTAAACGACTTATCGAAGTAGCAAAAAAAATCAAAAAATAAAAAGGACGTGAAATAAACTTTTTAAATAGATCAAAACTGGGTTAAAAAAATCGACTGTTTGAGTATCCTGATTGGTACAATAGGTCATAAACGTTTTTCTTTACGAATATTTTGCCTTTTTTAGGTAATAAACGTAAAATTTAAATTGGCTACTGACTAACGCAGCCTCTACGGAAAAGAACAAAACCTTTCTGGAAAACATGCGATTGAAAGTGGTTGATGTTTTTATTTTATGTTTCTGCATGCATTAACATACCGAGCTGAGTAAGCTCAAATACTTGGATATTTAAATAAGTAGCGAACAAATATTACATGATGTGTCCGTTTACTTCCATTTATTCAGGAAGAATAAAAACTTGATTCAAACTTCTTTGTACCTTTTGGAAGCTCCAGCTAGCGGCAATTACAATAACTTATTAAAAATTTACTTGTTTAGCCAGGCATATCTGTATTCAATAGTTTTTCATATTAGGCGTTGAATTTCTCCTTTGTAGACAGTTGTCGTCTAAGATAACGGTGCAAACTGAAAACTTTTTTAATTTAAACATGCCATCGCACATTTTTCTCACGCTGTGAAAATGTAATTACATAATAGAATGGAAAACTTATGGCTCAGAAAGCCTTGAATTTTCTGCCGTAACCTTGACCTAATCGAAATTAATCAGCTAACCACAAACCGGGCCAGTTTATACAAACTAAACATGATCCTAAATAAGTTGCGAAACCTATGCATTCAGCCACCGAGAACATGACATCGATGGAAGATATATTCGGAAGAAATATAACGCTTTTCAAAATTACAAATCATTTTCAAAGAAGCCGAAATATGTTTACCAACGTAAAGCTTAAAGTTTTATTTCTTCTGAATGACTAAGTTTTTTCTAGGTACGTGAAATGAAGAATTGCAACCGTTTGAAACTAAACTCTATTGCTTTCAGTTAAAATTGTACTGTTTTTGAGTATTTTTTGGCAAACATGCTACCTTTATTTCTCGATCATTTAATCTTTGCAGCTGTAAGTTTATCTATAATGTATGGAGTATTTTCAGCTTTACCTGTTTTAAAAGAAATGCGGTTTAACAGAATAATAATGTAGGAAAATAAATTTTTCTCTTCGACCCGAACGCGCAGTGCCAACAATTAACACTTAGATTTCACCTGTCAGTTAATGTTAGGAGTTTGTATTTTCTTTCACTGCATTCATCTGGGGCCCTATGAAGCGGATTTAGTAATAACTAGTATTTTAACAATTATTCACCGAAGTGGAGGTGTATTTGCTGAGCCGTGAAGCGGTTTGTTTTACCAAACGAGTGGATAGCCAGCACCGAATAGTTTCTATTTTTCGGAGAAATGAGGAGAAACTGGCGCGCGGAATCCAGAACAATGCTGGGAGGTAAATAGCAGATGCTATCCCAAGTTTGAAGAGCCAATCAGAGCGCGCCAACACTATTCAAAGATTAGTACTAGCACTAATGTTAGCCTATTTTAACCCATCGTACAACGCTAAATTTTGGCGTGCTCCCATTGGTCGAAATCGATCACGTGACGCGATAGTGTCTCTCCTCAGCGGGCGCCTATCAGCGCATAGTGCCCGTTTTTGGCAATTTTCGCTCAAAATTTAGCGTTGAACAATAAAAACAATAGAGTTCTTCTTAGTACTAGCACTAATGTTAGCCTATTTTAAAATTGATCTGCCCTCCATGGAAGTGTACTAGCATAGTAGCAGATACTGTTATTTTATAACCGTCATTTTCTCTGAGTATTAATTTACTGTTCGCCGTAAATTAAGGTGTCGCAGCATCCGGAAACATAAAAATGTTTACAAGGGTTTGGCCTTTAGAAATTGAGATGCGCAATGAATGTTCTCACTGCGATGAAAGGAAAATGAGTCACACACAATGGATCAAACTTCAGAGGGATTAATCCACACGCGATCTGGTCTTTCTTTCACTCGGTAGCGATCGAAAAGAAACGCTGCGAAACGCAAATTTTCAAAAAGTTCTCTTTTTGCGTGTGGACGTTAAAAAATAACTAAATAACTGGGTTAATTTCTTTTTGCTCGGAATCATTTCCTGCAGAAAATAAGTGGATTCTTATAAGGGTTGTTAAATCATTTTGGGCAGGCAGGAGATCTCGATATTTTACAATGAGTTCAAGATTTAAAACTACTGACGTTTACACTGCTGAAGTCATTTTAAGGAAGGAAGACTGGAAGCCCTTAACAAAGTTAATGAGGAGAGGAAAATAAATTTGTCGGCGCTCACAATATTTTCAGAGTCTGTGCAATAATTTTAACAGCTTCAATGTTATTTTCTCTACAGGCAAAATTGAATCGATTTGGAGCCCAGCCTTACGAGTAAAAAGCTCTCGTGATATAGCAATATATTATTGTGTGGCTGGTGACGGAAAACCTCATTCTTTTTTTCTGATAAAATAACCGAGCAAACAAAAAGAAAATAGGACAAAAAATGTGAGGTTTTAGCTTACCTTGATCGGTATGAGAACGCAAAACAATTTTGGGTGAGTTTTAGAGGAAGTCATGCCTTATTATGGCCTAAGCAATTACAGGTTCGGCAGGGAGAAAATCCTTTTAGTGAGCCAGCTGTCCCCCATATTATCTTTTTTTTCTTATTTCCACTTCTATTTAAGTGAATCCATATTTTTTCGTTTATTCTATTTATTTTTATAGCGTACTTATTTTGCGGAAGAAAAAGCTTCAGACCAATTGTCGTACATAATTTTCTATTTGCAAATACTCACGAAACACTTAAGACGAAATAAAGGTCTGCCAGATATGATAATTGGGTAAGTGACCTTTACTATTAGAAATCAAGCGGATAGCTTATGGCGACACGATGGACATTAAGGATAAACCGAACACTGTTTTTCTTTGTCTAAGAGCTTATAAATTTTTTATCGAGGGAACTTTGTCCATTTAGTTCCTTAGCTTGAAATAAAGTTACAGGTTTCCAAAGAGGAAACTACCGTCGTTTTCATCTAAGCGTGGACACGTGACGGATAAACATGTTCTAACTGGGTGCAAACAAGACATGTTTGACCGCCAAACATGACATGTTTGGCTGCCAAACTTTGAAGTTTGAAGGCTGTTAGAGCAGGTTTCGCTAAAATGGCAGGTGTCCAGAAAACGAAGAAGACCTAGAAAACGCAGTTTTTAGATGGTTTTTCTTCGAGATTCGGGAATATTAACGGGCACATGAGAAAACATATTGACTTTGTCGAATATTTATGCAAATTTTGGCCGATCACGCACGTAGGAATGCAAGTTTAACGGCTGTCAAACTTCAAATGTTTGGCGGCCAAACATGCCACGTTTGATATCCAATTAAAACATGTTTTTTCTTCACGTGTCCACGCTTAGATGAAAACGACGGTATTGAAACTGGAAGTTACATAGGAAATGCCAAAAAAATTAGTGAACCTGGGTTTTTATCGTTCGGCCAGTTTGGTTGCTGAACGATATTTGCCGGAAGTTTGATGAAGATCTTAAAAGGCAGGTGGTGTGAAGACGAGTCAGATGAACCTCGCCACTGGATTCATTATTCTAAACAACTGTAGCACAAAAGCTTCATGAGATAATTCTTTCAATATACCATTTTCCACTAGAGATTGTATTTGAAGCATTTTGTCGCCTACGATCTTGGACGTCATACCATCTTTAACGTGCTTACCGCAAGGTCAGTGGTCCACTGAATTTTGCTGAAAGTTCACTGTGTTCTTTCTGTTAAAGTTCCAGCGGTAACTGGCCACTTTTAACAAAAGTTTTTGACGCAATCAGACATACTTATGTCGAAATTAAAAACAAAATACCGCATCTTCAATAAAGCGCCCTTCTTTGTGGTCCCGAAACGCTGGCGATCCACAGGATGCATTCTGTTGCATCACTTTGAAGAATTCGAAAAATAAAAGCACCGCAGTTGATAGTTTCGACAAAAACCTTAATTTTGCTCGGCAATAGCGGTTAGAAATTAATATTGTTATAACTTATTCTACCTTCCTGGTCACGAAATCTGCTCATTCGCATTGTAAGGCCGGTCAACCCTTTATCAATATGTACGCAAATGCCCCACCGGTTTCAAGATGTCCTAAAACAGGCGCCTTGTTCACCCAGAATTGGCTTTTTGACCACCAAAGGAGCGTTGTTAAGTGGGTGATTAAAGAAAGAATGAGGCACAATCATTTGTCCTTAACTGCTATATGAAAGACAAAAGAGAAAAAATTGAAAACGTCGCAGCCCGAGTTTTTCAAGTTGGAACCCGTTTCCATCATGGCTATCCAATGCTAAAGACACCCAGTGCAGCAGTGCACAGACACGTTTGGTGTCTTTGCACCAAAATAGCGATTTTTAACTGACATGGAGAATTATTTTTTGGCTTCCATCAGGTGCAAATGTGTTTTCAGCGTGGTACAAAAGATAAATGATAGTATCACTTTTATTAAGCGGCAAACTAAGCCAATTTTAGACACACTGCGTCTTCACGAATGCTGCATGAGCCTGATTCTCATAGAAGGCTCTTATAGGATTCTACCGTGAATCCCGCCTTTGGAACCAACTTTGGTTCATGTAATGATGCAATGTGATCCTAGCCTGGTTTCTATGCCTGATCGCTGACCGCAGCGATCGCAACAATGTTATGGCAGGCTCTACGTAATGTTTACAGTGGATTCGATCACTACGATCGCTGAAAAAACTGCGTGGTGTGTTGTCAAAGTCGTTTCGTTTGGTATCTGAAATTCATTCGCGGTTAAGACTAAAAGGGAAAAATCAGTCCATGCCCTACTTCATCAAGAAACACACTTTACCTTGAAGTTGTATCGCACTTGAGTTCAAATCAGTGCTCACGGCAACAAGATCTTTTTTTTTTCTCTCTCTGGGGCTCTTATAATCGATGCGAACTTAGCTTGTGCAACCTAAATTCATGTTAAACCAATTTTTATCACGCGCATTTTGATTAAAATTTGTTAAAGCTGATCTCAAGCCTCATTTAACTGATTCATGATGCCTCGATGATCAGATAAAACAACAGGATTTAGGAAAACGACGATCAAAGGTTTTAACGCTGGCAACGGAAGAGAGCGAGAGGAAAACAATTTAGTTGTGTACTAGTTAAATAAATATTTTGCATGTTATGTGGCCAAAACCGTATTGACATGTTTGCAGATATCAGGCAAAATATTCTACTCTAATAAATCAGTCTGATATTTCTCCAGAAAACAAAGTACGGTCAAAATAAAGGGATAAAATACACAGTTTGGCGAAAAGACGAAAAAGCTTGTTGATTGAATATATAAACTTACGTTTTTAACTGCTGTGGCCTTCAGTCTTCCCTACAAAAAATGCCATGGTAGTACGATTGCGGTTCACCAAGGGAAAGTCTTCCTGATTAGATTTCTAAATTAAATGCTGTCCTTTTTCATTTTCTATAATAACCTTGAACTTGCCAAGATTATTTTTGATACCCCTGACTGGTCTAGTTTGCCAACCGTGGTGAGTGAAAACTCGCCCACGTATGAGTTAGTTATAACAAGTATTATATTCTGGGGTGAATATTAAAAGCTATTTTCCCTAAAGAGTCAATAGCTGGTCTTTTTCCTTTCAGTTTTAATCTGCCTAAACAAAGATCCTGGTGCTATTTTTATTAACTTCAAGAAAAGTTATAAAAATACAGCTGCCTCTACGATAATGACAACTTTTAGACGCATTTATTTTGGGTAATGAATATAACATTCCGGGTCGATCAGGTGTAGGGGGTGGGGATAAGCTGAGAAAATCTGTTGAAACCTTGAAACACATGCGATGAAAGCTTGATCTAGATACTCGTTAACTCGTTTTCAAATGAAACGTTGAATCTATGAAAACAACACATACTCAAAACAACTACTTCCTTTTTTTTTCAATTTCCGCTTCCTTATCTTGAAGTACGATATATAGCTTTGAACTAATTCAACCACATGCAGTGCGCCCTGCAAATGCAACCAAGTTTGTGGGAAAACCAATATTGTTGTATAATCAACGTCGTTGTAAACCTAAAACCAAAGTTGCGCAGATTGTTGCAAAACCAAAGATTGTGGTCCTTTCAACAAAACTTCATCGTGTCTCCTCTTTTGTCGCCTGCTTTGGTTTTGGAAGGTTTCACTATCAGCTAATCTATCAACTGTTTTGAAGGTGACCATAGGTTAAGTTTTAAAATGATACTTTTTATCATTTTTGACTTTGTAATAACAAATTTTATGTTCAGCGAGCCGAGGGAGCGACTCTACACAATTTAGCGTTAACCAAACTGACGACGCTAACATTAGTTCTTCTCTACCAAAATTAGTAACTAAAATCTCTTTTTACCCATCCGTTAAAATAACCTTTCTTAGACATTTTATGAGTTGTTATATTCCGAAAATTGAAGCACCGTTATAACGCTAACTTTACTCCCAGACGGGCATGGCGCAGTTTCACTACTGAGATGTGAAAGCTAAACAAATGAATTACCTTTGGCACACAACTTTGCAAATTTGTTTGTACTCCGAGGATTTCACCGATGATCAGTCAGCCACTTTCTCACTGAGGTTTTCTCGACGGCAACTTACTGAAAGAAACAAACAGAAACCATCTGAGAAAATCAAGGTCAGTATGACACAATGTTCTCCATAAGCAGAATCGCACTATTAAAAAAAAAAAACGTAAATTGTGAAACTAACATTATCGATTCCCTTTCGGTAGTACACAATATACTAAAACATTTTTGTCTATTATTTCTGAAAAAAATACTTATCGCAAAATATACTCGGCAATTACTGCTTTAAAAGGGTAGGCTGCTTTAAAGATTTAGTTGGAAAATGATCAGGGAACGAAGTGAGGGCAGGGAATAAAGATGGAGTGATTCCTTCCTTCGCTCCGTCTACAGTGTTTGGTTACTTGATCAATCGGAAAAAGTGTCAAAACGAAACGTGCCATATTCGACTCCCCCGCGCTAGTACTTACTCAGTAAATGCCTGTTAGTGGTCACGAATGCTCAAAGTTTGGCTGCCATGTTTTCCAAAAGTCGTTGTCCCGAAATTTTGACTAAGTGGAATCTTATTGATGCGACCTTAACTCAGTAAACTGTGGACATGCTTGCCTGAGGAAATTTCAATCAGATTTCAATCCAACGCACGCATAAAGTCAAGGAAAGTTGTTGCGTTTATTCCGTGTCTGCGTCAAAACAATTGCAGCTGCGTGGTGCTGTTTCTGACGAAATATTCTGGAGAAAATGTACTTTGCTTTCGACTGTTTTACATCAACAAAATATTAGTTTTTTTACATCACTTGTCGATAAAGAAACGTGACACCAGTAAAATCGGAATAACCAGCTAAATAAATCACCAGCTAAGTAAATAAGAAACGACCATCTCTGTCCCTGTTTCAAGCAATTATGTGTCTGCGCGTTTGATCTGCATAGAAAAATTTAACTAATTGGAAAATCTCATGAGCAAATATATGTTTTTTCATTGATACACTGTTGTTTCAAAAAAACGTTTAAAAAAGACGATTTCGTTTCATTCTTTAGAAAAGGCAGTATTATTTTAAAGGTTCCCTGATGTGGTGACCCACTAGCCGAACGAATTGAGAAATTTTGGGGGCAAGTGCAACCTGCCTTATGAAAGAGTGATCCCTTATGTACCGTATGCAACTTCCCGTCAAAGACAGATACGTTTATCGCTATCATTAATTCGACATATCAAAAGAGCAACCTTCTCAGAAAAAAAAGTGGAAAAACCGGGAGGAGGACTTTAAGACAAGAAAATCGTTCCCTGTTTGGATTCACTTGTCAAGAGCTTCTCGTCACAGACAGGTGTCCATCTATCAGTGAACTTGGCAAATACAGCCGCGTGTGTTAATGCATGCATGGATGGAATCACGCTCCAAATGTTTTTATCCTTCGATCTCAGGTTAATATCTCAGTGGTAGAGCACTTGCACCAAAATCGTGATCAAGTGGTCACGTTCAAGCAAGAATTTTTGTCTGTGTGTGTGCTCAATTTATTTTGCCACAATGTTTTAGATGCATCAAAACTCCGACGGAGACGTCAACTCTAAGAAGGACTAATTTCGAGACGCCCATTCCTCTATGAGCGAATCCGTTATGTGTTCCCTTTCCTCGCCCTCCACTGTGAAGCAAGGGAAGGGAACTCGCCTACCTAGATCACGCTTCACGTCTAGATCTTCTATCTGTGTCTGCATTCTGGATCCTACAAAGATACCGCGTGGCACTAAATTTTTGTTGGTTCTAATTTTTGTGATTTTGGGGTTTTTTTTTTTTGCAATCCGAAAAAATAAGTTCCCGCAAAATGAAATTACCGCAATTTTTTTTCCGCAAAAATTTCCTCCACTGTAGAAATTATAGACAAAAATACTGGTTTGAAGGAGAAAATGCCACAGAAAACTCGATGGATATTACATCAGTGGTACCCGGCCTAGTTATTGTCGATCCATTGTAGTGTAATAGAGTACAAAAAAGTGACATTCCCATGTTGTTTTATCTGTATTTCGATTGCATGTACTCAAATACTGAACTAAAACGTCTTCAGTTCCATTTGAGCGCGACTTCCAAAAAATCGCAAAAATTAATTCCCAGCAAGAAAAACCAGTCTTTCCCAATCGCAAAAATTAGTTCCCGTAAAAAACAAAAAATCACCAATCCGCAAAATTAAACTCCACCAAAAATTTAGTGCCACATGGTATTCTGTCTTCCAAATAGTTTTGGCTAATATAAGCTATATGCAGTTAATAAATATCCGTAATTAAAATAAACTTGTATGTAGTTGTTTTTATGTTTTGTTTTATCTTTCCATGCAAATGTATCCGAACGGTCCTCGTAATTTGACTAATAACTGGCGACGTGAATATGTAATGATATAAAACATTTCCTCCTTTAAAAGGGGGATATTAGTTGCACGAGCTATCGTTAAAGGTTCGCGAAAAATTATCCCATAGTATTTCCATAACTTGAATGAGGGATGACTATTTTGCTTTAGCCTACACTAGCCCATAATTAAAAGTTTGCCGCTTTCTGTTATTGTCTGTGTTATTTACAATTAATACTTAAATTTTGGATTTGGAACTTGTAACCGCGAAAATTGTACCAATCAGTTTTCCACGTTGTTCGCGAAATTTAGGCCTATGAATCACGCGGTAAGCTCTCACCGAGAAAAGGTGCTGGAATAATTTTCTAAATCACTTCACACAATGGGCTGTGAGGAAAAAGCTAACTCCCCTCACCCCAAAAGGTTTCAAATTTACTTAAGGCGAAAATATAAACTGATAGTTATTTTATGATAAAGGGAAAACTATATAATTTTTTAAATAACTCCTTCAACCGTTTAGCTCAGATAACTTACCTAGGATGTCGATTCTTCGAATTTTGCCACCCATAAGACGTGATGACTATAATCGTGTACTGGTGATAAAGCAAGGTCAATTATATTAATGAAACAAACTGAAAAAGGCATATGCTTTAAATGACATTTTTGTATGACGTAATCAGAGTAGAGGACATCATATCAACCTTGATCTGCTTTCTTTTCTTTTTATGTCTGCTGTTTTTTCCGGTAGCATAACGCTCCATACCTTTTAGTACTGATAAAAATCTTTGCTTTATTAAACTAATATTTAAGTTGTGTTCTGTGGCTTGCTGATACTGAACAAAAAGGACCATTTAATTGATGTTATTTTTGACAGCTAAGCGTTCTATGCTTTTTAGTCTGTTGCAAATCTTTACTTAATTGAACTAATATTTTTATATTTACCTTTTTCTAATGCCCACGAAGAATGAATCTGCCAGATGCAATTTCCCACACAATCATTGAACTTTTAATAGGTTAAAAGACGTAATGCCAAAAAGGTATTTTTGTTATTCCCTGACTTTCACTACAAATCATGATTATGGTGACTTTATCACACCAGGTTTTATACAGTTCTACGAAACCGTTTCCTCCTTTGGAGTAAACAAGGAACGAAAAAATTGCTGCAAAGAAAAGTGAATATTAACTCTCACCAGTGCCTTAGCCAGTATGAGGAAAAGTGAGGCACTTGCCTCAGGCATTTTTTTTCGTTTTCTCAGAATTCTTTTTCGTTTAACACCCTAAATACCTAGGAAGAGAATTTAAGCATGGACATTGCCTCAGTCACAATTTTTTGCTGGCTACAGCCCTGCTCACGAGCCTTAATATTTTATTTATTTCCAACACCA
This sequence comes from Siderastrea radians, assembly GCA_964017195.1. Classification (NCBI taxonomy): domain Eukaryota; kingdom Metazoa; phylum Cnidaria; class Anthozoa; order Scleractinia; family Rhizangiidae; genus Siderastrea; species Siderastrea radians. The sequence continues at coordinate 70,863,566 of OZ024887.1, read as the reverse complement.
ATTGCGCTAAATAGTCTTAATCCTTTCTCAGTTGTCTGAACCAGGGCAATAAGCAATACATGAAATCTCGTCTATAGATTCATCGAAGGAAATATATTCGAAATTTGAACAGGCTTAGCCGACTTTTATGTTGAAACTGGGAAGCAAATCTGCGAGAGAAAGTGGCAGTGCTCTTTTAATTATTGTTCTTTTTTCCTTCTTGTTTTCTTTTTGTCTTGCTTGCTTTTTCTTCCCTTTTCGAAGTATAGTCGCGTGATATCGGAAAACGAGTCGCAAAAATAGTACACGTGAGTGTATATATTATAGAAATGATAACCATAACACAAAATAAAGAAGGAACACCCTGCATTGGCTCATGACAAGACCTAAAAGTCGACTACATTCGTACTGTATTCTCGCATTTTCGAATTTGGCGAAATTTGTCTACTTGCTCGGACATGAGAACAGTTTGTAACATAAAACGTCTTTCCTTGACTTGTGTTCATTGTGTCACCTTTTCCAGCAGCACCAAACTTCGGTTAAAAAAGGTTTCACATTATCGCCGCCTTCATCCTCCTTGATACTGCGTAACAATTATAACTAAGCCATTTTATTCTAAAACGTTTACTCTCCTCCCCCCCCCCCTTGCTTCTGCGCTCGTTGAGTTCCCACCAATTATTATTATTTCGCTAGTGCGTTGGACGATTTTATGACAAAATAGAAGATGGTTGAACGAGCTGAAAATGGTTGTTAAAGGGTCCTATTTGGCACTTAACACAAGTCAAACTAAGCCTGTTGAAAGTGGAACTGGGTTGGTTCTTGTGCAACTACTTGACAGTGATGCATTATACTAACAATAGACTATTGTGGTTCAGTTACACTAAGAACACAACGAAATGTGAAGATCGGGTCAAGCCAGTCACGACATTCAGAAGGACACGTGTTTACCGCCTACTTCCTTACAATTGATGAACTACATCAGCCACCTACTTTATATATTTAAAAACTGTATTTATTAACATCCCTCTAGGTACAATGCCTCGTAACGGCGAGAGATCAGTCGAACTACCTCAACGTTAACTCGGAGCTGGGATTGAGAAGAGAAAAAAGGGAAAAAATGCGTCAAATGAAAAGAAAAGAGAAAAGCAAAACACTCGCCTTCAGATGTCTTTGGAAAAGATTCCCCTGTGTTCTGAGCTAAAATAATTACCAACCAAAAATAATTCACATATCTCCTCCTCGAGAAAATTTTACTGAAGTTACTTAATAATTGAGCCAGGAGTTTATTGGTCCCGGGACGTTAACCACTACCAAAGAGCGCAGCATGCGTCTTATTACTCTCGAGGTGAGTTGCATATTTAAAATTTTTTTCCCAAATTAAACCTTGCCGAATTCATTAGAAACATACAAGTGAATTTTTTCCACCGGTTTTATAACTCCATTTTCTACTATGTTTTGACAGTTACCTGAAAAATGCGAAGAATTCAATAAATGCTGAGGAGTAAGACTGTTCCCGTGGCTCCGTCTGACCTACAGACTTGGGATAAATATTACGACGAACTGATGTATATTGTATCAGAGGAAGACAAAGCTTTCACTACGTGATATCAAAATGTTTTCAAAACAAGATGGAATAACATTATTCTCCAACAGAGGAGACCGGCAGGGCCAACCTGTCGGACGCGTGGTCGAAATCGGCGTCAAATGGCTTTGGCTAAATAGCAAGCTATTAATTTCTGAGGCTATTTATATGTATTTGTTTTTATTTCACTTGTTATCGACATTTTGAAGTTGTGTAGGATGAAGAGATGCATTTTAAAGTGGTTTAACTGAGTAAACAGTTTGAACGCTGTTTTCTTCCTAACATACCTCTAACCCATAACGTCAAGGTGTGGGCTTCACGGTATAATACAGGCAGACGAGGACTTCGGAACTGAAGACAAACAACAGCCCTTTTAGAGTGGTCGAAGGTTGAGGTGTTAAGCTTACCGAACTGAAGGGCGGAACATTGCACTTGCAAGAGGCTTCAAAAATTTAAAATAATAAACTATTGTTTCCGGTAGTCCTGACCATGTCCATCAAAGCTACAGCAGTAACCATTATCTCTGGCAAAAAGGTGAACAGTATAGAAGCTTTCAGCAAGTGCTCTTAACTGGCATCCAAATATTCCCCTCTCAATGTGCTCATTGCATGGCGTCCCAAGATCGAGAACTTATCGTCACACTGCGCCGCTTTTATTAAAGCGTGTAAACTTTTCAAAATTTCAAGGGACAAGAACGATTACTTAACATGCCAAAACATGCTGCAAATCGGATGAGAGTGAATAAAGTTGTCCCATTTTTATAACAAGCTGACGACTTACTTAGTTCCGTTATTTGTTGGTGAAACTCGTTTTAAGAAATTCAAAAACACGAAGTCCGGTAGCAGCCGGTTATGAAGACGAAAGAATACAGGTACAGGCTTATTGTGTTTGATCTACTGATTCGGTCCTCTTATTGATCATAGCACCGATCGGTTGGGTTTTGAAGAAGCTTGTAAGAGAATTTTACAAAAAATGGCCTTCTTTGGAATAAACATCTAAGTTGGCTGATAGTTTTAACTATTACAATTAATATCAGTCTTAATAAAGATACACCATGGTAAGAAGTGAAGGTAAACAGTCAAAACCAACATTCTATCAACTCACTAAAAACAAATATGTACAGAATACATGAAGGAAAATAAAAATAAAACCATTAGCAAAATAAAGGAATTAACACAACATACCTAATAGTGCATGTTTAAAGCTAAGCATTCGTAGTACGTGTAGTTCCTGAATGTGCCTGAACTCTGTCATCTATAAGTCTTTGTTTCTTAGATACGTAAGTCCTTAAAGGTTTGTTTGTCACAATTTCAACAGAAATATAATGAAATATGTATAAGCTTCAATATTACAAAAACAGCCGCCAGCATAATTATAATAATGTAGTTATTAATATGACTGACTGGTCGGAAGGTCTAACATCAGTGTAATTATACCGCTACATATTAACACATACGATAGACATGCGGGCGGATAAGACGTCTTCCTCTCTAGTCAAGTCCAGAAAGTTCTCTTGGAAAACCAGTAAACATAACGTTTGGCATTTCAAATTTGAGGCACTTTAATGTATACTAAAGAGCAACGTTTACCACACTCTGAGAGGATTAAACTGACCCGCAATGTATATAACTGTGCTTTCAAAATGTATTGGGATATCCCTACGCATTATAAGAGGCAGAAATGAAATAAAAAACATCCAAGACGAAGTTTAACGTTTTCGGATCGATGTCCTAGTCTGCGACTCCAGAAATTACTCTTACGTGAATATCGTCGCTGAAGTTTCGATCAAAGTTGTTTTATGTTGATAGAAAAGAACGATTTTTTTTCTGACAACGTGGGAGTCAGTCCTGGAAAAACTTATAAAACACGCCACAGCATGTTTTATACGTAAACTTATTAAAGATTTACTTGTTTAGAACCAGCATATCTGTATTCAGTAGTTTTTCATATTACGGTGTTGAATTTCTCCTTCGGCGACAGTTGTCGTCTAAGATTACGGTGCAAACACGAAAACTTTTTTTAATTCAAACACGTCAGCGCACATTTTACCCATGTTGTGAAAATCTAATTATATAATAGAATGGAAAACTTATGGCTCAGAAAGCATTGAATTTTCTGCCGTAACCTTGACCTAATTGAAGTTAATCAGCTAACCACAAACTGGGCCAGTTTATACAACCTAAACATCAACCTGCGAATCGCTCGAAGATATAATTTGAAGAAATATAACACTTCAAATACGAACTATTTTTAGGTAAGTGAAATGAGGAATTGCAACCGTTTGAAAACTAAACTCTACTGTTTTCAGTTTAAATTGTTTTTGAGAATTTTTTTGCCAAACATGCTACGTTTATTTCTCTTCAACGTCAAAGATCAAATAATGTTTGCAGGAACTTAATCTGTAATTTATGGAGTATTTTCAGTTGAAACCAACAGTTCCTATTTTAAAAGAACTGCAGTTTAACAGTATCATAAGGGAAGAAAATGAATTTTCTCTTCGACCCGAACCTGCAGTGGTGCCAACAATTCACACTTATAGTTCACCTGTTTTAAGTTAGGAGTTTGTATTTTCTTTCACTGCATTCATCTGGATCGAGCCCTATGAAGCGGATTTAGTAATGACTAGTATTTTAACAATTATTCACCGAAGTGGAGGTCAATAGTGGTGGATATTTGCCGAGCCACGAAGCGGCGAGGCAAATATCCACCACTCCTCACCGACAATGAGGTGAATAATTCTTTTACCAAACGAGTGGATAGTCGGCACCGAATAGTTCCTATTTTTCTGACAAATGAGAAAAAAATGGCCCGCAAAATCCAGAGCAATGCTGGGGGGGGGGGGGGGGGGGGAAATAGCAGATGCTATCCCGAGTTTGGGTAGCCAATCAGAGCGCGCGTGAAACACTATTCAAAGATTAGTACTAGCACAAATTTTAACCTATTTTAACCCTTTGCACAACGCGAAATTTTGGCGTGCTCCCATTGGTCGAAATCGATCACGTGAGGCGATAGTGTCTCTCCTCAGCGGGCGCCTATCAGCGCATAGTGCCTGTTTTGGCAATTTTGGCTCAAAATTTAGCGTTGTACAATAAAAACAATAGAGTCCTTCTTAGTACTAGCACTGACAGAGTGTTAGCCTATTTTAAAATTAATCTGCCCGCAAGGACGTGTACTAGCATAGTAGTAGATACTGTTATTTCATAACCGTCGTTTTCTCTGAGTATTAATTTACTGTTCGCCGTAAATTAAAGTGCCGTAGTGTCCGGAAACATAAAAACGTTTACAAGGCCCGTAGAAATTGAGACGCGCAATGAATGTTCTCACTGTGCTAAAAGGAAAAAGAGTCACACGCACTGGATCAAAGTTCAGAGGGATTAATCCACACGCGATCTAGACTTTCGTTCACTCGTTAGCGATCGAAAAGAGACGCAGCAAAACGCAAATTTTTAAAAAGTTCTGTTTTGCGTGTGGACGTTAAAAACGGATATCTTTTATGCAGCTTGGCCTTCCGTCAGCACATAAACGTTTTAAAAAAAGATCGTAAACGGAGGTATTCGACAACGATTACGTCACAAACGAACGAAAACGTGTACGGTGAGGACAGCGCTTCGCCAGACTATGAAAATGAATTTAAGGGGCGTGTCCTTGCTATTCAGGAATAATTTGACTGAGTGACGTTTTCTATTTAATATTACAACTGTTTATAACGGGGAACTTGTTTTGAGTGAAGCAGTCAAATGACAAATAAGTTCAATTTAAGTCCTTTTGAGTGTTAGACGTTTTTATGTCCTCTTTTGCTCGAAAACATTTCCTGCAGAAAATAAGTGAATTCTATAAGGGTTGTTAAATCGTTTTGGGCAAGCAGAAGATCTCAGTTTTTTACACTGAGTTCAAGATTTAAAACTACTGAAGTTTAAACTGCTGAAGTCATTTTAAGGAAGGGAGACTGGGAGCCTTAAACATAGTTAATGAGGAAAGGAAAATATAATATAATATTTAGAGTCTGTACAATAATTTTGGCAGCTTCAATGTTATTTTCTCCACAGGCAAAATTGAATCGATCTGGGGCCCAGCCTTACAAGTAAAAAGCTCTCGTGATATAGCAATATATTATTGTGTGGCTGCTGACGAAAAACCTCATTGCTTTTTTTCTGATAAAATAGCCGCAACAAAAAGAAAAGTAGGACAAAAATGTGAGGTTTTTAGCTTACCTTGATCGGCATGAGAACGTGAAACAATTTTGAGTGAGTTTTTGAGGAAGTCAGGCCCTTTTATGGCCTAAGCAATTACCTGTTCGGTCGGGAGAAAATCCTTTTCGTGAGCCAGCTGGTCCCCATATAATCGGTTGTTTTTTTTTTTGTTATTTCCACTTCTATTACAGTGAATCCATATTTTTTCGTTTATTCTATTTATTTTTATAGCGTACATATTTTTCGGAATTAAAAGTTTCAGGCCAATTGTCGTACATAATTTACTATATGTAAATACTCACGAAACACTTAAGACAAAATAAAGGTCTGCCAGACATGATAATTGGGTAAGCGGCCTTTATTATTAGAAATCAAGCGGATAGCTTATGGCGACACGATGAACATTAAGGATAAACCGAACACTACTTTTAATTGTCTAAGAACTTATGAATTTTTTATCGAGGGAACTTTGTCCATTTAGTTTCTTAGCTTGAAGATAAAGTTACAGGTTTCCAACGAGGATACTTTGGAAACTGGAGGTTACATAGGAAATGCCAAAAAATTTTAGTGAATTTGGGTTTCCATCGTTCGGCCAGTTTGGTTGCTGAACGATATTTGTCGGAAGTTTGATGAAGATCTTAAAAGGCAGGTGGTGTGAAGACGAGTCAGATGAACCTCGCCACTGGATTCATTATTCTAAACAACTGTAGCACAAAAGCTTCATGAGATAATTCTTTCAATATACTATTTTCCACTAGAGATCATATTTGAAGCATTTTGTCGCCTACGATCTCGGCCGTCATACCATCTTTAAGGTTCTTACCGCAAGGTCAGGGATCCAAATTTTGCTGAAAGTTCACTGTATTCTTTCTGTTAAATTTCCAGCGGTAATTGGCCACTTTTAACAAAAGTTTTTGACGCACTCAGATATAATTATGTCGAAATTAAAAACAAAATACCGCATCTTCAATAAAGCGCCCTTCTCTGTGCTCCCGAAGCGCTGGCGATCCACAGGATGCATTCTGTTGCATCACTTTGAAGAATTCGAAAGTAAATTCACCGCAGTTGATAGTTTCGAGAAAAACCTTAATTTTGCTCGGCAATAGTGGTCAAAAATTAATATTGTTATAATTTATTCTACCTTCCTGGTCACGAAATCTGCATGCTCATTCGCATTCTAAGGTCGGGCAACCCTCTATCAATATGTACGCAAATTCCCTACCGGTTTCAAGATGTCCTAAACCAGGTGCCTTGCTCAGCCAGAATTGGCTTTTTGACCAACTTGAGTTCGAATCAGTGCTACAACAAATTTTTTTTCCTGGGGCTCTTATAATCGATGCGAACTTATCTTGTGCAACCCAGAATTATATTAAACCAATTTTTATCATGCGCATTTTGATTAAAATTTGTAAAACTGGTCTCAAGCCTCATTTAACTGATTCATGATGCATCGATGATCAGATAAAACAACAGGAATAGGGAAACGACGATCAAACTAAGGAAACGCTCGCAAAGAAGAGAGACGCCAGAAAAACAATTTAGTTGAGTAGTACTTAAATAAATATATTTTTAAAACCATGTTTGCAAATAACAAACAAAACATACCACTGGAATAAATCAGTCTGATATTTCTCTGGAAAACAAAGTACCATCAAAATAAAGGAATAAAATACAAGGTTTGGCAAAGGACGAAAAAGCTTGTTGATTGAGTAAACTTACGTTCTTAACTGCTGTGGCTGTCACTCTTCCCAACAAAAAATGCCACGGTAGATCGATTGCGGTTCACCAAAGGAAAGTCTTCCTGATTTGATTTCTAAATTTAAATACTGTCCTTTTTCATTTTCTACAATAACCTTGAACTTGCCAAGATAATTTGTGATACCCCTGACCGGTCTCGTTTGCGAACCTTGGTGGGTGAAAATCTCCCCCACGTATGACTTTACTTATAACAAGGATCATGTTTTGTGATGAATTAAGCTATTTTCCCTAAAGAGTCAATAGCTGGTCTTTTTCCTTTCAGTTTTAATCGTCCTTGTCAAAGATCCTGTTGCTATTTTTATTAACGTCGGGAAAAGTTATATTAAGAAACAGCTAGCTGCCTCTACGATAACGGCTTAATTTTTAGACGACGACATTTATTTTTGGTAGCGAATATAACATTCTGTTCGGGGAGGGGGCTGGGGATAAGCTGAGAAAATCTGTTGAAACAGAGATTTGAAACACGTGCGATAAAAGCTTGATCTACGTACTCGTTAACTCGGTAATTCGTTTTCAAATGAAACGTTGAATCTATGAAAACAGCACATGCTCAAAACAACTTGTTCCTTTTTTTCAATTTCGGCTTCCTTATCTTGAAGCATGGTATTTAGCTTTGAAAGGCAATATAGAATAGAATGATTTCAATTTCCAAATTAAAGTAAGTGCGCATTTCTAAGATCATTTGACTTTTCTTTTCCTTGTGCTTGTGCTCATCCTTGCATTCACTGAAAATCGATTAGAAGGATGTTAACTTGTGTTTACTGAAAAATCGTATTAATAAAATGAGTGTATTTGTTTCTAATTTGCATGCCTATGCTTAAGGTTGCGTTGAGCTTTGTTTTCACTGAAAAGAGCCATTATGCTGTGTTTAAGCGCTTTAACCCGAGTCGCTAGGCCATTACTCAGGTATATTAATGACTGGGTCAATTGAGGTAAAATTCAAAAATGAAAGGGGTGGTCTATTTCAGTAAGTATGCAACCTATTGACACAAAATTAAACAAAAAGATGAAACTTGTTACGAAGGCTAATTATGATTAAGAGTTGTCACAATAGGGATCACGTGACTGATTAAGGTATCAAATTTCGATGTTATTCGTTAAGCGAGATGCAGGCGAACTTATGCCAACCTTATTCACAAAATGACGTCTTAACAGTTTTCCTTGCATTAAGTTCTTCACGAAATTAACTGGAAGGCGTGTCCAGGTCACGTGGTCATTAAAATGCCATGATTTTGCTGACACCCAATAGCCATAAGAACCTCATCCAGGGTAGGGAGACCACCTTTCCAGTTACATTTGGAAAGTACCTCAAAAAGGTAGAAACGCAATCACTGAAAACGCCTGGTAAACGTGTTTTTTCCTAGTGTGCAGAAGCGTTAAAGGACAAAACCGAAGTAAAACCTTAATTGCCATGGAAACTTCAATGTCAAAAATACTATATCAACAGGATAAAGGCCATGGCCAAGTCTCATACTTATCACATGTTTCCTTTCTGAGATAGACCACCCCCATTAATTTCTGGATCAGATACTTGTAGGCTCCCTGAACTATCAAACTGACGATAGCTGTTCAATACAAGCTTGGGAGTGATGGAATGTTAAACTCCTCAGAGTAGCATAAGCTAGCTTTAAAGATTATTTAATTGGCGTGCGTTTGCACATCTTTGGTGGAATATTTTACTCATAAATGTAAGATTCCGTAGCACTGACAGCTATCAGGGAGTTAACGAAACCTTCCCGAAGACACTGAGGACGACATGCGGTAAAAGGTAGGGTAAGGAAAAGTGGCACACGAGCCAAGAAGGCCTACATGGCCGGAGCTTATCCCGGTTTCTGTAGCATGACGCAACTGAAAGTATTGCTACTCCCCCCCTGGATGGGATGCTAGTCCATCGCAGGATTACCCCCAGCAGAATGTCGCTGGTACCCATAATACACCTGGGGGGAGAGAGGCAGTGTGATGTAAGGTTTCTTGTCTAAGGAAACAACACGATGGCAGAAACTGGGTGTCGAACTACCGACCTTCAGATCTCAAGTCCAACACGCTAACCACTACACCACCGCAACCCAACTGGTAAAAAGTGAAGTTAAATTGTTAGAGCTACGCTGTTGTTGTTGTCATGCGTTCGTCTGACGCGGTCGTGAAATCCCCGATCGTATCAGATTCCTCTCGACATATAAACCAAGTTTAGATTTTTGCATCTGAATGTCACATGGCTTAAACAGTGGTAGACTTATAACTCTCAAATATTTCAAAAGTATAAGGAACACATCATGGGGACCGTCTTACAAAATTAACTTACCTTGCTCTACAAGAAATGAACCAAGAGCCTTTCTGTTAAAACTATTATAGAACAACAAAAACCGGCAATTCTATACTAGCTTTACGTGCGTGGGTAATCGTGCCTTCTGGTAACATCATCATTTATGGTGTCGTGTCCGCAGGTGTAAGATCCAAAGAAACACCTCCCACAATCTAGTTTTTGCATTAGTATATCTCCATGCGTTTGCCCCAGGGAGTTTTCAACGTTACACAGGATATTTAATTAAATTGAAAGATAAGAAAAATGTGATCGAATTCTAAGAAAAAGAAAATATCAGTGTGTACAGATTAAACCATGTAAGATATATCTGTTGGAAACAAATGTGCGTGACTTTTAGAAACTGTTTTACAAGCAGGTAATTGTAAAACTCAAAGTTATGGACATTACGGCAACCTTAGACGGAAATTGTTACTCCTTGTCGTGAACTTGCAGTTGTTTTTTCATATGACACGAGCTTGCCTTTCATCGTTTTTTTCGCTGTATTTTGGGTGTTCGTCCGAGGTTAACTTAGGGAGTTGAAAGTTAAGTAGAAAAAAAGAAACAAAATAATAAATGAAACAGAAAAAATAGCTGAGTTATCATCTGATAAAGCCGGCAAAAGGTTTAGTACACAAGACAGCAAGAGCCATTAAAGAGGGTCCTTGGGACTTTAGACAAATAATTTGGCAACAGGAACCATCGCAGTCATCTTGAAAATGTTGAAGTCAACAAAACTGCCACAAATCAAACGTTAGTTTTTTTAATGCACCCTTTCTGTTGACATGTTTTCCGCTTTGACTCCCGAACGGAACTTCAAAGCCACTTCAAAGACATTCGGAAGGCAGGATAATAAAATATTGGTCAACATTATCTCAAGTAATGTTCCACAGGCATAAAATCACTTTCATGCGACTAGAACTAAATTAAAAGCTTATTAAACTAAGCCGTCCATATTGCAATCAAATACCACTCGCACCATGCAACTGGGGGTTTTCCTTGCATTCGGATACCTTCAAAATATTCTTCCGTCTCAACTGTTTGTCTAAAGGAGTAGTGTTGTCTTTAACAGTAGTGTTAACTGTTAGGTTTCTGGTGATTCACCGTGACCTTGAATAGCAAAGAAGTAGTAGAATAGAACCTGAATTTAAAAATGACGCCTCAGAGGGCGTCTTATTTGCTCCAGGTTCCCACTGACAACGGAGTAAAAGCGTTACGCATTTCATGTTCATATTGTGTACCTAGTTACAAGGCTTCTTTTGTGTTCAATATTGTTGAGACTTCAAGACGACGGGAAATCGAATGCAATTAGCATCCCAACGCAAAATTGCCTCCAGCCTAACAATAAGGTCTCCTGAAATCCTCTGAGCAAATAAAGCACCAGGAGTGCTTTTCGGCGTGCCACAAACGGGCACCAAACTAAGATTTATCGCAATGCAATATGCGCACCTCAAAACAGACTATTTTAGCTTTTCAGCAATTTGATTGGTTACCTACCCGAGGAACCTTATCATTTGGAAAAAACTCACACTTTCAGTGGAAATTTTGTCGGACCTTTTGATTTATCATTTCGGCAAACATGTACATCTGAAACTGAACAACCTGGACTATTTTAAAGCAAAACGTAAGTAGAGAGTATTCGTTTCTTGCAGCAAAATGTAAATTTTCAAGATGGGAAGAAACTTTTTCAACAGTTGCATGGAGAACTTATTTTTAAGTAGTAGGCTTTTTTGTCCTTGCTTGCCCTCGAATGTCTGCTACGATTGCAGCTTGTAAATGTTAATCGAGGTCATTCACAAATTTTCTTCAGTTTTAAATTTTTGAAACCTCTTTTCTTAAGTGCTTTCTACCCCATCCGTATCGTGAAAACGGGCACCCGTTTTTGATTTGAACCTAGTGTTTTGGATTTTTTGCGCAAAATAGTGTGCCCCGTATAAGGAATAAAGAAAATACGAAAACATACGTCGGCAGTGCGTGGTCTTGGAGCGGGTTACGCAACCGGGTGGTGATTTCTCTCAAAATAAAGTTTCTCACCAGCGGGGTAACACTTTGAACGGCCTTGGGGACTTACGATTATGGTGCAGTCAGGCTGAGTGAACCAGTGACCTTGCTTTGGCTAGTAACCTCACGGTGAAAAGTCTGCTATATCTGTCACCCTTCGTAACACTCTTCAGTGCTATTAAGCATGTCTTGATAGCGAGTCCACACCCAAAATTGACATCTTACACAAAACAATGCCACGTTGGCTTCGTTATGATCCAATGAAATCACTGAAAATTGTGCACACAACTCCCAGTAATCAGACAAAATTGTGTAAACAGTTGAATCTTTTTGTTGTTGGTGGTGGTGGCGGTGTTTGTTGTTGCTACACCTATAACACATCGAAATTCCCGCTGTATTCGACATTCGTAAGTTGCGGTCAGTTTCACATACACAAGGCCAGGATTTCTTGTCAGATTAGGAAATTTATTACATGCCAGCAAGTACGTTACAAGTGAGCCTTAACTTTCACCTTGTTGCTTCTCAATGACCCATGTTTTTTTGTTTTGTTTTTTTTGTTTTTTTCAGGCAACCAAAATAACAATTTCTTTCTTTGGATTTCACTTCACCGGTCTCGAAACCACATATGGCATTACCTTAATAAAAATAAATACTACAATTTGTCTGAACGAATCAAAGTTTTTCTGTACATCTTTTGATCACTTACCTCTCTATGGAGATTCACGACGCAGACCGGCATTTTCTGAGTATTGAACTGAACGGTGGCACTATTATGTAACGTATAAATAGACGGGAATATTCATAAAAATAGGAAGTATTTTTGGTCTGAGTAGGATGTTTAAAGCTGTTTCATCAAAACAGCCAGGAGGCAAGTCCATTCAAATCCGAATTAGGAAACGATGATAAAACTCAAATTTTAATTGTAAATCAGATGATTGTTACACACCTTGCCGACTTTAATAGTCCCTCTCGATAATTTCTTAATCCGTTAGCTGAATACAAAATACCATTTCTGATTTACCGTATTACGAAATTTCAAAACATAAAACATAGCCTTTAATTTGAAAAATTTTATTTACCTTTCGCCAGCAGGGGTTTTCTAGAACAGAAATTACCTCCAAAAGAAATTTCTATTGAAAACTTTGAAAGAAACGGAATTTTGTTCGAAACCCAATGGAGCATAAAAGAACCTAAAATCGATCAGATATCAAGAGTTACTGCAAAGTAGAAAAACATTGTTTTCTCATTATAAGGAAGAATTACGAATTACATGATTAAAATGCGAGTTGCGCAAATGATCAATCGTGGAAGAAATTTTTAACTATTTATGTACCCAGTACGTACAATTGCACGTAAATCTAAAAACAATATTATAATATTTAGTCTAGCACACTGGTATTATGGATAAGGAAGAGGCAAACATACACTAAGTCTGCAGGAAAATGATGTTGGAGGAGTAATAACTTCCTTCTTGGATAGTTAAATGCCCCCTGAAACGAAGTTGTTGTTGTTTTTTTTTTTTTGACAATTATTAATGTAGGGTATGATACAAATCTAAGGTAAAGCCGGCTGGAGCAAAATGCTCCAGCATTTTTCCATTCATATGCAGAGTTTTTTTTATTCATCACTTATGATTTATATCACTAAACATCACTAAACGAGAAAATTCCAGTTCCTGGAAGATATGCATCTCTCATGAGGACGATAAAAAGTGAGGCATCAAAAAAGCTATTCCGGTCATAAGCACTCTCGTGTATAAAACCACCCACTCTCCTCGAAATTTCTTTTTGTTTACCTTTTCCCTGTGCACAGAGCGTACTACATTGGCTAGAAAACGAGGTGCGAAACTGGATTCACATGCTGTGCAGCCTCTTCTTTTATTCCTGGAGTTTGCCCTCAACTGTTGTGGTAGATTGAATTGAAGACAAAAAAGAAACGCTACTTATCTATATAACAGATACATGCAATCGGAATACAACACATTAACTCATAGATGATTATTTCCGGGATAGGTCAGGCCGTGTATCACGATCAGAAGCGTGCAAATGTGCAGGCCTACTTTATCAAGTCATATCTACCCCACGCAGTTGAAACAATGGTGAATAATGCCACAGGCATTTTACCCAAACCGCACCCAAAATGGTTACAAAACATATAATCAAACCTACACGGCCCTTTAGGATGTAGAATCGCCGAGGACGTGCTAAGTGCGGTCTATATTAATTAACTACTTAAAGCGGCTACCACGCAGGCTACGTAAGTGGGCCTTTGATCGGCCTTATTCCAGATGAGAATACACTGAGAATGACCACAAAAAAATCCTTTAACTGAAATTTATTCTAATAAAATAAGCAAAATATTTTGAATTCGTTTTTAGGCAAGAACTCAGTATCAGATATTGCAGTATCCCGTTTATTGTTATTCCAGGACAGGGCCATAGATCAAACATACATCATCCATAGATCTTACCCTTAGACTAACCAAAAACCCATAAGAAGATTGAAACGTGTAACGGCTTTATCTAAGTCATGTAAAAAGCTTGCAAATATTCAGTTTCGTAAGTGCCATATTTGGAATTTCATTAAAGCGGAAGTCACAAAACAAAACAAACCAACCAATCAGTTCGCTTTTGCGTTTTGGAGTAATGTCAAGTTCCGCGCTTCCTCCGGACTTCGCTCTTCGCCCTCAAATGCGTGAAAAACGTTTGAAAGTATTACAATTTTTTATAAGCGTAACTTTAGCTACTCTCCTGCGAGACAGAGGGCAAAGCAGGTGCGCCTACATCCAACGGCTTAAGTTCATAACCATCAACAAAAATACGAGAATTTCATCTACGAGTTTGCTCAAGCATCAACAAAAAAAATGGATTTTTTACTCTCACAACTACAATCATTGTAAGGCAAGAAGGTACGCTGAGAGCATATTACGAAGGGATTTGATTGACTAAAATACATCGAGCACTCGTGTGATGTACTGTTAGATATGCTGAACGTGCAAAGCTTTATTAGTGATTTGTTTGACGGACAGAGGAGTTTTCACTAAAACAAGGTTCTATCATTTTACACCATGTAACTGTGATAATCTTGGTCCGGCTTCTCTGACTCCAGGAATGTTTACACACGTTGAATGATGCCAGTGAAAAGTTCTTAACGCATGAATACACGATGAAAATTTAAGATTCGGAAACGTTGTAATGTACAGAAGAGATGACGCTTGTAGTCAATAATTTAAAACATTCTTAATATTGAACTATTCCTTTAAATTTGAAATGTTTTACTAGCTGCCTTTTTGCAATTGATTTTGTCGCCGAAGCTTGATGAAACACGACCACATAGTCAATTTGGACATGAAAACTTCTACAGTGATCAACAAAAGGCTTAAAGTGTAAGTCGATCGCTCGTCTTCGCCGAAGTGGTGTGCCAATGATACAGCGACACTGCAAGTAAACAATACGTTTGCTTTAGGAAGCAAAAACCTTGCGTGCGTGCAAACACGCATGTAATTTTTGCACACTTCAACTGTGTTTATGGCGATGGCTTGATCGGGAGTGGAACGGATTTGCGAACAAAACTGCAAAAATTATACGAATCTGTAGCAAACAATCAGTCACACAATTTCAAAAACCAAATCAACATTCCAAAACAACATTTACCGTACTGTAGCCCTTTCCCAGGTCTTGTAAAATCGATTTGAAGTCCGCGGTTCGGTTCAAATTTTTGTGCAAACTTTAGGTTGTCTCTTGCAAATCGAAGGAATCTCAACGCAAAACGGCTTTTCGTCGCTTTACAGAGCTCCATGTCTTCTTTTTCGGCGGTTGAGTACTATCCAGGGTGATTTCTTTCCATTTTGAGTTCCAAAATGGAAGTATTTTAAATCTGAGAGCAGAAAAATACATCTTGAAAATCCAGAACTGATCAACACTCAGCACCATTTTCTCCGTTTGCAAACGCCACGCGGTCAGAAGCAGCCTTTCCGCCACCCACTAAAACTCATTAATATATGCACAGACAGTTTCTGATTGGTTTATATGCCTTCTAAACATTTGACAGCTTAAGAGGACAAAAACTACCTAGTAGGGGAGGTAGGGGATAAAGCGTCCTCGAATGATTATTTCTTTTGATACTTATTCTTGTCGAAGAGAAAGGAAACAATTTCAAGAAGGGCTGAGGGCATAAACATCTTATGTCGAATTTTAGGCCGTTTTATTTTTATTTTTATTATTTATTTATTTTTGCTCAAAACTGCCTGAATTTTTCCATGGGACCTTCAGTTCATTCAAATAACATAGCCCAAAGATATTTTTCTCGTTTTGCACGAAGTTGAGTGAGCGGAAAGAAAACATAAAGCGGGCGCACATCCGTCACGTGTTGCAAC
The DNA here is from genome assembly GCA_964017195.1 of Siderastrea radians. Classification (NCBI taxonomy): domain Eukaryota; kingdom Metazoa; phylum Cnidaria; class Anthozoa; order Scleractinia; family Rhizangiidae; genus Siderastrea; species Siderastrea radians. The sequence goes on along the minus strand of OZ024887.1, from coordinate 70,847,383 downwards.
TGAGTTCCGCGTGCAAACGAAACGCAAAACAGAAAAAAATGGGCAACGTTCTTTGAATGAACTGAAGATCCCATGCAAAAATTCGGGCAGTTTTGGGCAAAAAAGTAAAACGGTGTAAAATTGGACGTAAGACGGTTATGCTCTCAGCCGTTCAATTGTTTAGTTGATTCTATACCTTTTAAGAACTAGAACTACAATTCGGTCACATTTGTTGGAACATTTTTCCTCTCCCCCCCCCCCCCCCCCCCGATGTTGATAACAATGACTTGCAACATGACCAAAATTGGTTCACTCAACATTAAGGGGAGGGAGAGCTGCAAATTCAGGCAGGTGAATTGTGACATTGAGAGAAGTGTTCCAACACAATTTGACCGGGGTTGAAGCTCGTTCAATCATGATCTTACTATATTTTAAGGTTTGCATACACTGTGAATAGAAAGGCCACTAACCTCAGTCAAGTCTTTTACTGAGCTCCTTCAGAATTGGCGGATACTTTTACAGTGTAATAAGAAAAGTTTCTGCAAAGACGCTGGCAATATCTGCCTTGCATGTACATAATCCTCTAAATTTAGTGGGTGATTGTTGCCTAGTTTTGTGCTTGTGAATGAAAGCACCCATATTAAAAAAATTCAGGACTTGAAATCACTTCCTTTTCTAAACAGAGTTTTTAAACAGACCTGTTACCTGCTGTAAAAAGACCTGTTACCTGCTGTGCAAAACACAGAAAGAAATGGGCAATGTTCTTTGAATGAACTGAAGATCCCATGCAAAAATTCGGGCAGTTTTGGGCAAAAAAGTAAAACGGTGTAAAATTGGACGTAAGACGGTTATGCTCTCAGCCGTTCAATTGTTTAGTTGATTCTATACCTTTTAAGAACTAGAACTACAACTTCGGCCACATTTGTTGGAACATTTTCCCTCTCCGCCCCCCCCCCCCCCCCCCCCGATGTTGATAACAATGACTTGCAACATGACCAAAATTGGTTCACTCAACATTAAGGGGAGGGAGACCTGCAAATTCAGGCAGGTGAATTGTGACATTGAGAGAAGTGTTCCAACACAATTTGACCGGGGTTGCAGCTCGTTCAATCATGATCTTACTATATTTTAAGGTTTGCATACACTGTGAATAGAAAAGGCCACTAACCTCAGTCAAGTCTTTTACTGAGCTCCTTCAGAATTGGCGGATACCTTTACAGTGTAATAAGAAAAGCTTCTGCAAAGACGCTGGCAATATCTGCCTTGCATGTATACGTACATAATCCTCTAAATTTAGTGGGTGATTGTTGCCTAGTTTTGTGCTTGTGAATGAAAGCATCCATATTAAAAAAATTCAGGACTTGAAATCACTTCCTTTTCTAAACAGAGTTTTTAAAAAGACCTGTTACCTGATTGCCTAGATTACGAGATTTTATTTTATAAATTTTATAAAGCAGATAAAAAAAGAGATTCTTATTTAAGGTGCTCTCTTGCCATCTACTTAGCGCTGGGGAACGAGGTATTTTAAAAACTATATAGTAGAATCGAGACTTGACTGATTGAATTACAAATTGATGTAGACTTCCTGTTTGTCAACTAGAAAATGACGTTTAGATTTAAACTATCGCCAGAGCACTTAGTCGCTACCTTTCTTTTGAAAAACATTATCAGTTCATGACTAGGGTCGCATTCAACAGTTCTAAACTTGTTTTAGACGCTGCAGAATTTGTTTAAAGTTGAGTCCTAAGCGCTGTTTTGTTCATGTTTGATGCCCCGGTTTGATGATGTGCCATACTTTACTGACATGACAAGAACTCCCCATATGTGGTATATTTTTAAAACGACAGTTGAGCGCAAAGTTTCATTTCTTAACTTGAAAAAAAATACCATTTGTGGAATATTTTAAATTTAAAACGGAATCAATATAATTCTCTATTTTTCATCTTTGATGCATGATGTGTCATTTTTAGGCTACCCTGACAGGAACTTCCCTTTATCGAATTCTGTGTTCAGATATGTATTAATTAAGAGGAATATAAAAGAGGTTCCTTTGGTAAATCTCTTTCAGCATGATTTGAACGAGAGAAGGAATTGTCGGGTTGAATTGAAGTCTTAGAATTATAAGGTTGAGTGTTGCGTTAAACATTGTTTTTTACCTGTTCCGCTAATAAAGCATTCATTAAATAAAGGTGACATTTGTATACCTGTTTTCGCATTATATTTTAAGTTATCTTGAACTCATTTGAATTTTTCCACAAGTACAGATTCACATTAACCTGTTACCACTATGATTATATCAATTTGCTCAGCTTAAGGATGTCCGTGACAATAATTCAAATTAATATTGTTCCGTTAATATATGAGCAATTAGCATTTGATTGACGTTTGATTTCGTAAATAGCTTGATTGACATTTAGTTGCGTAACCGATACGGTCAATTGACCTTTGAGCTCGGATAAGTTAGTTTTTCGCAGATATTTTCACTGAGAACACATGTTTGTTGCTGACCTGTTTCGCTGTCCCGTTTTCTGCTGTTTTCAAATCTGTTTTATCTGTTTCCTGACCTGGACAAACCGTAAAACAATCTGATTGGATATCGTCAAAGAAGTAAGTGTTCAGTACTGTAACTCAGGCTTTTAACAATGTAATTTAGGTTTTGCGTTTGTATTCCGATCGTCTGTTTAGTTTCTCAATTAAATTTTGTATTACTTCTTTAGATCGAATAATCTTGAATCTTGGAATAAATTATACGATTGGCGTAGCCCAGTTAGATTGTCTGCTTGGTTTTTACGGAACCAAATATGTCGTAATTTTCCCAAACTGTCATAATCAGTTAATTCCGGACTACCACTTTCTTAATTTGACATCCAAAACGCCTTGTTCATCTGAATTCCTGTTTGGGACATGGGATACTAAGGACTACAATTTACCGAGATGCGATTAAGTATTTGTGAAAAGTAAGAATATATACTCAAATTACAAAGGCCTAGATTTGATTGTTTAACCCTTCAAGACCCAATAGTGACAAGCATCTAATTTCTCCTCACAGTGTTTCTACTTGATCAAACATACAGATCATGAGAATGAAGGGAATTAAATGATCACCAATGATCAAATGTCTTGATATTTTATCAAATTCTCCCAACTAGTAACTAAGTAATATAAGGAGAATAGTGAGGAGAATATGGATGTTAACATTGGGGCTTAAAGGGTTAATATTGAAATCAAGCGCCGTGTGTACGCTGCTAATTTCAACTTACTCTTTCAAATAATCCAAGTCAAAATCCTCGACAAAAAGGACAGAAAAGCATCGTCGTTGAGCTATTCAATATTAACGCTAACCCTAGGTTAGCTGAACAACCCGGTCCTAGATCTTTAGACTACAAGGTTAAAATCTGACTAAGCATTGAAGTGTAGGTTTGTGTCCTTAAATGTCCACTCAGGACGTATAAGCTTCAGTCTTGGATTGGTTTTGAAATCGTGTAGAGTACTTTCTCTGATTTGAATGTGGCCGGTCAGTTAAGCTGAGTTAAAAGACACCTTCATAGTTTCATGGAAAGCATAGGGTCCAGAGGAGCGAAGTTCGAGCAGAACGTTTAGTTTTCCTTGCGAAAGACAACCGACATAATTTGCTGCGAACTTGCGTTACTCGCGTTACCTATATTTTTACCGCAGGTCAAATTACTGTAGGCTCTAAGGATCACTGAGATCGACTTAATTACCCTTCGTACATCTTACCTCATAAAATACATAACCACGTCATTTAATCAATAAATTTGCCCAATGCAACCTTTGTGAATCCAATTTGAACGGCTTTCTTCTCTTCCCATACGTTGTATTTCTCGATCTCGAACTCGCTTAGTACGCCATATAGTCCGCCATATTGAAAATTGCTATTAACCGCAGACCATTCTTCTGCGGTCGCCTAACACGTTGCCCAAAGGGTTTCACTGTTTTTCGTTCCTTCTCAAAAACCAACATTTCTAAATTGATCCTGAATCTGAGGGCCTCAGACTTGTCAGTCGTTAAGACTGCTGGTACTACGATCAAAACTTCACCAACCCTTTTCTCTTAGATTTTTGAAGGTATAGCTACTAAAAACTCCCTAGGCCAATTCATACGGGAGGTGCGATTAGTTTAGCGGTAATTTTCAGGTTCAGTTCGTCTCTATTACTTGATCCAAAAATGTCCGCGTTGAGTCGAGCGGAGCTGACAGGGCTCAAAAACCGCTGATCGTGCGCATTGTATACCTAGCTGCGTGACCTCACCTTCCCGCCGTTCGATTTTCAAAATGGAGGACAACGAATCAAAACTTTCCACGTCACAAATTTGTTACCTTGCAACGCCGTGCTCGCTCTGAGACGGACAAGTCATCAAGTTCTGAAGTACACAGCCTTCGTACGTTTACTTTGTATTGTAGGAGAAGGCATCAGGCGCACTGATTTCTTTACAATCAGGGACTCAGCGTTACGCGTGAAATGGAAGTCTGTACGTCTTCCGAATTTACCTCAAGTGCTATTTTGCCAAATGTTAAGGTCATCTTGAGAGATCTAAGGTTCACACGGGCAAAATTCTACAGCTATTGCATATCTGAACAACATTTAAAAGGCAACTCTGTATTCGTTTTTGCGAAAAAAAGCTAATGCTTCTTCTTCATGGACTACAGATGAAGTGGTTCAACGGGGAGAACTAAAGAACTTTTTTACACGTAAGCTACTGAGTTAAATTTGGAATACGCAAGTAGAATCACAGGTGACCGAAATGTAGTTCTACTCTAGACTTTTTCCTTTTTTTTTAGCCTTGCATGGACGTTTAATTTAGCCTCAAAAGAAAGATCGAAACCATATTTTCAGTTTTTAATCGGGCGACGACGATACCTCTTCCCCAAAGTACAGTTTTTGAGGTTTTGAAAAGCAAATTTTGGTAGCTTGTTTATTCCTATTTAGCATATGAAAAATGACTTTTGATTCGTTCCGATGAAACTTTTTAAATGCTACTTGTTTATGGACTTCATTAACGCTACCTAAAGAAGACAAAGTAGAGAAATAATTCGCAAGTAGAGCATAATAGTGTCTGCTCGCGTTGTTTAGCTTTTGTACTGATTCATCTGTCTCTTGATGCCGCTTTACCCGCTTGGGAATCGCATGCCGATAGTTTAAGGTTCACTTTATGCGTAGGACTTCTAGATCTATAAAGGTTTTTCTTGACATTGTACAAGCTTAAATGCATCTTGAAGGTTAAATAAATTGCCTATTGTGTCTTCTATACCTTGTTGTAAAATAATTTTCTTGATCTAACCTGTTTTGTGCGTACGTCCTCCCTTTATGCTCGCTAAAGGTTCCAATACAGTTTGCAAAAACAATATTGTATACAAAGCTCTGCTGTCAAGTATTCTTGACAGCATATTCTTTATGGACTTCAGTATTGGTTTCTCGAAAAGAAACAAGGTTGAAAATGGCCGAATACTTTCTATCCGGTTCCTTTACAAGTTTGATAGCTTGATAAGGTGCTATAAAGAGACGATTTTTTCCTGTTGATGACTTCAATCGCTGTTTAAAGATGACCATTTGTTATGTTGGAAGAAAAGTAGTGCCAGTGTGCTGCTCGTGCTACTTGGCAACTGGTAAGCATTTTGTTTTAACTCGATTTTACAAGGTATGGTCAATGTTTTCTTCCTTGATTCTTAAAGTGCTTTCTAAACTGAACGTATCTGTTCAAAATTAATGACATGCAGTACAAGAATCCCAATATTCATTTTTCAAAATGCATGTGCTGTAAAGCTAACAGCACTACAGGATCAGCAGATGAAACCAGCTTCTAATTCAATGGTCACACCTATCTCAAGGTTTTAACTCTGGGAGTGAAAAGGCTGAAGAAAACTGAGGTGAGCTTTAAATTCTGCACTGTTTAGTGTAAACCCTTGAACAGTAAACAAACGACCTCCACATATTGGAGTTGATTGGCTTTTTAGGTGAAATAGCTTGAAATAGGTTTCCCCTGAAGTAGTTTTCTAATGAATATTTTTGCAGGGAATACTATGTTGGAACTATTCCATCCTTAAGCAGAAATCAACCAAACAAAAACATCATTGAAATGATGGTGAAATGTTTTGCTATTTTGCAGTCAATTTGGGAACCTAATAGAGCATGAACAAAATATGTCAAAACTGAGCTACTTAAAACACAAATAATATGAGCAATAAAAACACCTGAAAGTATTGTTGTTTAACTTAATCATCAACAAACTATGGCAAAAAAAAATCATGGGAAATGCCATGATATTAACAGATCTCAAACAGGAAAACAGAGTATCTTTCAAACACAAGGCATCCCCACCGCTTAGCAACAAAATTTTCAGTACTGCATAACTTCATGCATTAAACTTATCATAGCAAAGCAAAGTGCATCTCCTTGCCAATACAAATGTAATCATTGTTTTTGCAGCCACCTTTTTCAGCTTGTTACATTATAGAAGTGGGTCCTGACGAACTTTCATTTGTTAAAAAATAATGGCAACACACATTTAGGAATGTAGGAGTACTGAGATGTAAACTTGTGCTGAACCCTTCATCACTAGGCTGACAGTTGTCAGATGAATCCAATTGTTGAAAAGTACATTAAACAAATAATCTAAATGATAAACAGAATTTAACTTTCAACTTTTAAAAAAATAAAGAATTGTATAGAAGCACATAACACTAAGGTAAGGTGCTTCAAAATTGAGTGCGCTAATTAGGAGCAAACATGGCATCAATGTTAAATGCTCCAAACCTCAGGTAGTATCTGAAAAGTGCAGATAGAGCAAAGTAAAGACTTAAGAAAGGGCCATAATCATCATTTAAGCAATAGAAAACTTCTTCTGTGTGTGCATAGCCTGATATAAACACAAGAGGGGTTAGAAAAATTCAAGACAGTTACGCAAACCCTCGACTCCGTTCCAGGTTTGCATAACCTTCGAGCATTCTTCCACCCCTCGAGTGTTTATATCAGGCTATGCAAACACAGTAAAAAGTTTTTTATTGCTTTCATAAAATAACTACCCTTGTAGAACCAGGCATATGTAAAACCTATGCTCATGCTCATTTCTTTACTATGTTGGACTATGTTTTAGCTATGTTCTGTCCACTACTTCCTATGTATTAACTATGTAAGGTGCCACGTTACATAGTCCAAAGTATATAAAACATATGTTGAAACTATGCCAAGGCTATTTGAAAATAACATAGCTTTTGAATACATATGTAAATACTATTCAAAATCTTTACATAGTCTTCAGATAGCTATGTATTTACTATGTAATAGAAAGTTCTGATTTTCCTTCAAGTCAGCATCCTATGTATTTACTATGCATCAAAGCAAAGTAGCTTTTAAATAGCATGACAATGTCCAATTTTATTACCAAAAGGTTACATATATAGCTTTTACATATAGCTACTTATCATATGATCCGTACGGACCCGCGCGCAATTTCCTTGGAAAACCATATGAAAAAAAGTCCCGTATGAGGGCCGTACGCCTCGCTCTAGCAGGGCCGGAAAAAGCCCTACGGCCCTACTAGAAAAGCGTACGGCCCCGCTACTGCCGCAAGATGACGGGATTGGAACCAGTTGATTCCACAGCTTTGAATTCAAATGAACGATAGTTAAGATTTTTCTAAAAAGCAAAGAATGTCCAACATGTTTAGTAAAACTTTACTATCTAGAAAGCGATGTAGTTTGCAGGCGCAAAAATTAAAACAAAACGTGTTTAAACTTGGCAATGATGAAGAAATACTCCTGACAACAACAATAAAATCGAACTAAAAGCCGTCAAAAACTGAAACAACATAATCGGACAAAGACGTATCCTGGTTTGAAGTCATGATAAACATTGAAGAAAAAATGCAAATGCGAAGTAAACTCAAACTCAAATCACAACAAACAAAATGCGAGTACATGTTCACGACTAACCTGGCAATGACACAGTTTCCCGCTTGTTTTCACGAAGCATTTTAAGCACAATTTGGACATCAACTGTAATGCAGAGCTCAACATCGTCGAACAGCAGACGTTCATGAATCCTACGATCCGTCGTAAACTAAACAACTTGAAGCTGAAGGGAAACGAAGCGTAGCAAAATCCTGAACTGCCTGTACAATCCCTTTCCAAGTCTTTATGTAGTTTCATAAATTAAGATCTAATGTTGTTTTTAACATCCAAAATCCTTGGTGGAAAATTAATTAATCCTCTCGTTCAAACCAATTGTGAATTTCGGCTCAGAAGAAACGTCGCTAAGTTGTTCAATCAGGATAAATTCAGTCTTCGCTGAGAGACGAGCACGACTGAGCCGAAACGTCGTGCAAATTTTTTGTTGTAGTCCTTCAAAAACGTTTCCTTTGAAATTTCTACTAACTGCAATCATGTACGAGGAATTTAGTCGGATTTAAATCTTCTTGGAATGGAGCTAAAACTCGGAGATTTGGTTGACAATTTTAACAGAAGTTCAAAAATTTTGTACGCACATCGCAGTTCAAATGCACTTTACTGTCTTCCCAAACAAATTACAAGCTACCATTGACTTTCCAAAATGCGCGCGAAACGGGCCGCCGCGTCTGTATCCACGAAAGAAAGACAAAAAAAATTCAGTGGTCATATGATAAAATGCTTATTGACTGAGTTAGGTCGGGCCGGACGGGAAAATATTTGGCTCTCGGTCAGGACGCACGGACCTCGAGCCAAATATTTTCCCGTCCGGCCCTCCCACTCAGTCAATAAGTCCATACTATTTCCTATCCGATTTAAAAGCAGTTTCCCAAACAACTAAAAAAGAAAGAGAGTATGACGTCTTAGTTATTTCCAAAATTTGCTTACCATCAAACACTAATAATTCTTTTCTGCATGCAGGTAGTTTCGCAGTGTGAAGTTATTTGCTCACAAGCGGTGGCTGCAGTATCCAAAGACATAAATCGATCATTTCAAAGAAAATTGCTGCACAATCTTCCCTTTTTTCCTGATCGTGTTTTGATGGTTGCTGTAGTCAGTGTTTCACCCTTCAAAATTGATCGCTTTCTTCACTTGAACCACTTCAACCTATTTCAATGTTGTTTTATCACTATGGGGTGTATTTTAGGGCTATAAAGCTCTATGTAAAAACTATGCAAACTATATTTCAAACATATGCTGATGCTACTTTTTAACTAGGAGTTTTATATTTTTTCTCTATGCTGATGCTATTTATTACCTATGTTTTCCCTATTTCAATGCTATTTTATCACTAGAGGGGTGTATTTTGGGGCTGCGAAGCTTTATGTAAAAACTATGCAAACTATATTTCAAATATATGCTGATGGTACTTTTTAACTATGAGTTTTATATTTTTCTCTATGCCGATGCTATTTATTACCTATGTTTTCCCTACTTCAGTGCTATTTCATCACTATAGTGGTATATTTTACTGCTGTGAAGCTTTATGTAAAAGCTATGTAAGGTGTATTTTAAACATATGCACATGCTATTTTAAACCTATTTCATTACTGTTATTTAAATTACTCTTAACTACATAGAATTAACATAGGTTCCAAATGACTAGCAAAAACTTAGCATAGAAAATGGCTTAGAAAGAACATACTTTTTGTAACATAGTTTATACATACTGGTGACATACCCTGGACATAGCTTCATGACATAACATTTTCATAAGTTTTACATAGTGTCTCGTTCTACAAGGCTAAGATACTATGCACAGCTTTGACATCACAACTGTGTTTACATACTCTCATGCAAACACGCTTCTCAGCCAATCAGAGTGTGTATAGTATTTTAGTTATTTTATAATTGTGCCTCTTCCACACCACTGCTTCTATAGTCTCCTTCGCAGCCGGTCGAAGTCATGCAACGCCCCCCGTCCTAAGACTACTTCTTCTAAGACAATCACTTCCTTCTAAAAAAAGGTTGGCTCCAAAGTTAACATAAGATGAATAGCAAGATGGAAGAAACTCAAAGGCACAAAAGTGCTGAGCTTTATTTCTCAAATCTTTATACATGCTTGTTTTCATGTCATCTTTTTTTTCAGGAGCATTATAATTTGTCTCAAGGCAGAACTCTCATAACGATCAGACCCAAAAACATCAGCAAACTCCACTGGACTGTTTTAGTACCAATGAAGAATTTTATACAGTCAAAGAGTGTAGGGCAATTTGACATTCGAAACATCAATTAGAATAATAAATATTTGAATTGAACAGTGGTGACTTTTATAGCTACCACTCTCTGCTTTCTACCAAGAAAATGTAACAGGCTGGATAAGCACATGGCATTGCGGTCAAAAGCTGTAAAAACCTGGAGAAAAAATGCAAAACAAAGATTTACTTCATGTATAATTGATTAAATACTTCTTGGCAAGAAATGTATCATAATGCTAGCACTAAATACATTTAAACACAACATTTTTAAAAACATTCAAGGCAATTAGATAAAATATCTCTTACCCACTTAAACAGCTTCGGTTGAATAGGTTTTGAAAGTACAATGTACAAGTGAAACCCTGTCTTACCATGACCCCATAAATGGTAAAATAACCATTCTGTTACATAAGAACATTTTACAACACTTCTTTAATTGATCCGGTTCATTAATTGATCCGGTTATTTTTCTATCTGGAATACTTCCTGAATGCAACAATGTTTTTTTGGTTAATTATTTATGGCCCAAAAGTTCAGTGACCATATTTGTCAAATTCCCTGTAAACATCAATCAACACTTTCTTCTGGCTATTTGCAAAACATTACTTGCCCAAAACTTTTAAAACTGATGCAGACATAGTTGTTTCCTAAATAGAACACCCCTTCAATGCAAAAACCAGCTGTACAATGATTATTTTATCCACCATCAGCAATGATATTGCTAGGTTTTTACTTTCAAAATTAAGTAGAGATATACTAGTTCAAGTATGCAAATAATATGCAAAATAAGTAAAATGCTAACAAAGAGATGGTATGAAATATCCATGGGAACAAAGTATATGGGTATACATAGCCAACAATACACAAATCAGTGAGCACAAGGAAAGCTCAACAGAAATTGTCATCATGTATTGATCAACAAGTGTGTTAATCTATGTTAGCAAATGAATAAAACAAATCAACATGGCCAGTGTTGTTGATCTAAAAGAACTGAGTACATTCAAAACTTGATTTGCTTTCTTCAGAATTCAATACACAACATAAGGCAGTATTTGTCAGTTATCAAATTTATGCATCATACATGACTTTTGTACGCGTCACAGTTTTAACATAAAGTATCACTTTCTTAAGCATCGACAAGAACCAAAATACCGAGCACAGAAGGCTTTAAACTGATCTCCAAAAGGGAACTTTTGAAGACTGTTATAGCATTGTTTCAACATCAGGTAACACTCTCTTCCGGCTATTAAAGTACTTGTCAGTTTATAAAAAGCAGCACTCCACATAAATAGACTCGTGCAAAACATGATCAGCAAAGGGCTACAACCACTGAGTGCATTCAGTACATTTCCTGATCAGTTATGAAATAGTACATCAATAAATATAAATTACTGACCTGCAGCCATGTGATCACCTGCCTTCTGAATGTCTTGTTCACGAAAAGGTATTAACGGAAGATGAATTTTGAATCAAACAACGAGATCAATCGATATCCTTATAAACTCCACCAGCAGATGCAGTTTGGTTCTGTAGTGTACGACGGCCAAAATGGCTTCTTTGAAAGCCACTGGAGTCGAGATCGATTCAAACAGCATTTCTGATTTAAAAACTACTAGGGTAACTTCGATCATCCGTTGAAAGTGAATTAATAATGCAGTTCCCATGCATATAAACAACAACAACCCGTCCGTAATATCGAATTTTTTAAGCGTGAAAAACAAAGCGCATGCTCAGTAGCAATTCTATGACGCTTTTTACGTAATAACTTTTAGCCAATCAGCCGTTTTTGAGCCCTGTCAGTGGAGCTAGGAATACCCACATGAGATATCTGGCGCTGACTTTGCTTAACGTGGGGGAAAAACAGTTTCATCAGTAGTCAAAATTTTCTTGCACAAATCGTTTGCTGTAGACCACTTCATCGCTCCATGCTTATAGCAAAGGTTAGAAACAAATATATTCAACCTGCAGGTTGCACTGAAAGGTACGTCTTTTGAACAACAACCCTGTATAAGAAAAAGCAACATCGATCATTGAAATAGTTACTTTCTTGATAGCCTGGGAAAACAGCCGACGTTTCGCGAGGTCGCCACTTGAGCCCTCGCAAAACGACGCTTGGGTAACAAGCGCAGAAATTCCATACTGATGACGTACACAACCCAGATCTTGGTAGTGCTCCTGATTGGTCGAAAGAAAATTCCCTCGCGGCATAACCAATCAGAAGCGCTACCAAGATCTGAGTAGTACACGTCATCAGTATGGAATTTCTGCGCTCGTTACTCATACGTCGTTTTGCGAGGGCTCAAGTGGCGACCTCGTGAAACGTCGGCTGTTTTCTCAGGCTACGTTCTTGAAAATATCAAATTTATATCCGCTCGTGTCAGTTGTGCAGTGCGAATTGCCGACCAACCACAAATAAACGCATCTGCTGTAAATAGTACTATTCTTCATGCATCGTTTATGACTTTTACTGATGACTAAATTGCATTTTTTAATCCTGAAATTCGAAAGATTATGAGGTGAACTTATAATTTCTTTTAATCTGAGTATATATTGAACAACTGTTGACGTCACTATAAGTAATCTGCCAAATTAACCAACCCTGGCATATCAACCGCAATCATCATAAATCTTTTTCTACTTTTAGTTGATATGCCAGTTAATTTACAAAAATGAGTCTACTTGCTTTGAAATGTCGCTCTGTTCTAACTAAAAGAAAAACGTCCGTTTTGTGTTACGATATTTAGTTGACTCACTCGAGCGAGGAGACTGTTGTTTACGATTGCAGTAAACTCTTCTGATTTTACTCGTGAAGACTGATATAGCCCGAGAAGAGGGCAATCTAAACATATTATTTGGAAGAAAGACACAACAAGGAGATTGAAAATTCACTCGTCTCTCTTTTTCTCTCTTGGACAGCGATAATTTATATTTCTTTAATGACTTAATGCTAATTATTAGTTCAATTTTAACTTCTCTCCCAGTATACGCGACATTATTCTTGAGTCCACTGTCCTACTATTTTTCATTAGGGAACTTGTGAGCCACGGACGGCAACTGGAAGTTGAATGTTTTCCTTTTGACGCATTTTGACGCCATCACGTCCATAAGCAAGCACCCATACACCAACTGAGAAGATAGAGTTTCCAGCCTTCGGTGAAGAGAAAAGACAAGCCAACAAAGGGAACATTTTACTTCCGGTTGATGTCCGTGGCTTAAAACGTCTGTGCTTAAGTTCCCTATAAGCATGGAGAAAACGCCATCCACGATTCCCAAATCTCTACAGATAGGTACGGTTCACAAGACAAACACCGGGTGAAAGAAAAATATATTCCTCCAGTGGACCCTGTTTTAACAGGGTATAAAATTGTAGAAGTAACTAGTGAAGTAAGGTTTTGTAGGTGGTATTTTGCCTTTACAAATTTTAAACTCTTAAACTTTTAAAAGATCGTCTGACAGTGTCTCTTATTAGCACCAGACGGGTTTGACGCCATTGAAGGGTATGTTAATTGATTTTTTAATTTACGTTGTCTTGTTAACCGTCTGTTTATTGACAAATTTTGAAATTATTTCAAAACAAAAATAGCAGTAACATAATAGAGGTGACTAATGTTAAACATTCTATTCAGTCAACAGAATTTTTTTTTTTTGCCTTCTCGTGTTTTTGTTTTCTTTTTATTATAATTTCGTTTGTTATTTTTATGATTTTTAACGAACTGATAAAAAACTTCTCTTCGAGATAGTTAATTTTGAAACATTACCAGATAAAAATCGGATCTAATTTTTTATAATGCTTATTCCCTTTAATTATGTCGCTTCCTATCTGCTGTTTTTACACTTTTCTCAAACTGTGGTCTGATTGAACGAAAACTGCGTGTCTGTGATACCTACTACCGCGAGCTTTACTTAAAATCGACTGTGCGAACACCCAAGATCACAAGGCAAGGAACTTTTCATTGTTTGGAGCCAAGGAGGTGATAATCCGTGGTCTCTGGTTGCAGGTGGTGTTCAATTTAGCAGTGATGTTAATTTATAATCGCAGTTGGCGGAAGCTCTGTTGTTAAGGCTCCTATATTAAGCGATAGAAAGTCGTCACACCCGGTAGAGAATCTTCAGTCAAGCCAACTGATGAGGACTCAATGCGATTTCAAAACTTTTAAGAAACAGCTTAAAAACAGCGTTCGAGTTCAAGCGACCCTTGTTTTCGTCGTAAGTAAAGGTATATTTATTTGTCGTGTATAATACGTTCAACACTTCTTTAGGTTTGTCATTTTTAACACATGAAAATATTGGTTGTATTGACGCAGATAATGAAACAGCAATGACTCAGTTTTGGTTCAATGCTAGTGAATAACTAAACGACTTATCGAAGTAGCAAAAAAAATCAAAAAATAAAAAAGGACGTGAAATAAACTTTTTAAATAGATCAAAATTGGGTAAAAAAAATCGACTGTTTGAGTATCCTGATTGGTACAATAGGTTATAAACGTTCTTTACGAATATTTTGCCTTTTTTAGGTAATAAACGTAAAATTTAAATTGGCTACTGACTAACGCAGCCTCTACGGAAAAGAACAAAACCATTCTGGAAAACATGCGATTGAAAGTGGTTGATATTTTTATCTTATGTTTCTGCATGCATTAACATACCGAGCTGAGTAAGCTCAAATACTTGGATATTTAAATAAGTAGCGAACAAATATTACATGATGTGTCCGTTTATTTCCATTTATTCAGGAAGACTAAAAACTTGATTCAAACTTCTTTGTACCTTTTGGAAGCTCCAGCTAGCGGCAATTACAATAACTTATTAAAGATTTACTTGTTTAGAACAGGTATATCTGTATTTAGTATTTTTCACATTAGGCGTTGAATTTCTCCTTTGTAGACAGTTGTCGTCTAAGATAACGGTGCAAACTGAAAACTTTTTTAATTTAAACATGCCATCGCACATTTTACTCACGCTGTGAAAATGTAATTACATAATAGAATGGAAAACTTATGGCTCAGAAAGCCTTGAATTTTCTGCCGTAACCTTGACCTAATCGAAGTTAATCAGCTAACCACAAACCGGGCCATTTTATACAAACTAAACATGAACCTAAATAAGTTGCGAAACCTATGCATTCAGCTACCGAGAACATGACATCGCTGGAAGATATATTCTGAAGAAATATAACGCTTTTAAGAATTACAAATCATTTTAAAAGAAGCCGAAATATGTTTACCAACGTAAAGCTTAAAGTTTTATTTCTTCTGAATGACTAAGTTTTTTCTAGGTATGTGAAATGAAGAATTGTAACCGTTTGAAACTAAACTCTATTGCTTTCAGTTAAAATTGTACAGTTTTTGAGTATTTTTTGGCAAACATGCTACCTTTATTTCTCGATCATTTAATCTTTGCAGCTGTAACTTTATCTATAATGTATGGAGTATTTTCAGCTGAAACCAACAGTACCTATTTTAAAAGAAATGCGGTTTAACAGAATCCTAAGGGAAGAAAATAAAATTTTCTCTTCGACCCGAGCGCGCAGTGCCAACAATTAGCACTTAAATTTCACCTGTTAGTTAATGTTAGGAGTTTGTATTTTCTTTCACTGCATTCATCTGGAGCCCTATGAAGCGGATTTAGTAATAACTAGTATTTTAACAATTATTCACCGAAGTGGAGGTGTATTTGCTGAGCTGCGAAGCGGTGAGGTAAATATCTACCACCCTTCACCGACAATGAGGTCAATAATTGTTTTACCAAACGAGTGGATAGCCAGCACCGAATAGTTTCTATTTTTCTGAGAAATGAGGAAAAACTGGCGCGCGGAATCCAGAGCAATGCTGGGGGGTGAATAGCAGAGGCTATCCCAAGTTTGAAGAGCCAATCAGAGCGTGCCAACACTATTCAAAGATTAGTACTAGCACTAATGTTAGCCTATTTTAACCCATCGTACAACGCTAAATTTTGGCGTGCTCCCATTGGTCGAAATCGATCACGTGACGCGATAGTGTCTCTCCTCAGCGGGCGCCTATCAGCGCATAGTGTCCGTTAATTTTTGGCAATTTTCGCTTAAAATTTAGCGCTGAACAATAAAAACAATAGAGTCCTTCTTAGTACTAGCACTAATGTTAGCCTATTTTAAAATTGATCTGCCCTCGATGGAAGTGTACTAGCACAATAGCAGATACTGTTATTTTATAACCGTCATTTTCTCTGAGTATTAATTTACTGTTCGCCGTAAATTAAGGTGTCGCAGCATCCGGAAACATAAAAACGTTTACAAGGGTTTGGCCTTTAGAAATTGAGATGCGCAATGAATGTTCTCACTGCGATGAAAGGAAAATGAGTCACACACAATGGATCAAACTTCAGAGGGATTAATCCACACGCGATCTGGACTTTCTTTCACTCGGTAGCGATCGAAAAGAAACGCTGCGAAACGCAAATTTTCAAAAAGTTCTCTTTTCCGTGTGGACGTTAAAAAATAACTAAATAACTGGGTTAATTTCTTTTTGCTCGGAATCATTTCCTGCAGAAAATAAGTGGATTCTTATAAGGGTTGTTAAATCATTTTGGGCAGGCAGGAGATCTCGATATTTTACAATGAGTTCAAGATTTAAAACTACTGACGTTTACACTGCTGAAGTCATTTTAAGGAAGGAAGACTGGAAGCCCTTAACAAAGTTAATGAGGAGAGGAAAATAAATTTGTCGGCGCTCACAATATTTTCAGAGTCTGTGCAATAATTTTAACAGCTTCAATTTTATTTTCTCTACAGGCAAAATTGAATCGATTTGGAGCCCAGCCTTACGAGTAAAAAGCTCTCGTGATATAGCAATGTATTATTGTGTGGCTGGTGACGGAAAACCTCATTCTTTTTTTCTGATAAAATAACCGAGCAAACAAAAAGAAAATAGGACAAAAAATGTGAGGTTTTAGCTTACCTTGATCGGCATGAGAACGCAAAACAATATTGGGTGAGTTTTAGAGGAAGTCATGCCTTATTATGGCCTAAGCAATTACAGGTTCAGCAGGGAGAAAATCCTTTTAGTGAGCCAGCTGTCCCCATATTACCTTTTTTTCTTATTTCCACTTCTATTTAAGTGAATCCATATTTTTTCGTTTATTCTATTTATTTTTATAGCGTACTTATTTTGCGGAAGAAAAAGCTTCAGACCAATTGTCGTACATAATTTACTATTTGCAAATACTCACGAGACAAAATAAAGGTCTGCCAGATATGATAATTGGGTAAGTGACCTTTACTATTACAAATCAAGCGGTTAGCTTATGGCGACACGATGGACATTAAGGATAAACCGAACACTGTTTTTCTTTTCCAAGAGCTTATAAATTTTTTATCGAGGGAACTTTGTCCATTTAGTTCCTTAGCTTGAAATAAAGTTACAGGTTTCCAAAGAGGAAACTATTGAAACTGGAAGTTACATAGGAAATGCCAAAAAAATTTAGTGAACCTGGGTTTTTATCGTTCGGCCAGTTTGGTTGCTGAACGATATTTGCCGGAAGTTTGATGAAGATCTTAAAAGGCAGGTGGTGTGAAGACGGTTCAGATGAACCTCGCCACTGGATTCATTATTCTAAACAACTGTAACACAAAAGCTTCATGAGATAATTCTTTCAATATACCATTTTCCACTAGAGATTGTATTTGAAGCATTTTGTCGCCTACGATCTTGGACGTCATACCATCTTTAAGGTGCTTACCGCAAGGTCAGTGGTCCACTGAATTTTGCTGAAAGTTCACTGTATTCTTTCTGTTAAAGTTCCAGCGGTAATTGGCCACTTTTAACAAAAGTTTTTGACGCACTCAGACATACTTATGTCGAAATTGAAAACAAAATACCGCATCTTCAATAAAGCGCCCTTCTTTGTGCTCCCGAAACGCTGGCGATCCACAGGATGCATTCTGTTGCATCACTTTGAAGAATTCGAAAAATAAAATCATCGCAGTTGATAGTTTCGACAAAAACCTTAATTTTGCTCGGCAATAGCGGTTAAAAATTAATATTGTTATAACTTATTCGACCTTCCTGGTCACGAAATCTGCTCATTCGCATTGTAAGGCCGGGACGCAAATGCCCCACCGGTTTCAAGATGTCCTAAAACAGGTGTGGGTGATTAAAGAAAGAATGAGGCACAATCATTTGTCCTTAACTGCTATATAAAAGACAAAAGAGAAAAAATTGAAAACGTCGCAGCCCGACTTTTTCAAGTTGGAACCCGTTTCCATCATGGCTATCCAATGCTAAAGACACCCAGTGCAGCAGTGCACAGACACGTTTGGTGTCTTTGCACCAAAATAGCGATTTTTAACTGACATGGAGAATTATTTTTGGCTTCCATCAGGTGCAAATGTGTTTTCAGCGTGGTACAAAAGATAAATGATAGTATCACTTTTATTAAGCGGCAAACTAAGCCAATTTTAGACACACGGCGTCTTCACGAATGCTGCATGAGCCTGATTCTCATAGAAGGCTCTTATAGGATTCTACCGTGAATCCCGCCTTTGGAGCCAACTTTGGTTCATGTAATGATGTAATGTGATCCTAGCCTGGTTTCTATGCCTGATCGCTGACCGCAGCGATCGCAACAATGTTATGGCAGGCTATACATAATGTTTACAGTAGATTCGATGACTACGATCGCTGAAAAAACTGCGTGGTGTGTTGTCAAAGTCGTTTCGTTTGGTATCTGAAATTCATTCGCGGTTAAGACTTAAAGGGAAAAATCAGTCCATGCCCTACTTCATCAAGATAAACACACTTTACCTTGAAGTTGTATTGCACTTGAGTTCAAATCAGTGCTCACGGCAACAAGATCTTTTTTTTCTCTCTCTCTCTCTCTGGGGCTCTTATAATCGATGCGAACTTAGCTTGTGCAACCTAAATTCATGTTAAACCAATTTTTATCACGCGCATTTTGATTAAAATTTGTTAAAGCTGATCTCAAGCCTCATTTAACTGATTCATGATGCCTCGATGATCAGATAAAACAACAGGATTTAGGAAAACGACGATCAAAGGTTTTAACGCTTGCAACGGAAGAGAGCGAGAGAAAAACAATTTAGTTGTGAACTAGTTAAATAAATATTTTGCATGTTATGTGGCCAAAACCGTATTGACATGTTTGCAGATATCAGGCAAAATATTCTACTGGAATAAATCAGTCTGATATTTCTCCAGAAAACAAAGTACGGTCAAAATAAAGGGATAAAATACACAGTTTGGCGAAAAGACGAAAAAGCTTGTTGATTGAATAAACTTACGTTCTTAACTGCTGTGGCCTTCAGTCTTCCCTACAAAAAATGCCATGGTAGTACGATTGCAGTTCACCAAGGGAAAGTCTTCCTGGTTAGATTTCTAAATTAAATGCTGTCCTTTTTCATTTTCTATAATAACCTTGAACTTGCCAAGATTATTTTTGATACCCCTGACTGGTCTAGTTTGCCAACCGTGGTGAGTGAAAACTCGCCCACGTATCAGTTAGTTATAACAAGCATTATATTCTGGGGTGAATAAAGCTATTTTCCCTAAAGAGTCAATAGCTGGTCTTTTTCCTTTCAGTTTTAATCTGCCTAAACAAAGATCCTGGTGCTATTTTTATTAACTTCAAGAAAAGTTATAAAAATACAGCTGCCTCTACGATAATGACTTAACTTTTAGACGCATTTATTTTGGGTAATGAATATAACATTCCGGGTCGATCAGGTGTAGGGGGTGGGGATAAGCTGAGAAAATCTGTTGAAACCTTGAAACACATGCGATGAAAGCTTGATCTAGATACTCGTTAACTCGTTTTCAAATGAAACGTTGAATCTATGAAAACAACACATACTCAAAACAACTACTTCCTTTTTTTTCAATTTCCGCTTCCTTATCTTGAAGTACGATATATAGCTTTGAACTAATTCAACCACATGCAGTGCGCCCTGCAAATGCAACCAAGTTTGTGGGAAAACCAATACTGTTGTATAATCAACGTCCTTGTAAACCTAAAACCAAAGTTGCGCAGATTGTTGCAAAACCAAAGATTGTGGTCCTTTCAACAAAACTTCATCGTGTCTCCTCTTTTGTCGCCTGCTTTGGTTTTGGAAGGTTTCACTATCAGCTAATCTATCAACTGTTTTGAAGGTGACCATAGGTTAAGTTTTAAAATGATACTTTTTATTATTTTTGACTTTGTAATAACAAATTTTATGTTCAGCGAGCCGAGGGAGCGACTCTACACGATTTAGCGTTAACCAAACTGATGACGCTAACATTAGTTCTTCTCTACCAAAATTAGTAACTAAAATCTCTTTTTACCCATCCGTTAAAATAACCTTTCTTAGACATTTTATGAGTTGTTATATTCCGAAAATTGAAGCACCGTTATAACGCTAACTTTACTCCCAGACGGGCATGGCGCAGTTTCACTACTGAGATGTGAAAGCTAAACAAATGAATTACCTTTGGCACACAACTTTGCAAATTTGTTTGTACTCCGAGGATATCACCGATGATCAGTCAGCCACTTTCTCACTGAGGTTTTCTCGACGGCAACTTACTGAAAGAAACAAACAGAAACCATCTGAGAAAATCAAGGTCAGTATGACACAAAGTTCTCCATAAGCAGAATCGCACTATTAAAAAAAACGTAAATTGTGAAACTAACATTATCGATTCCCTTTCGGTAGTACACAATATACTAAAACATTTTTGTCTATTATTTCTGAAAAAAATACTTATCGCAAAATATACTCGGCAATTACTGCTTTAAAAGGGTAGGTTGCTTCAAAGATTTAGTTGAAAAATGATCACGGAACGAAGCGAGGGCAGGGAATAAAGATGGAGTGATTCCTTCCTTCGCTCCGTCTACAGTGCTTGGTTACTTGATCAATCAGAAAAAGTGTCAAAACGTAACGTGCCATATTCGACTCCCCCGCGCTAGTACTTACTCAGTAAATACCTGTTAATGGTCACGAATGCTCAAAGTTTGGCTGCCATGTTTTCCAAAAGTCGTTGTCCCGAAGTTTTGACTAAGTGGAATCTTATTGATGCAACCTTAACTCAGTAAACTGTGGACATGCTTGCCTGAGGAAATTTCAATCAGATTTCAATCCAACGCACGCATAAAGTCAAGGAAAGTTGTCGCGTTTATTCCGTGTCTGCGTCAAAACAATCGCAGCTGCGTGGTGCAGTTTCTGACGAAATATTCTGGAGAAAATGTACTTTGCTTTCGACTGTTTTACATCAACAAAATATTGGTTTTTTTACATCACTTGTCGATAAAGAAACGTGACACCAGTAAAATCGGAATAACCAGCTAAATAAATCACCAGCTAAGTAGATAAGAAACGACCATCTCTGTCTCTGTTTCAAGCAATTATGTGTCTGCGCGTTTGATCTGCATAGAAAAATTAACTAATTGGAAAATCTCATGAACAAATATATGTTTTTTCGTTGATACACTGTTGTTTCAAGAAAACGTTTAAAAAAGACGATTTCGTTTCATTCTTTAGAAAAGGCAGTATTATTTTAAAGGTTCCCTGATGTGGTGACCCATTAGCCGAACGAATTGAGAAATTTTGGGGGCAAGTGCAATCTGCCTTATGAAAGAGTGAGCCCTTATGTACCGTATGCAACTTCCCGTCAAAGACAGATACGTTTATCGCTATCATTAAGTCGACATATCAAAAGAGCAACCTTCTTAATCTCGTTCCCAGATCTCGCGGGTGGGCGAAGCCGAAGGCGAGATCTGGTCAAGTAAGAAAATTCGATTTTTTTGATTGGCTGTTTCAAAACATGGCTGTCACAGCGCTAAAATTTGAACGTGCGTTGCGAGGCTTCTCAGGGCCTCAAGGGAATTCAATGTCTGTTTTTATGCAAATTAGACCTTGTGCACGCAATCATAATATATGCATTCTTGGGACATTTCGTTGTTTACAGTCGGCCTCAAAAGTCAAAAAGATTTCTTCTCAGTTCTTCATAGTATAATAAAGCTATTTCTAACGAATAACGATGTTCCGCCTTAAGAATCCGCCCACAGGGTACAGAGGAGCGAAGTTCGAGCAGAACGTTTAGTTTTCCTTGCGAAAGACAACCGACATAATTTGCTGCGAACTTGCGTTACTCGCGTTACCTAGATTTTTATCGTAGGTCAAATTAAGCCGCGGCTACACGAGCGATTTCTTGCTTGCGATGGTGATGCGATTTTTTTGAAAATTGTCGCGTCACCAGCGCGCGGAGAAAATCGCATGTGTAGCCACCCTCGCACAGGTGATGCGACAGATGAAAAAATCGCAGAAAAAAATCGCGAGAAATTCAATGAGTTGAATTTTTTGCGACTAAATCACGGACTTGTCAGAGGGTGGCTACACAGGCGATTTTCGCCGCGCGCTGGCGACGCGACAATTTCAAAAAAATCGCATCACCATCGCAAGCAAAAAATCGCTCGTGTAGCCGTGGCTTTACTGTGGGCTCTTAGGATCACTGAGCTCGACTTACACTACGCAGTCGCCTAACACGTTGTCCGAACGGCATTTTTCCTTGCGAAAGACAACCGACATAATTTGCTGCGAACTTGCGTTACTCGCGTTACCTAGATTTTTACCGCAGGTCAAATTACTGTGGGCTCTTAGGATCACTGAGATCGACTTACACTAAATAATACGACAAGGGAAGAAACAGATTTGGGCTGGTTTTTAGAATTCCTCTATCTCGTATGAATATTCCCCAAAATGGCTTATTTTAAGAAACTGGTCTAGAATTTACCTATCCTCAACAAATATGGAAAAAAGTTGTTTAAAAATGACGAAAAACATACGTTTTCGCCGAGCGGAATTTACGGCTTCCACGCTTCGCTTTCGCCCTATGTGCACCGCAACACTCGGTGACGGAAATGACGTAAATATGGTGATTTGATCGAAATGTTGGGAGCCATGAAAGTGGATACTTCCACGTTCGGTTGCCGTTTTCTCTCCGCCGCACTCGTGTCGCCTCTGGAAAGACCTCGCTCAAAATCATGCCCATTTCTTTGGCAATCAAACCAAATTTTCCTTTTCACAGCCGCTCACATTATAATCTTCAAGAATTCCACTCAGTGTTGTGTAATTGCGGTGGTCTATCTGGTAATTCAGCGATCGCCTGCAATAAATTTTAAAATTGGTCCCGGGGCCGTTTGATCGCGGAAATATGGTATTTTTATTTTCACGTTTGAAAGCAGATTGTCGAAACACTTACCATTTAGAAACGAAAACGTGTTTTTCCCTGTTCGATAGTTTCGATTTCTTCCGCTCAGGCCGGTTTTCTTGTAACGGCGCTTTCCTCTTCAAGGCCGAACTCGCCGTTTTTAAAACTCCCTCCACATGTGGTGTTTTGAACTTTGAATTACTAAAAGTCCACTGCTTTTCCGTTTCCGGTAACGATCACTTCCGTCACCATGTGCTGCGGTGCACATCGATCGACATCACGTGGTATAAGTTTCCTCCCTTGTCCTTATTTTTACTCGGCACTTCGTACCTCGTTCGGAAAGCGAAGCTTTCCGAAGAAAAGCCGTTGCCGTTCGGACAACGTGTTAGGCGACTGCGTAGTGTAAGTCGAGCTCAGTGATCCTAAGAGCCCACAGTAATTTGACCTACGATAAAAATCTAGGTAACGCGAGTAACGCAAGTTCGCAGCAAATTATGTCGGTTGTCTTTCGCAAGGAAAACTAAACGTTCTGCTCGAACTTCGCTCCTCTGTACCCTGTGATCCGCCGTAAGAATATTTACGTGACCCGATCAAATTTGCATAAAACCTAGACATGTCTAGTCATTGCATGTAGCCGCCGAATGAACACTTAATCAAATAAAATATTATTTACCCGAATTGAGCTTTGATGATTGCCTTCTGCTTTATTCTTTAGTAAAATACTTTGCTAGATATCATTCCAGGAAAGACGAGATTGGTTAAGCATTCGTTATTCATTTGGTTAAGCGTTGGTTATTCATTTGATTGCCATTTTCTTAGAATTGTCTCGGGCATGCGCTATTGACTTGCCTGCCACATTCCTGACAGGCAATCACGTGGTACAAATCGGATTTGATCAGATCTCGCCTTCGGCTTCGCCCACCCGCGAGATCTGGGAACGAGATTACAACCTTCTCAGAAAAAAAAAGTGGAAAAACCGGGAGGAGGACTTTAAGACAAGAAACTCGTTCCTTGTTTGGATTCACTTGTCAAGAGCTTCTCGTCACAGACAGGTGTCCATCTATCAGTGAATTTGGCAAATACAGCCGCGTGTGTTAATGGATGCATGGATGGAATCACGCTCCCAATGTTTTTATCCTTCGATCTCAGGTTAATATCTCAGTGGTAGAGCACTTGCACCAATATCGTGATCAAGTGGTCACGTTCAAGCAAGAATTTTTGTCTGTGTGTGTGCTCAATTTATTTTGCCACAATGTATTAGATGCATCAAAACTCCGACGGAGACGTCAACTCTAAGAAGGTCTAATTTCGAGACGCCCATTCCTCTATGAGCGAATCCGTTATGTGTTCCCTTTCCTCGCCCTCCACTGTGAAGCAAGGGAAGGGAACTCGCCTACCTAGATAACGCTTCACGTCTAGATCTTCTATCTGTGTCTCCATTCTGGATCCTAAAAAGATACCGCGTGGTACTAAATTTTTGTGGGTTCTACTTTTTGTGATTTTTGGTTGTTTTTTTTTTTGCAATCCGAAAAAATAAGTTCCCGCAAAATGAAATTACCGCAATTTTTTTCCGCAAATATTTACTCCACTGTAGAAATTATAGACAAAAATACTGGTTTGAAGGAGAAAATGCCACAGAAAACTCGATGGATATTACATCAGTGGTACCCGGCCTAGTTATTGTCGATCCATTGTAGTGTAATTGCTGGTTTGCATGTGACGTCATAAAATTCTAAAATCAAAACTCGCTTGGAATGCTGAATTTTTATCGTCAGCAGGTGTAAGATGACATAAAAATATATCTTTTTACAAGTTTCCAGCTCGGTAGCGTCCTTCGTTTTTAAACTAGAGAATTTTGAATTTTCGAGTTCTCCGCCATACGTGGCATCAAGATGGCGCCGTGACAAAGCAGTCTTGTTTGAAAAAAAGACCTCTCCTTAGGATTTTAGCAGTTTGAACATTTCAAGTATTAGGTGAAGTGTTTACGTGAAAGTATACTAGCTCACGAGTGAAGAGTAATCGCTTTCATAGCAAAAGTGTATTACAGGTGTTTTCTTTGATATCCGGCCGCCATATTGGTGTACCACGGCGGTACACCAATATGGCGTCTGCATACTGAGCTCTATAAATTTCCGTGGAACGTGTTGGCAAATATCTCAAGAACGCTGTACCGCACAGATTTGAGACTTGGAGAAGTTGTTGATTTATTTATCTTTGATAACATCTGAAATTCTTGGCTTCTTTTATTGAATGGTCTCGAATTTATTTTTGTATGGTGTGACAGTGCAACCCGGCAATAGAGTACAAAAAAGTGACATTCCCATGTTGTTTTATCTGTATTTCGATTGCATGTACTCAAATACTGAACTAAAACGTCTTCAGTTCCATTTGAGCGCGACTTCCCAGCAAGAAAAACCAGTCTTTTCCAATCGCAAAAATTAGTTCCCGCAAAAAACAAAAAATCACCAATCCGCAAAATTAAACTCCAGCAAAAATTTAGTGCCACATGGTATTCTGTCTTCCAAATAGTTTTGGCTAATATAAGCTATATGCAGTTAATAAATATCCGTAATTAAAATAAACTTGTATGTAGTTGTTTTTATGTTTTGTTTTATCTTTCCATGCAAATGTATCCGAACGGTCCTCGTAATTTGACTAATAAGTGGCGACGTGAATATGTAATGATATAAAACATTTCCTCCTTTAAAAGTTGCACCAGCTATCGTTAAAGTTTCGCGAAAATTATCCCATAGTATTTCCATAACTTGAATGAGGGATGACTATTTTGCTTTAGCCTACACTATCCCATAATTAAAAGTTTGCCGCTTTCTGTTATTGTCTGTGTTATTTACAATTAATACTTAAAGTTTGGATTTGGAACTTGTAACCGCGAAAATTGTACCAATCAGCTTTCCACGTTGTTCGCGAAATTTAGGCCTATGAATCACGCGGTAAGCTCTAACTGAGAAAAGGTGCTGGAATAATTTTCTAAATAATCACTTCACACAATGGGCTGTGAGGAAAAAGCTAACTCCTCTCACCCCAAAAGGTTTCAAATTTACTTAAGGCGAAAATGTAAACTGATAAAGTTATTTTATGATAAAGGGAAAACTATAAAATTTTTGAAATAACTCCTACAACTGTTTAGCTCAGATGGCTTACCGAGAATGTCGATTCTTCGAATTTTGCCACCCATAAGACGTGATGACTATAATCGTGTACTGGTGATAAAGCAAGGTCAATTATATTAATGAAACAAACTGAAAAAGGCATATGCTTTAAATGACATTTTTGTATGACGTAATCAGAGTAGAGGACATCATATCAACCTTGATCTGCTTTCTTTTCTTTCTATGTCTGCTGTTTTTTCCGGTAGCATAACGCTCCATACCTTTTAGTACTGATAAAAATCTTTGCTTTATTAAACTAATATTTAAGTTGTGTTCTGTGGCTGGCTGATACTGAACAAAAAGGACCATTTAATTGATGTTATTTTTGACAGCTAAGCGTTCTATGCTTTTAAGTACTGTTGCAAATCTTTACTTAATTGAACTAATATTCTTATATTTGCCTTTTTCTAATGCCCACGAAGAATGAATCTGCCAGGTGCAATTTCCCACACAATCATTGAACTTTTAATAGGTTAAAAGACGTAACGCCAAAAAGGTATTTTTGTTATACCCTGACTTTCACTACAAATCATGATTATGGTGACTTTATCACACCAGGTTTTATACAGTTCTACGAAACCGTTTCCTCCTTTGGAGTAAACAAGGAACGAAAAAATTGCTGCAAAGAAAACTGAGTATTAACTCTCACCAGTGCCTTAGCCAGTATGAGGCAAAGTGAGGCACTTGCCTCAGTCATTTTTTTTCGTTTTCTCAGTAATTTTTTTCGTTTAACACCCTAAATACCTAGGAAGAGAATTTAAGCATGGACATTGCCTCAGTCATAATTTTTTTCTGGCTACGGCCCTGCTCACGAGCCTAAATATTTTGTTTATTTCCAACACCAATTGCGATAAATAGTCTTAATCCTTTCTCAGTTGTCTGAACCAGGGCAATAAACAATACATGAAATCTCGTCTATAGATTCATCGAAGGAAATATATTCGAAATTTGAACAGGCTTAGCCGACTTTTATGTTGAAACTGGGAAGCAAATCTGCGAGAGAAAGTGGCAGTGCTCTTTTAATTATTGTTCTTTTTTCCTTCTTGTTTTCTTTTTTCTGGCTTGCTTTTTCTTCCCTTTTTGAAGTATAGTCGCGTGATATCGGAAAACGAGTCGCAAAAATAGTACCGCGTGAGTGTATATATTATAGAAATGATAACTATAATACAAAATAAAGAAGGAACACCCTGCATTGGCTCATGACAAGACCTAAAAGTCGACTACATTCGTACTGTATTCTCGCATTTTCGAATTTGGCGAAATTTGTCTACTTGCTCGGACATGAGAACAGTTTGTAACATAAAACTGTGTTCATTGTGTCAACTTTTCCAGCAGCACCAAACTTCGGTTAAAAAAGGTTTCACATTATCGCCGCCTTCATCCTCCTTGATATTGCATAACAATTATAACTAAGCCATTTAATTCTAAAACGTTTACTCTCCTCCCCACCCCCCTTGCTTCTGCGCTCGTTGAGTTCCCACCAATTATTATTATTTCGCTAGTGCGTTGCACGATTTTATGACAAAATAGAAGATGGCTGAACGGGCTGAAAATGGTTGATAAAGGGTCCTATTTGGCACTTAACACAAATCAAACTGAGCCGGTTGAAAGTGGAACTGGGTTGGTTCTTGTGCAACTACTTGACAGTGATGCACTATACTAACAATAGACTATTTTGGTTCAGTTACACTAAAAACACAACGAAATGTGAAGATCCGGTACAAGCCAGTCACGACATTCAGAAGGACACGAGTTTACCGCCTACTTCCTTACAACTGATGAACTACATCAGCCACCTACTTTATATATTTAAAAACTGTATATATTTATATATTTAACAACCCTCTAGGTACAATGCCTCGTAACGGCGAAAGATCAGTCGAACTACCTCAACGTTAACTCGGAGCTGGGATTGAGAAGAGAAAAAAGGGGAAAATGCGTCAAATGAAAAGAAAAGAGAAAAGCAAAACACTCGCCTTCAGATGTCTTTGAAAAAGATTCCCCTGTGTTCTGAGCTAAAATAATTACCAACTAAAAATAATTAACATATCTCCTCCTCGAGAAAATTTTACTGAAGTTACTTAATAATTGAGCCAGGAGTTTATTGGTCCTAGGACGTTAACCACTACCAAAGATCGCAGCATGCGTCTTATTACTCTCGTGGTGAGTTACATATTTAAGATTTTTTCCCCAAATTAAACCTTGCCGAATTCATTAGAAACATACAAGTGAATTTTTTCCACCGGCCTTATAACTCCATTTTCTACTATGTTTTGACAGTTACCTGAAAAATGCGAAGAATTCAATAAATGCTGAGGAGTAAGACTGTTCCCGTGGCTCCGTCTGACCTACAGACTTGGGATAAATATTACGACGAACTAATGTATATTGTATCAGAGGAAGACAAAGCTTTCACTACGTGATATCAAAATGTTTTCAAAACAAGATGGAATAATATTATTCTCTAACAGAGGAGACCGGCAGGGCCAACCTGTCGGACACGTGGTCGAAATCGGCGTCAAATGACTTTGGCTAAATAGCAAGCTATTAATTTCTGAGGTTATTTATACGTATTTGTTTTTATTTCACTTGTTATCGACATTTTGAAGTTGTGTAGGATGAAGAGATGCACTTTAAAGTGTTTTAACTGAGTAAACAGTTTGAACGCTATTTTCTTCCTAACATACCTCTAACCCATAACGTCAAGGTGTGGGCTTCACGATATAATACAGGCAGACGAGGACTTCGGAACTGAAGACAACCAACAGCCCTTTTAGAGTGGTCGAAGGTTGAGGTGTTAAGCTTGCCGAACTGAAGGGCGGAACATTGCACTTGCAAGAGGCTTCAAAAATTTAAAATAATAAATTATTGTTTCCTGTAGTCCTGACCATGTCCATCAAAGCTACGGCAGTAACTGTTATATCTGGCAAAAAGGTGAACAGTATAGAAGCTTTCAGCAAGTGCTCTTAACTGGCATTCAAATATTCCCCTCTCAATGTGCTCATTGCATGGCGTCCTAGGTTCGAGAACTTATCGTCACTCTGCGCCGCTTTTATTAAAGCGTGTAAACTTTTCAAAATTTCAAGGGACAAGAACGATTACTTAACATACCAAAAAAAATGCTGCAAATCGGATAAGAGTGAATAAAGTTGTCCCATTTTTATAACAAGCTGACGACTTACTTAGTTCCGTTATTTGTTGGTGAAACTCGTTTTAAGAAATTCAAAAACACGAAGTCCGGTAGCAGCCGGTTATGAAGACGAAAGAATACAGGTACAGGCTTATTGTGTTTGATCTACTGATTCGGTCCTCTTATTGATCATAGCACCGATCGGTTGGGTTTTGAAGAAGCTTGTAAGAGAATTTTACAAAAAATGGCCTTCTTTGGAATAAACATCTAAGTTGGCTGATAGTTTTAACTATTACAATTAATATCAGTCTTAATAAAGATACACCATGGTAAGAAGTGAAGGTAAACAGTCAAAACCAACATTCTATCAACTCACTAAAAACAAATATGTACAGAATACATGAAGGAAAATAAAAATAAAACCATTAGCAAAATAAAGGAATTAACACAACATACCTAATAGTGCATGTTTAAAGCTAAGCATTCGTAGTACGTGTAGTTCCTGAATGTGCCTGAACTCTGTCATCTATAAGTCTTTGTTTCTTAGATACGTAAGTCCTTAAAGGTTTGTTTGTCACAATTTCAACAGAAATATAATGAAATATGTATAAGCTTCAATATTACAAAAACAGCCGCCAGCATAATTATAATAATGTAGTTATTAATATGACTGACTGGTCGGAAGGTCTAACATCAGTGTAATTATACCGCTACATATTAACACATACGATAGACATGCGGGCGGATAAGACGTCTTCCTCTCTAGTCAAGTCCAGAAAGTTCTCTTGGAAAACCAGTAAACATAACGTTTGGCATTTCAAATTTGAGGCACTTTAATGTATACTAAAGAGCAACGTTTACCACACTCTGAGAGGATTAAACTGACCCGCAATGTATATAACTGTGCTTTCAAAATGTATTGGGATATCCGTACGCATTATAAGAGGCAGAAATGAAATAAAAAACATCCAAGACGAAGTTTAACGTTTTCGGATCGATGTCCTAGTCTGCGACTCCAGAAATTACTCTTACGTGAATATCGTCGCTGAAGTTTCGATCAAAGTTGTTTTATGTTGATAGAAAAGAACGATTTTTTTTCTGACAACGTGGGAGTCAGTCCTGGAAAAACTTATAAAACACGCCACAGCATGTTTTATACGTAAACTTATTAAAGATTTACTTGTTTAGAACCAGCATATCTGTATTCAGTAGTTTTTCATATTACGGCGTTGAATTTCTCCTTCGGCGACAGTTGTCGTCTAAGATTACGGTGCAAACACGAAAACTTTTTTTAATTCAAACACGTCAGCGCACATTTTACCCATGTTGTGAAAATCTAATTATATAATAGAATGGAAAACTTATGGCTCAGAAAGCATTGAATTTTCTGCCGTAACCTTGACCTAATTGAAGTTAATCAGCTAACCACAAACTGGGCCAGTTTATACAACCTAAACATCAACCTGCGAATCGCTCGAAGATATAATTTGAAGAAATATAACACTTCAAATACGAACTATTTTTAAAGAAGCCGAAATACGTTTACCAACGTAAACCTTTTTAATTAGTTTTATACTGAATGACTAAGTTTTTTCTAGGTAAGTGAAATGAGGAATTGCAACCGTTTGAAAACTAAACTCTACTGTTTTCAGTTTAAATTGTTTTTGAGAATTTTTTTGCCAAACATGCTACGTTTATTTCTCTTCAACGTCAAAGATCAAATAATGTTTGCAGGAACTTAATCTGTAATTTATGGAGTATTTTCAGTTGAAACCAACAGTTCCTATTTTAAAAGAACTGCAGTTTAACAGTATCATAAGGGAAGAAAATGAATTTTCTCTTCGACCCGAACCTGCAGTGGTGCCAACAATTCACACTTATAGTTCACCTGTTTTAAGTTAGGAGTTTGTATTTTCTTTCACTGCATTCATCTGGATCGAGCCCTATGAAGCGGATTTAGTAATGACTATTATTATTCAACTGCATTCAGTAGAGTACAAATAACACCCAAAACGAGTACAAATATCCCACGGTATTTGTACTCCAGAAGACCGGTTTGACAGGTTTTCTACAAATGCCGCGTCAGGCATTAAGCTTACAAGGTGAATGATGAAAAAACGGCCGAAACAGTCGTTTTCCGGAAGAAAACAATGAATGCTTACCAAATTTTGAGGTTTTTAACGTTTATATAACGAAAACGAGATCCTAGAGACAAGCAATGACCTAGACGACAGTGAAATTTCTTTATTTATTGAAGAAAATCGAAACGTATTAAAATACAACAGAAAAGACAAAAACTGACCTCAAGTCCGTTACAGAAACAAGGGCCATTGAAGAAATTCCCGCCGAGAAACTTAACAATCTTTTATGTCATTTGTTTGTCAAAGTCAGGAAACAGAACCCATCTTTCCTCAGGAGCTGTCTTCAACAAATGCATAATTGTTGTCGGTCAGAAATCTCCACCGCTATCTCTTCCAAAACGACCCGTGGTTAGTGATTCGGACGAAGATGACTGAGCTTGAAGTGCTGTTTAACTTTGTTTGACTTGACTTTCGAGTTCTGTTTGTTCTGTCGAGTTCTTTCTTTTCGTAGTTTTACTCGGCGACCAAGAACATTGTTGTTCATCTAACTGTAAACCCGAAAATAATTCAGTTTTGCCTTGTTCCATCTTTGTTTTCCTTGCAAGTTTGAAATAAAATCCCGACGCTTCGCTCGATTGACAGGTTTGACAAGTTTTCGTTTTTGACCAATCAACAACAACATCACGTCAAGCGCGCGAAACCTGACCCCGCTGCCCGCTCACTCGCTGCTCAAAAGTCACGTTAGTTTGTCACGCAACTCAGACAGTTTCTAAACCACTTTTCCATTTTGTAGCTAAGTTGAATAATAAATCCCTTATTAGACGGTTGAGTGTGTAGTATCGTGGGATATTTTTACTCGTCTCTTGTATTTTGACTCGCCCTACGGGCTCGCCAAAATACGGCGCGACTCGTAAAAATATCCCACGATACTACACACTAAACCGTCTAATAAGATATATGTATTTTAACAATTATTCACCGAAGTGGAGGTCAATAGTGGTGGATATTTGCCGAGCCACGAAGCGGCGAGGCAAATATCCACCACTCCTCACCGACAACGAGGTGAATAATTCTTTTACCAAACGAGTGGATAGCCGGCACCGAATAGTTCCTATTTTTCTGACAAATGAGGAAAAAATGACCCGCAAAATCCAGAGCAATGCTGGGGGGGGGGGGGGGGGGAGGGGGTGAATAGCAGATGCTATCCCGAGTTTGGGTAGTCAATCAGAGCGCGCGTGAAACACTATTCAAAGATTAGTACTAGCACAAATTTTAACCTATTTTAACCCTTTGCACAACGCGAAATTTTGGCGTGCTCCCATTGGTCGAATAGTGTCTCTCCTCAGCGGGCGCCTATCAGCGCATAGTGCCTGTTTTTGGCAATTTTGGCTCAAAATTTAGCGTTGTACAATAAAAACAATAGAGTCCTTCTTAGTACTAGCACTGACAGAGTGTTAGCCTATTTTAAAATTAATCTGCCCGCAAGGACGTGTACTAGAATAGTAGTAGATACTGTTATTTCATAACCGTCGTTTTCTCTGAGTATTAATTTACTGTTCGCCGTAAATTAAAGTGCCGTAGTGTCCGGAAACATAAAAACGTTTACAAGGCCCGTAGAAATTGAGACGCGCAATGAATGTTCTCACTGTGCTAAAAGGAAAAAGAGTCACACGCACTGGATCAAAGTTCAGAGGGATTAATCCACACGCGATCTAGACTTTCGTTCACTCGTTAGCGATCGAAAAGAGACGCAGCAAAACGCAAATTTTTAAAAAGTTCTGTTTTGCGTGTGGACGTTAAAAACGGATATCTTTTATGCAGCTTGGCCTTCTGTCAGCACATAAACGTTTTAAAAAAGATCGTAAACGGAGGTATTCGACAACGATTACGTCACAAACGAACGAAAACGTGTACGGTGAGGACAGCGCTTCGCCAGACTATGAAAATGAATTTAAGGGGCGTGTCCTTGCTATTCAGGAATAATTTGACTGAGTGACGTTTTCTATTTAATATTACAACTGTTTATAACGGGGAACTTGTTTTGAGTGAAGCAGTCAAATGACAAATAAGTTCAATTTAAGTCCTTTTGAGTGTTAGACGTTTTTATGTCCTCTTTTGCTCGAAAACATTTCCTGCAGAAAATAAGTGAATTCTATAAGGGTTGTTAAATCGTTTTGGGCAAGCAGAAGATCTCAGTTTTTTACACTGAGTTCAAGATTTAAAACTACTGAAGTTTAAACTGCTGAAGTCATTTTAAGGAAGGGAGACTGGGAGCCTTAAACATAGTTAATGAGGAAAGGAAAATATAATATAATATTTAGAGTCTGTACAATAATTTTGGCAGCTTCAATGTTATTTTCTCCACAGGCAAAATTGAATCGATCTGGGGCCCAGCCTTACAAGTAAAAAGCTCTCGTGATATAGCAATATATTATTGTGTGGCTGCTGACGAAAAACCTCATTGCTTTTTTTCTGATAAAATAGCCGCAACAAAAAGAAAAGTAGGACAAAAATGTGAGGTTTTTAGCTTACCTTGATCGGCATGAGAACGTGAAACAATTTTGAGTGAGTTTTTGAGGAAGTCAGGCCCTTTTATGGCCTAAGCAATTACCTGTTCGGTCGGGAGAAAATCCTTTTCGCGAGCCAGCTGGTCCCCATATAATCGGTTGTTTTTTTTTTGTTATTTCCACTTCTATTACAGTGAATCCATATTTTTTCGTTTATTCTATTTATTTTTATAGCGTACATATTTTTCGGAATTAAAAGTTTCAGGCCAATTGTCGTACATAATTTACTATATGTAAATACTCACGAAACACTTAAGACAAAATAAAGGTCTGCCAGACATGATAATTGGGTAAGCGGCCTTTATTATTAGAAATCAAGCGGATAGCTTATGGCGACACGATGAACATTAAGGATAAACCGAACACTACTTTTAATTGTCTAAGAACTTATGAATTTTTTATCGAGGGAACTTTGTCCATTTAGTTTCTTAGCTTGAAGATAAAGTTACAGGTTTCCAACGAGGATACTTTGGAAACTGGAGGTTACATAGGAAATGCCAAAAAATTTTAGTGAATTTGGGTTTCCATCGTTCGGCCAGTTTGGTTGCTGAACGATATTTGTCGGAAGTTTGATGAAGATCTTAAAAGGCAGGTGGTGTGAAGACGAGTCAGATGAACCTCGCCACTGGATTCATTATTCTAAACAACTGTAGCACAAAAGCTTCATGAGATAATTCTTTCAATATACTATTTTCCACTAGAGATCATATTTGAAGCATTTTGTCGCCTTCGATCTTGGCCGTCATACCATCTTTAAGGTTCTTACCGCAAGGTCAGGGATCCAAATTTTGCTGAAAGTTCACTGTATTCTTTCTGTTAAATTTCCAGCGGTAATTGGCCACTTTTAATAAAAGTTTTTGACGCACTCAGATATAATTATGTCGAAATTAAAAACAAAATACCACATCTTCAATAAAGCGCCCTTCTTTGTGCTCCCGAAGCGCTGGCGATCCACAGGATGCATTCTGTTGCATCACTTTGAAGAATTCGAAAAATAAAATCACCGCAGTTGATAGTTTCGAGAAAAACCTTAATTTTGCTCGGCAATAGTGGTCAAAAATTAATATTTTTATAACTTATTCTACCTTCCTGGTCACGAAATCTGCATGCTCATTCGCATTCTAAGGTCGGGCAACCCTCTATCAATATGTACGCAAATTCCCTACCGGTTTCAAGATGTCCTAAACCAGGTGCCTTGCTCAGCCAGAATTGGCTTTTTGACCAACTTGAGTTCGAATCAGTGCTACAACAAATTTTTTTTCCTGGGGCTCTTATAATCGATGCGAACTTATCTTGTGCAACCCAGAATTATATTAAACCAATTTTTATCATGCGCATTTTGATTAAAATTTGTAAAACTGGTCTCAAGCCTCATTTAACTGATTCATGATGCATCGATGATCAGATAAAACAACAGGAATAGGGAAACGACGATCAAACTAAGGAAACGCTCGCAAAGAAGAGAGACGTCAGAAAAACAATTTAGTTGAGTAGTACTTAAATAAATATATTTTTAAAACCATGTTTGCAGATAACAAGCCTGGGAGGGATGGAATGTTAAACTCCTCAGAGTAGCATAAGCTAGCTTTAAAGATCATTTAATTGGCGTGCGTTTGCACATCTTTGGTGGAATATTTTACTCATAAATGTAAGATTCCGTAGCACTGACAGCTCTCAGGGAGTTAAAGAAACCTTCCCGAAGACACTGAGGACGACATGCGGTAAAAGGTAGGGTAAGGAAAAGTCGCACACGAGCCAAGAAGGCCCACACGGCCGGAGCTTATCCCGGTTTCTGTGGCATGACGCAACTGAAAGTATTGCTACTCCCCCCTGGATGGGATGCTAGTCCATCGCAGGGTTACCCCCAGCAGAATGTCGCCGGTACCCATAATACACCTGGGTGGAGAGAGATAGTGTGGGGTAAGGTTTCTTGTCTAAGGAAACAAGATGATGGCAGAAACTGGGTGTCGAACTACCGACCGTTCAGATCTGAAGTCCAACACGCTAACCACTACACCACCGCGCCCCACGCCAACTGGTAAAAAGTGAAGTTAAATTATTAGAGCTAGGCTGTTGTTGTTGTTGTCATGCGTTCGTCTGACGCGGTCGGGAAATCCCCGATCGTATCAGATTCCTCTCGACATATAAACCAAGTTTAGATTTTTGCATCTGAATGTCACATGGCTTAAACAGTGGTAGACTTATAACTCTCAAATATTTCAAAAGTATAAGGAACACATCATGGGGACCGTCTTACAAAATTAACTTACCTTGCTCTACAAGAAATGAACCAAGAGCCTTTCTGTTAAAACTATTATAGAACAACAAAAACCGGCAATTCTATACTAGCTTTACGTGCGTGGGTAATCATGCCTTCTGGTAACATCATCATTTATGGTGTCGTGTCCGCAGGTGTAAGATCCAAAGAAACACCTCCCACTAGTTTTTGCATTAGTATATCTCCATGCGTTTGCCCCAGGGAGTTTTCAACGTTACACAGGATATTTAATTAAATTGAAAGATAAGAAAAATGTGATCGAATTCTAAGAAAAAGAAAATATCAGTGTGTACAGATTAAACCATGTAAGATATATCTGTTGGAAAAAAATGTGCGTGACTTTTGGAAACTGTTTTACAAGCAGGTAATTGTAAAACTCAAAGTTATGGACATTACGGCAACCTTAGACGGAAATTGTCACTCCTTGTCATAAACTTGCAGGTGTATTTTCATGACACACGAGCTTGCCTTTCATCGTTTTTTTCGCTGTATTTTGGGTGTTCGTCCGAGGTTAACTTAAAGGGGCTACGTCACGAGGATTTTGCTACTTTAGGTCAACTCTGTGCTAAAATCATTACTAAGTACCTTTATTCAGACACAAAATACTCCTGTAAAACTACGAGGAAGAATATCAAATGAATTTTATCAGGGAGAGCTAACCATAACAATTTTTTGGGTAATATTTGAAAACATAGCATCAAAACTTGAAAAAATTGGGCCAATTTTGGCAAGTTTCAATCCATTTCCATCCTTGCCATCGGTAGCGACAGACGACAGGAAACAGTTTCAGTACCGCAAAATAGTTGGACCATTATTTTTGGAATTTAACTGACGCGAAGACACTTTTTACCTTTTTAAAAAGATACTAAAATAACGTGACATAGCCCCTTTAAGGAGTTGAAAGTTAAGTAGAAAAAAGAAACAAAATAATAAATGAAACAGAAAAAATAGCTGAGTTATCATCTGATAAAGCCGGCAAAAGGTTTTAGTACATGAGACAGCAAGAGCCATTAAAGAGGGTCCTTGGGATTTTAGACAAATAATTTGGCAACAGGAACCATCGGAACTGCCACAAATTAAAGGTTAGTTTTTAATGCACCCTTTCTGTTGACATGTTTTCCGCTTTGACTCCCGAACGGAACATGAAAACCACTTAAAAGACATTCGGAAGGCAGGATAATAAAATATTGGTCAACATTATCTCAAGTAATGTTCCACAGGCATAAAATCACTTTCATGCGACTAGAACTAAATGAAAGCTTATTAAACTAAGCCGTCCATATTGCAATCAAATACCACTCACACCATGCAACTGGGGGTTTTCCTTGCATTCGGATACCTTCAAAATATTCTTCCGTCTGAACTGTTTGTCTAAAAGAGTAGTGTTGTCTTTAACAGTAGTGTTAACTGTTAGGTTTCTGGTGATTCACCGTGACCTTGAATAGCAAAGAAGTAGTAGAATAGAACCTGAATTTAAAAGTGACGCCTCAGAGGGCGTCTTATTTGCTCCAGGTTCCCACTTGCAACGGAGTAAAAGCGTTACGCATTTCATGTTCATATTGTGTACCTAGTTACAAGGCTTCTTTTGTGTTCAATATTGTTGAGACTTCAAGACGACGGGAAATCGAATGCAATTAGCATCCCAACGCAAAATTGCCTCCAGCCTAGCAATAAGGTCTCCTGAAATCCTCTGAGCAAATAAGGCACCAGGAGTGCTTTTCGGTGTGCCACAAACCGGCACCAAACTAAGATTTATCATAATGCAATGTGCGCACCTCAAAACAGACTATTTTAGCTTTTCAGCAATTTGATTGGTTACCTACCCGAGGAACCTTATCATTTGGAAAAACCTCACACTTTCAGTGGAAATTTTGTCGGACCTTTTGATTTATCATTTCGGCAAACATGTACATTTGAAACTGAACAACCTGGACTATTTTACAGGCGAAACGTAAGTAGATCTACGAGAGTATTCATTTCTTGCAGCAAAATGTAAATTTTCAAGATCGGAAGAAACTTTTTCAACAGTTGCATGGGGAACTTATTTTTAAGTAGTAGGTTTTTTTGTCCTTGCTTGCCCTCGAATGTCTGCTACGATTGCAGTTTGCAAATATCAATCGAGGTCATTCACAAATTTTCTTCAGTTTTAAATTTTTGAATACTCTTTTCTTAAGTGCTTTCTACCCCATCCATATCGTGAAAACGGGCACCCGTTTTTGATTTGAACCTAGTGTTTTGGATTTTTTGCGCAAAATAGTGTGCCCCGTATAAGGAATAAAGAAAATACGAAAACATACGTCGGCAGTGCGTGGTCTTGGAGCGGGTTACGCAACCGGGTGGTGATTTCTCTCAAAATAAAGTTTCCCACCAGCGGGGTAACACTTTGAACGGCCTTAGGGACTTACGCTTATTGTGCAGTCAGGCTGAGTGAACCAGTGACCTTGCTTTGGCTAGTAACCTCACGGTGAAAAGTCTGCTATATCTGTCACCCTTCGTAACACTCTTCAGTGCCATTAAGCATGTCTTGATAGTGAGTCCACACCCAAAATTGACATCTTACACAAAACAATGCCACGTTGGCTTCGTTATAATCCAATGAAATCACTGAAAATTGTGCACACAACTCCCGGTAATCAGAAAAATTTGTGTAAACAGTTGAATCTTTTTGTTGTTGGTGGTGGTGGCGGTAGTTGTTGTTGCTACACCTATAACACATCGAAATTCCCACTGTATTCGACATTCGTAAGTTGCGGTCAGTTTCACATACACAAGGCCAGGATTTCTTGTTAGATTAGGAAATTTATTACATTCCAGTAAGTACATTACAAGTGAGCCTTAACTTTCATCTCATTGCTTCTCAGTGACCCATATTTTTTTCTTTTCTTTTTTTTTTTTTTTTTTTCAGGCAACCAAAATAACAATTTCTTTCTTTGGATTTCACTTCACCGGTCTCGAAACAAGATATGGCATTACCTTAATAAAAATAAATACTACAATTTGTCTGAACGAATCAAAGTTTTTCTGTACATCTTTTGATCACTTACCTCTCTATGGAGATTCACGACGTAGACCGGCGTTTTCTGAGTATTGAACTGAACGGTGGCACTATTATGTAACATATATATAAACGGGAATATTCATAATTATTAAAAGCTGGACTAGGTATATTGGATTTCTAGCATTTTGATTGGCTCAACGGAGCTAGGCTATCAGCTCATATACCTGCTGCGACCGAATATGGTCAATGAACACTCAAAAACAAAGTGAGCTGAAAGTTTTTTCCTCGCCAGCAACCCGGCGAGAAAAATGGACGAGAAAAATCACTTGTCAGCAAATTTAAATTAAGCAGAAATTCCAACAGCGTCACCAGCAAGCATCACCAACAGCGTCGTCTAACACAAGTCAAAATTGTTTGAAGAAACTGTGCAGAAATAGAAATTTAAGCATTAAGCGTTGTGTTTACAATTAATTTCTTTCATCGGTCGTCACGTCGATCATTGAAATTGAACAAACGGTAGGTTTTATCAGAAAGGATTTCCACTCTTTCAAAATATCAAGACAAGACAAAAAGTAAAACACAGTGAAATGGGGCAGGGACATTAAATAAAAACTATCACACATTCATGGCGAGTCGGTGCGAAAATCATGAAGCAGTCTAAACAAGTACTAAAAAAATACAGCTGCAAACTACCAAGAAGGAAGGAAGGGCGAGATTGTTTTTCGGCTTTAACACGCAAAATTGACACTGGTTTACCTGCACTTGTTGTAGCTATGTGTTCCAACAGGTCCAAATGCTCAGATAGAAATAGGATGCCATGTAAACGGAGTTGAATCGCTTTTCGAGTTGTTTGAATGTTGTTTTTACCATTCCATCCGCAACCTCTAAACTGAGAACAACTGCATTTTGCGCTTTGCCTTGAACAAACTATGATGGTGAATTCTAATGTTCCTTGCTACAGTAATCTTGCTTCTGAGCTGCATAGAAAATACCTCTTCAAGTTCAACTGTTCAAATTTGCTCTGTCTTTAGTTCGATCAAACACGCACACGATGGCTCCGTTGTGCGAACAGATTACAAACTTGTTCAGTTTCAACTCCAGCAGCTATATGGTGAAATTGTACAGCTTCAATCCGCTTTGAACGATGATTACAACAATGTTCAGGAAAAATCAAACATGTACCATATTTCAGAGCCAACAATTAGAAGATTTTTTCTAAAACGTGTGCTACTTTGTTCACTTTCGAGCAGTTTTCATTGATTCATTCAGCTTTGTAATGAAACGCTGCAGCACTTCGCAAGGTTTTGGCGCCTTTTTCGGTCAGTCATGTGATCGATTCTTGTTCCGCTTAAATTTCTTTTCTCATTTTTCCCGTTCTTTCTTGATATTTTTTTTTTTTGTAAATAGTGGTTAAATTTTTAATAAAACAATTATTCTACTCGGGCTTGCTGGATATCAAATGATTATAACCAACTCGGCGCTACGCGCCTCGTTGGTTATCTATCATTCGATATTCAGCGCGCCCTCGTAGAATAATTGTTAAATATAGGAAGTATTTTTGGTCTGAGTAGGATGTTTAAAGCTGTTTCATCAAAACAGCCAGGAGGCAAGTCCATTCAAATCCGAATTAGGAAACGATGATAAAACTCAAATTTTAATTGGAAATCAGATGATTGTTACACACCTTGCCGACTCTAATAGTTCCTCTCGATAATTTCTTAATCCGTTAGCTGAATACAAAATACCATTTCTGATTTACCGTATTACGAAATTTCAAAACATAGAACATAGCCTTTAATTTGAAAAATTTTATTTACCTTTCGCCAGCAGGGGTTTTCTAGAACAGAAATTACCTCCAAAAGAAATTTCTATTGAAAACTTTGAAAGAAACGGAATTTTGTTCGAAACCCAATGGAGCATAAAAGAACCTAAAATCGATCAGATATCAAGTGTTACTGTAAAGTAGAAAAACATTGTTTTCTCATTATAAGGAAGAATTCAATTCAGATCTATCATATTTTATTTACCACTCAAAGATACAACAATATACAAAAGTAGAAATTAAAGTAACGAGAAGGCCTGGTGGGCTTCAGTTTTAATTAGAAACGTTAAGTTACCCTGTCAAGAAAATTCTATCTTTACTATTGAATTGCAATCAAAACGTCAATTTATGGAACTTTCTAAAGGAGAATTACGAATTACATGATTAAAATGCGAGTTGCGCAAATGATCAATCGTGGAAGAAATTTTTAACTATTTATGTACCCAGTACGTACAAATGCACTTAAATCTAAAAACAATATTAAAATATTTAGACTAGCACACTGGTATTTTGGATAAAGAAGAGGCAAACATACAGTACGTCTGAAGGAAAATGATGTTGGAGGAGTAATAACTTCCTTCTTGAATAGTTTAAAAATGCCCCCTGGAACGAAGTTGTTGTTGTTGTTTTTTTGACAAATTATTAATGTAGGGTATGATACAAATCTAAGGTAAAGCCGGCTTATGCAGAGTTTTTTATTCATCACTTATGATTTATATCGCTAAAACATCACTAAACGAGAAAATTCCAGTTCCTGGAAGATATGCATCTCTCATGAGGACGATAAAAAGTGAGGCATCAAAAAAGCTATTCCGGTCATAAGCACTCTCGTGTATAAAACCACCCACTCTTCTCGAATTTTCTTTTTGTTTACCTTTTCCCTGTGCACAGAGCGTACTACATTGGCCAAAAAACGAGGTGCGAAACTGGATTCACATGCTGTGCAGCCTCTTCTTTTTTTCCTGGAATTTGCCCTCAACTGTTGTGGTAGATTGAATTGAAGACAAAAAAGAAACGCTACTTATCTATATAACAGATGAATGCAATCGGAATAAAACACAGCATTAACTCATAGATGATTATTTCCGGGATAGGTCAGGCCGTGTATCACGATCAGAAGCGTGCAAATGTGCAAATGTGCAGGCCTACTTTATCAAGTCATATCTACCCCACGCAGTTGAAACAATGGTGAATAATGCCACAGGCATTTTACCCAAACCGCACTCAAAATGGTTACAAAACATATAATCAAAACTACACGGCCCTTTAGGATGTAGAATCGCCGAGGACGTGCTAAGTGCTGTCTATATTAATTAACTACTTAAAGCGGCAACCACGCAGGCTACGTAAGTGGGCCTTTGATCGGCCTTATTCCTGATGAGAATACACTGAGAATGACCACAAAAAATCCTTTAACTGCAATTTATTCTAATAAAATAAGCAAAATATTTTGAATTCGTTTTTAGGCTAGGACTCAGTATCAGATATTGCAGTATCCCGTTTATTGTTATTCCAGGACAGGGCCATAGATCAAACATACATCATCCATAGATCTTACCCTTAGACTAACCAAAAACCCATAAGTAGATTGAAACGTGTAACGGCTTTATCTATGTCATGTAAAAAGCTTGCAAATATTCAGTTTCTTAAGTGCCATATTTGGAATTTCATTAAAGCGGAGGTCACAAAACAAAACAAACCAACCAATCAGTTCGCTTTTGCGTTTTGGAGTAATGTCAAGTTCCGCGCTTCCTCCGGACTTCGCTCTTCGCCCTCAAATGCGTGAAAAACTTTTGAAATTTTTACAATTTATGTTAAGCGTAACTTTAGCTACTCTCCTGCCAGACAGAGGGCAAGGCAGGTGCGCCTAAATCCAACGGCTTAAGTTCATAACCATCAACAAAAATACGAGAATTTCATCTACGAGTTTGTTCAAGCATCAACAAAAAAAATGGATTTTTTACTCTCACAAAATAGAAACCATGACTACAATCATTGTAAAGCAAGAAGGTACGCTGAGAGCATATTACAAAGGGATTTGATTGACTAAAATACATCGAGCACTCGTGTGATGTACTGTTAGATATGCTGAACGTGCAAAGCGTTATTAGTGATTTGTTTGACGGACAGAGGAGTTTTCACCAAGGTTCTATCATTTTACACCATGTAACGGTGATAATTTTGGTCCGGCTTCTCTGACTCCAAGAATGTTTACACACGTTGAATGATACGATGAAAGTTTAAATAGAGTTTTTTGGAGACGTTCTAATGTACAGAAGAGATAACGCTTGTAGACAATAACTTAAAACATTCTTAATTTTGAACTATTCCTTTAAATTTGAAATGCTTTACTAGCTGCCTTTTTGCAATTGGTTTTGTCGCCGAAGCTTGATGAAACACGACCACATAGTCAATTTGGACATGAAATTTCTACAGTGTTCCGTTTTACAACAAAAGGCTTAAAGTGTAAGTCGATCGCTTGTCTTAGCCGAAGTGGTGTGCCAATGATACAGCGACACTGCAAGTAAACAACACGTTTGCTTTAGGAAGCAAAAAACGTTCGATTTTCTTGCGTGCGTGCAAACACGCATGTAATTTTGCACACTTCAACTGTGTTTATGGCGATGGCTTGATCGGGAGTGGAACGGATTTGAGAAACAAAACTGCAAAAATTATTCGAATCTGGGGCAAACAATCAGTCAAACAATTTTAAAAACCAAATCAACATTCCAAAAACAACATTTACCGTACTGTAGCACTTTCCCAGGTCTTGTAAAATCGATTTGAAGTCCGCGGTTCGGTTCAAATTTTTGAGCAAACTTTAGGTTGTCTCTTGCAAATCGAAGGAATCTCAACGCGAAACGGCTTTTCGTCGCTTTACAGAGCTCCATGTCTTCTTTTTCGGCAGTTGAGTATTATTCAGGGTGATTTCTTTCCATTTTGA
This sequence comes from Siderastrea radians, assembly GCA_964017195.1. Lineage (NCBI taxonomy): Eukaryota > Metazoa > Cnidaria > Anthozoa > Scleractinia > Rhizangiidae > Siderastrea > Siderastrea radians. Next base: position 70,803,078 of record OZ024887.1, on the reverse strand, counting down.
GTTCCAAATCAGAAGTATTTTAATTCTGAGAGCAGAAAAATACATCAGAACTGATCAACACTCAGCACCATTTTCTCCGTTTGCAAACGCCACGCGGTCAGAAGCAGCCTTTCCGCCACCCGCTAAAACTCATTAATATATGCACAGACAGTTTCTGATTGGTTTACATGTCTTCTAAACATTTGACAGCTTAAGAGGACAAAAACTATCTAGTAGGGGAGGTAGGGGATAAAGGTCCTCGAATGATTATTTCTTTTGATATTTATTCTTGTCGAAGAGAAAGAAATTTAAACAATTTCAAGAAGGGCTGAGAGCATAAACATCTTATGTCGAATTTTAGGCCGTTTTATTTTTATTTTAATTATTTATTTATTTTTGCTCAAAAACTGCCTGAATTTTTCCATGGGACCTTTAGTTCATTCAATAACGTAGCCCAAAGGTATTTTTCTCGTTTTGCACGAAGTCGAGTGAGCGGAAAGAAAACATAAAGCGGGCACACATCCATTACGTGTTGCAACTGAGTTCCGCAAAACACAGAAAAAAAAATGGGCAATGTTCTTTGAATGAACTGAAGATCCCATGCAAAATTTCGGGCAGTTTTGGGAAATAAAGTAAAACGGTGTAAAATTGAACTTAAGACGGTTATGCTCTCAGCCGTTCAATTGTTTAGTTGATTCTATACCTTTTAAGAACGAGAACTACAACTTCGGTCACATTTGTTGGAACACTTTCCCTCTCCGCCCCCCCCCCCCCCCCCCGATGTTGATAACAATGACTTGCAACATGACCAAAATTGGTTCACTCAACATTAAGGGGAGGGAGAGCCGCAAATTCAGGCAGGTGAATTGTGACATTGAGAGAAGTGTTCCAACACAATTTGACCGGGGTTGCAGCTCGTTCAATCATGATATTACTATATTTTAAGGTTTGCATACACTGTGAATAGAAAGGCCACTAACCTCAGTCAAGTCTTTTACTGAGCTCCTTCAGAATTGGCGGATACCTTTACAGTGTAATAAGAAAAGTTTCTGCAAAGACGCTGGCAATATCTGCCTTGCATGTACATAATCCTCTAAATTTAGTGGGTGATTGTTGACTAGTTTTGTGCTTGTGAATGAAAGCATCCATATTAAAAAAATTCAGGACTTGAAATCACTTCCTTTTCTAAACAGAGTTTTTAAGAAGACCTGTTGCCTGATTGCCTAGATTACGTACGAGATTCTATTTTATAAATTTTTTAAAGCAGATAAAAAAAAGAGATCCTTATTTAAGGTGCTCTCTTGCATTGCTATCTACCTAGCGCTGGGGGACGAGGTATTTTAAAAACTATATAGTAGAATCGAGACTTGACTGATTGAATTACAAATTGATGTAGACTTCCTGTTTGTCAACTAGAAAATGACGTTTAGATTTAAACTATCGCCAGAGAACTTAGTCGCTACCTTTCTTTTGAAAAACATTATCAGTTCATGACTAGGGTCGCATTCAACAGTTCTAAACTTGTTTTAGACGCTGCAGAATTTGTTTAAAGTTGGGTCCTAAGCGCTGTTTTGTTCATGTCTGATGCCCCGGTTTGATGATGTGCCATACTTTACTGACATAACAAGAACTCCCCATCAGTGGTATATTTTTAAAACAACGGCTTGAGTGCAAAGTTTCATTTCTAAACTTGAAAAAAAAACCATTTGTGAAATATTTTAAATTTAAAACGGAGTCAATATAATTCTCTATTTTTCATCTTTGATGCATGATGTGTCATTTTTCGGCTAACCTGACAGGAACTTCCCTCTATCGAATTCTGTGTTCAGATATGTATTAAGAGGAATACAAAAGAGGTTCCTTTGGTAAATCTCTTTCAGCATGATTTGAACGAGAGAAGGAATTGTCGGGTTGAATTGAAGTCTTAGAATTATCAGGCTGAGTGTTGCGTTAAACATTGTTTTTACCTGTTCTGCTAATAAAGCATTCATTAAATAAAGGTAACATTTGTATTCCTGTTTTCGCATTATATTCTGAGTTATCTTGAACTCATTTGAATTTTTCCACAAGTACAGATTCACATTAACCTGTTACCACTATGATTATCTCAATTTGCTCAGCTTAAAGTGCCTATGAAGCCAAATTTGTTTCATCACAGTTGTAAAATATATCGTTTGAAATGCACAATTCCAAAATTTGAGATGGCTAGGACAAAAATTGAGGATTTTACAAGCGCTGAAAGTTGGGCAATTTTGTCCCGAAAAATGGTCAAAGGACTGGATCGAGTTTGTTGCAAAATTCCTTGGTTGCATGACGTAATTTTGAGGACAGAAGTTTTGTTTACGCTCACTGAAAAGTGTCGGGTAAAAAGTCGTAATTCAGTTTCAAGTTAAACAATGGTGTAGGAATCACAATTATACAAATGCAAGGCGGTTAGAACCTGAAGTTTTATACACTGCACATTTACAAGGAGAAAGAAGGACTAAGGCAGATTCATTTGACGAACCTCGGATTTAGTTGGCCGGCGCATGTCGTGATTATTAGTTCCTGATTACCAGGAATCTCAGCAAATAAATCAATATCAAAAGGAAAAAATTAGTTAAGTGCAGCCTTAACAAGTTCAATCAACTAGACAGAGTAAATCGATAAAGACAAACTCGACAGCGGACGTCAGTACTGAGCTGCAAAGTTTCGAAACACAAGCCATCGTCAGTTGTCGTAAGACAATCACCGTAAAACATTTGCGAAAGAACTGCTCCAAAGATTCGCAGCAAAAGCCATTGTCAGTTGTCGTAAGGCATTCACCGTAAAAGATTCGCGACAGAACTGCCGCAAAGATTTATAATTTGCAGCAAAAGCCATTGTCAGTTGTCGTAAGGCATTCACCGTAAAAGTTTCGCGACAGAACTGCCGCAAAGATTCGCAGCAAAAGCCATTGTCAGTTGTCGTAAGGCATTCACCGTAAAAGTTTCGCGACAGAACTGCCGCAAAGATTCGCAGCAAAAGCCATTGTCAGTTGTCGTAAGGCATTCACCGTAAAAGATTCGCGACAGAACTGCCGCAAAGATTCGCAGCAAAAGCCACTGTCAGTTGTCGTAAGGCATTCACCGTAAAAGATTTGCGACAGAACTGCCGCAAAGATTCGCAGCAAAAGCCATTGTCAGTTGTCGTAAGGCATTCACCGTAAAAGTTTCGCGACAGAACTGCCGCAAAGATTCGCAGCAAAAGCCACTGTCAGTTGTCGTAAGGCATTCACCGTAAAAGTTTCGCGACAGAACTGCCGCAAAGATTCGCAGCAAAAGCCACTGTCAGTTGTCGTAAGGCATTCACCGTAAAAGATTCGCGACAGAACTGCCGCAAAGAATTGCAGCCAAAGCCATTGTCAGTTGTCGTAAGGCATTCACCGTAAAAGTTTCGCGACAGAACTGCCGCAAAGATTCGCAGCAAAAGCCATTGTCAGTTGTCGTAAGGCATTCACCGTAAAAAAATAGGCGACAGAACTGCCGCAAAGATTCGCAGCAAAAGCCACTGTCAGTTGTCGTAAGGCATTCACCGTAAAAGATTCGCGACAGAACTGCCGCAAAGATTCGCAGCAAAAGCCATTGTCAGTTGTGGTAAGGCATTCACCGTAAAAGATTCGCGACAGAACTGCCGCAAAGATTCGCAGCAAAAGCCATTGTCAGTTGTGGTAAGGCATTCATCGTAAAAGATTCGCGACAGAACTGCCACAAAGATTCGCAGCAAAACTGAAGCCATTGTCAGTTGCCGTAAGACAATCACCGTAAAACATTTGCGAAAGAACTGCCGCAAAGATTCGCAGCAAAAGCCATTGTCAGTTGTCGTAAGGCATTCACCGTAAAAGATTCGCGACAGAACTGCCGCAAAGATTTGCAGCAAAAGCCATTGTCAGTTGTGGTAAGGCATTCACCGTAAAAGTTTCGCGACAGAACTGCCGCAAAGATTCGCAGCAAAAGCCATTGTCAGTTGTCGTAAGGCATTCACCGTAAAAGATTCGCGACAGAGTGAAAAGGCAAAACGTTTAAGGCTACATCAGTCATTTTAGAAAATGTGTCTAAATGAAGTACTTTTAAAAGTATCGTTTAAAACCCATCAGATTTACTACTTATTCACTCAAATGCTTTTTTGCGACAGCGACATTTCATATTTCCGAAGGGCAATATTTCGTAGTAATAAATAAGAGACTTTCATTCCTCCTGACGTCAACGTTTAGCAATTTCACAGAAAGAAACAAAAAAGGGTAATAAAGTACTGTACTTTGAGATGTGTTTTGAAGAAGACAGTAAACTAGGCCCCCCACAAAGAATGTGACAAAACGGTGACAGTGACATAAAACCGGCGGGAGAGCTTGAATCATTTCAGCAGAGAATATTTCCTCCAAAAAGCAGAAAAAGGTTACTTGCAAAGGTAGAACATGCTATTACGCCAGGAATGCCGAGTCTTATTCGGAAGAATCTTAAGAGACTGGATACCCCAAAAAGTTTCATCTCCCTCGTGTTCAATAGAGTAAACGCGATAAAATCGGCGGCGAAAGCCGCACTGAGCGGTTGAATTACAGGCAGTCTTAGACTTGCACCAAGTCGCCCTCTGTTAGGATCGGCGAGCGAAGCGAACCGAAATGCGTCGCGAAGCGACGTGAAGCTTGTCGCGAAGCGACGAGCGCGAGCGACGAAGTCGCGAGAGGGCGACTTGAACCGCTCGAAGGATTTTGAATCACGTTTCCCGCCAGAAACAAAAGGCATGAATTATCAATTTAAAAGGGGGCGGTCCTTCTGTGAGCGCGTGACTTTACTAGCGGGTGTCAAATCTCAAGACTACATGTTTGTGATGGCTGAAAGTAGCGCGGGGCCAACTTCAACCAAAACTATCACGCGAGTTGCCGTTTCTCTATGCTCAAAAGAACAAATTTGTTTCCCTTGCGCCAAAAAAGTGATTAACAACGATTACAGGCGCAGAATGATCGGCTCGGGTAGGAGAAAAAAAACAAGGCTTGCTTGGATCTAGAAATCCTCGCTGGACGGCAGTTCACACCAACTGAATTGACGATTAACATAATATGTAGAAATTGCGCCGACAAGAACGAGACTATAGTGAATAAAGTGAACCTTGTTACGAACTCGTTGAAGACAGGTCATGAAGCGATAGCTGCCCAGAAAGAAAGCGGGACCAGCACGAAAAGACTCTCTTCTGATGCCTCTGGTAGCTCGAGTAAAAGATCGCTTCTCCTGCAGGGTGCCCCACAAAAACAAACCTCGAGCGAACAAGAAATTATGCTTCTCACAAGAGATACCTCCACACAAGCAGATTTATTTGATTCATCAGAGGAGGAGAGTTCCGTTGAAGTTAGCATACTAAGCTTAATTTAAGCTGGGAATGGCTGAAAATCTGTAGCCTAGTGTGACAAAACATTTTCTCGGTTAGCTTCAATTCAAGTGATTTCCTGTCGTTTCCAAAAATATAACAACTTAATATGTTCAATATAGTCCCCTGAGAAAAGCTGAGTTAACATTTGACATTTGACATTTACATTTGAATGATAGTTTCTTTGAGATCTCGATTCTGATTGGCCGCGGATATAATTTATTCACCGACCCGTTTTTGGGTTGGTAAAATTGGCGCGCTGCAAGCTGGAAAAGTCTTTCGTACGTGACCTACCTAAACCGCGCGTCGACGAAGGACTTTGTGAAAGTCTAAGGCAGTCTGTGCTTTCGCTGAACATTCTTCGGAGGTGTTTAGTTTTGACCGAGAGTAGATTGCTGTTTTCACGGTAAAAAATACTATACAGTCAAACCATCTTACCCGCGAGGTGTCATAACTTGCCAGCCACTTCCGGTGACCTTTTTTCCAGATTGCAACTTTGAACCGCGCATCTTGTCAGTAATAATCGAGACAGACGTAGAAGCCGTGCCGCAAATTTATGTCACAAACACGAGCAAAGTGTCTTACACGACGCGGTCTGTAGGCTCGATTACCAGTCGGTTTTCGGGGAAGAAAGCAGGACCCGAGTGAGCGGCGGAAATCGATATTACAATTGACTCAGAGTTGACTAATGAGTTCTGTTTTGTAGCGTGGATGAATGAAACATTTTGCCTAAGGTTAAAAATGGCTCCCTTCTCGCTTTCCAAATGTCTTCAGTTTCCGAAGATTTCCTCAGACCTTTAAAAATGAAAGCAAATCCCTCAAGTTCTAAATTCAGCCAATATTACAACCGATTTCACAGCTATGTGTAGACCCGGGGTTTCAAGCATGATGCGCCGGCTATGAGCAGCTATGAGTTGTCCGTCTCAATTGTATCATATTCACAAAGCGGTAAACAAAATTAGCAGATCTACGTTTTTTGTAGTTGCTTTTTTTATATCTCAGAAAGTACGAATTTCTTCTGTGAACTCCTTTCATGCGCAAATTTCCAGAATTATCTTTTCATCATGGTCGCCCCGAGGAACGCAAAATTCATCCTATTACGGGCTTTATTACTTCAAAATAAGAAAAATAACTAAACTGATACACACCAAAAAAACCACTCACCCTAACGTTGCTACTTGGCGGGGATTGCCGCGGAGATCGCCATCAAACAACCAGTTCAAACGAAAAGGTAAACGTTTACCGAGCTCAACTGATTTGTTCATTCAAAATAAGAGTTTCGTATTACCTCTTTTTTTTTAATCGACAGCTGATGTTAACCTGTAGCTGTCGACACGCCCCTCTCTACCTGATTCGCGTTCGCGTGCTTGTTAGCGGCTAATCACGCGCGCGTCACGTTTCCGTGCCCCAGGTGATTTCCGCCCTCGCTCGCTTGTTCTTTTTGATCGACAGTCCCTGAGCTGGAAGAGAGACTGTTCGTAGTCAGAACACAATTTGTTTTTAGAGTCTAATAGCCAGGAAAAAACAAACAAGCCATTTTTCCCCAGCTAAAGACAGTGTTTTAATATCAATTCCCTGCAAGCCGGGTGTTTACGAAACATCCCAGCCAGTTAACTATCTAATGTTTAACTTTCCCAGCAAGCTCAATTCCAGCCTGTCGAGCGGGGAGTGTAGGTTTTTGTCGAGAGTCGAGGGTCGAGGGTATTATGTCGAGGGTCGAGGGTAAAAAATGTCGAGAGTCGAGGGTAAATGTCGAGGGTTCAAAAATGTCGGCATTTTTTATTTATTTTAATAAAAAAAAAAACAAACAAACAAACAAAACAAAACAAAAAACACTGAAAAAAAGAAAATAAAAAAAAAAACGTCGCACCGGCCACGAGACTCGAACCGCCATCCTTCTGATTGTCAATGCGCGACAAAATTAGTTTATTAATGTGGCTTACTACAGTTTTCAGAAGAGAAACATAACCTTTTTAGAGCTTAAGTTTAAAGCCAACCGGAGTTTTTCTTTTGGTTCATTTGTAGCTATAACTGTTAAAAGAAATGATATTAACCCTCATTATCCTGGAAAAGAAATATGAGAAGCTAAGAGAATACCAAATATAACAGACCGAGTGCTAGGAGGTTCTCCTAAAGGTTCTCAAATATTTCACACCGGAAGGGATTGTACGGCCTGTCACGCCTTGCTACCTCCTACTGATTATGTTTTCCAGACAGAGCCCTATTCTACCAGAGAAACCACTTAATTAACAAAGTCTAAAAGTTGCACTGTACAATAGTTCTACGCCTAAATACACGCAAACTAGAATACACATTTCTTCAATCTTTGGAAGAAAGCACCTTAAGAGCGCGTATAACATAAATATGCCTGTACATTTTAACAGGATGCATTTTTGCACGTAAAATGTTTGAATTCGAACCTTTTAGAAAACACAACACAAGCTTCGAAATCATACGGATCGAACCTACAGCCACCTGATTGGACTGGCAAGGACCAATCATAACGCACCATTTTCGATCCATCTAACGGCCACGGGTGGATATAAAAACTAAAACTTGTCCAAAAAACTACGGAACGGCACAGAGCTCAAACCTCTTCCATTCCACAAATAGCAACTGACGAGAATCTGTAAGATTCGAAACCTAGGTCGGGCTTGAAACCTTACATCACAACAGAATCGTTGATCTTAGTCGAAAGCAAAATGGAGCCTGAACAGTACCATGAAGAACTCTCTCCAAGCATCCTTGGAGCCAGTCCGCTTAACACTCCATATGACCAGCCTGGCTGTTCAAAGGAACTGCACAGCGACAAAGAAGAAGATGAGTACGAACTCCCCAGCTACCAGCCTCCAAATGCGGACGCCAAACCCAGTAGTGGGCACAAAAAACCAACCAAGCCAGCAAATAAACGGAAGGCCACCCAAGCACTCCCTTCCACAGAAGCAAAGATTATGAAGCCGGAAATTTCCATCAAGAATTTAAATGAACACTTAGAAAAAAAGACTTGTCCGAAGACATTAAGATATTCTGCACGGGCCAATATTCCGGCAGATGAAGACTTTAAGAAGGACATAAAGACAATCAAAGAGAAAGCAGAGCAAGGTTTTATCCGCGCTCTAACAAGATTTCACTATCGCCGTCTAGAAAGACAAAAAATTAAGCTTATCAAGGACAAAGCTAAGGTCCGCCGTTTAAGGGAAAGCGGTTCAGAAACCAAGCGTAACAAATCCAGAGCTACTCCACCAACGGCGGTTAGCCGCAGTGAGAAACTTAAGAAGCTTGATAAACTCAGAGCTGAAGTAGATCAAATGATGTTAGAATTGAACGAAGACAATAAAGATTCTGAAGAGTACTCACAGATGTCTGGTAAATGTGTCAACACCACCAAGGGTGGGAAAAACCAAAATAAAGAGTCGGTCAGTACAAAATGCAGACTGCAGACTGCAGACTGCAGACTGCAGACCGGTACAAAATGCAGACTAGGTACAAAATGCAGACTGCAGACTGCAGACTGGGTACAAAATGCAGACTGACATTTGAAACTGTTTTTTCGTTTTTTTTTTAATATTAGTTCATTTTATAACTTACCGGTTGTCACGCAATCCCTTTTCCGATGTCATATTCCACGAAAACTTGCATTACTGGGGAATGATCTTGCTCCATTACTCGAAATGTACTTTTTAAACGAAGATCAATTGGTTCTTAAACATGATTTAAGCCTTCTCAGTCTTCTTACTTCAAGCGCGAGATCACATAACATAAAATAACAACACTCGTTGCAACATGATACCGAGAAACCAGCAGACACATGACCTTCCGTGCACGTGGTCGCTGTTGTTATGGTTATTATATTGAATCAGCATATTTGAACCAGACATGCCAGGCTGGTAGAATGAACTTTACACAATAATATAACCTGAACCAGAAGTGTAGTATGACAAGCAGTGTAATTAGTTAGTAGTAAGTGGTGTGTGTAATTTCAGTGTAATAATTATGCAATGATAAAAAAAGCATGTATACCCCAAATGTAAGTTATCAGTAGTATTTAGGTGTAATTAGGTGTATTAGTACTAAGGTGTAATTAGTATTTACGGCTACAATCAAGTGTGCGTTTATATACTGTAATTTAACTCCTGTGTTAATTGTAGGTTACCGTTTTTGTTGTAATTACTTATATGTCTTACTTGTAATAAATAAATTAAAAAATATATATATATTTGAACCAGACATGCCAGGCTGGTAGAATGAACTTTACACAAATGGAGCAGTGTTAATTGTTATGGTTGGTTAGCAAAAATATATTTTGGAGAAAATTAAAGAAAGTTTAAGTTTCCTCCATTTGCAATGTGTTATTAACCGGCCGTCGCCATGATGGCGACCGCCGGTTTATAAAATGGACACGGTTTTTCCTGAAAGCAAGTTGGCTTAACATACCAAGAAAGTGTTGTAAAGCTTGTGGTACAGGTACTCAAGAGCGGTACTGTCTTATATAAGAAGCATGCGCATATAAGTCTTCTGAATGTTACCTTCCTATGTTTTTGTCTTTTAATTTACAGTATTTAAGATATGAACGGCGAATGGTTGTTACGTTTGGGTTTTTTTGTATTTGTCTTGTATAACGCATGCGCAATTGAGTAAAGGAGCTGATAGGATTGAATGCGAAATTGGCTGTGTTGTCTGATCTAGTTAGTGGTTATGGTGAAAATTTTTTTAGCGCAGGAGTTTTTTTATTGGGATGGACATTTTGAGGGGTGTAAAAATGTGGGAGTCAGAAGGATTTGTGAATGTTGGGAGCATATCACGCTTCTGTGAATGTGATTTGCTTTGAAAGTTGCGTTTTGTATAGGAGCGGTGTAATATTGTGCTGCGTGAGAGGCGGTTTCCCTTGGTGTTTTATGGGGGGGGGGGGTGGTTTGCGAAGTGGAATGTAAGGTTTCTGATTGGCTAACCTGTATTTCGCAGCGGACAAAAAGGACAGTTGCGTTTTGCCGGCGTGGGCTAGGAAGAGAAGGAATTGGTACTAGTATGATGATGCAATATTAGTTGATTGCACCATCAGTACATGATAAATCTTGTGAACGGAGAGAGATGAGTGTTTATTTGAGGCGAGAAGTTGATACGAAGGAATCGTCATTAATAAGGAGATCAATTAATAAGGCAGATGTTACGAGTCTTTTTGCATTGAAAGAACGAAAATATCTGAATATTATCGACGGATTTGTGTAGTTTGCGTGTGGTGTTCGCTAAAGGCTACGAGCAGTCTCTCATTTCTGTTCAAAGATAGTGAAGGAAAAGAAAAACAAGCGAGTGAGCGCAAAATCGATTGCCGCTCGACAGGCGCTTTAGCTTTCAAAGGCGTGGGCGACTTTCGTCCCCGCTCGCTTGTTTACTTTTGCAAGGGGATTCCCGGGTTAGCAAACCGGATTTAAACATCACGTCATGAGATATGCCTTGACGTGCCCCATACTCTGACGATCTGCTCGAGCTCGTGTTTATCAAACGTTATATTTTGATTCTACTGCTATGTTCACTGTTTGTATTTAAGGTCTAGACACAACAGTAAATACTTCGTCGTCCCGGTGTGAGCATTCTCAGTTGTGGACGAATTTATATCGACATTCAACGTTTGAGTGAATTTGCGTTTTTCAGCACAAATAAAAGCGATAAGAAAGATAAGCTGAGTCATCAGAGTTTAAACATTACGTCATCCAGTAACGTTATAGTCAAAATATTGTGTCACACAATCACACTTTTCGTCACGCCGGTTCGTATAAATAGAGGATCGCGCTAACATTTGTGAAACCTAGGGGTGGGGAGGGTCAGAATGGCCGGTTAAAATGCCCAATAGGCTTTCTTGTTAATTAATAAACCAGGAAGATAACAAAAGTCAAATTGGGGGAATTTTTCGAGGACAAGATTCCGTGACTGACCGTTTGTTTACATTTGTTGTGGTTTTATCGCATCGGATCATGAATGACCACACAATTGCTACACAAAATGAAATCATGACTCAGCGTTTTCGTTTCGAGTAATGGAGCAAGTTCATTCCCCGGTAATGCGAGTTTTCGTGGCATATAACATTGAAAAAGGGATTGCGTGACAACCGGTAAGTAATAAAATGAAATAATATTAAAAAACCAAAAAAAAAACAGTTTCAAATGTCAGTCTGCATTTTGTACCCAGTCTGCAGTCTGCAGTCTACATTTTGTACCTAGTCTGCATTTTGTACCCGGTCTGCAGTCTGCAGTCTGCAGTCTGCATTTTGTACTGACCGAATAAAGAGTTAATAACTACACGAAAACCCAAAGAGACACGAAAAAGCGAAAAGAACGCAGAAACAAACCAACAAACTTAGCCTCACACCAAACAAATAAGGAGGAAAAATACATCAAAAACCTCTCAAATAAAAACCTTACTTATTTCCAAACTAAAGTAATCTCCAGGGGTTTAAAATTTATACCGGTGAACAAACCCAACACAGACAAGATCCGGCGGCAATTACTGCAGGATTTTCGACATTTTGAAAGACGAATGCATCTTAAATATAGGTTTCACAGAAAACGCAAAGAAGTTCACCCTTTCCATGTCAAATCTAACTGGAACCCACCAGTTCAAAAATTAGTTGCCCTAGAGAGCTTTTTAGAAGAAGTGAAAATGGATCTGGCTGATATAAAAATAATTAAGCCTAAACAGAACTTGTCACGCAATGAACGAAAAGCATTAAATGAATTAAAACAAAATAAAGAAATTAACCTCAAGAAAGCGGACAAGGGAAACACCACTGTTGTCATGAATACAATACACAAGATTCAAGAGGGTCAAATCCAACTCAACGATCAAAACAATTACAGGCCTCTTGACAACCCCATGGTTAAAGAGACACACAGCAAGGTGTCACGTTTAATTACAGACCTTCACTATGGTAATCACATGATAACATGACAAAGAAATGGCTATCCCAAACACCAAATCCACCTAGAATACCAGAATTCTATACTCTTACAAAAATTCACAAGCCTACCATCACAGGAAGACCAATAATCTCCGGTTGTGATGGGCCCACAGAAAAAATATCATCTTTTGTTGATACACTGCTCCAACCTATATCGAAATCACAGGAGTCGTATCTTAAAGACACCACCGATTTCATAAATTTCATTGAGAGAACCAGCGTAAATAAACAAGCATTCCTTGTTTCGATTGACGTAACGAGCCTATATACAAATATACCACAAGAAGAGGGTATCGAAACAGTATGCGAAGCATACGACACCTTTCACAATAAGAGCCCTCCCATACCCACACACTACCTCAGAGAAATGCTTAGTCTCATACTTAAAGAAAATTCCTTCCAATTTAATGGAAAGAACTATCTTCAAGTACACGGCACTGCGATGGGGACGAAAATGGCTGTCGCCTTTGCCAACATATTCATGGCTAAAATTGAAACACAAATCCTAAGCAAAACTGTCAAAAAACCTACAGTCTGGAAACGTTACATTGACGATATATTTTCACTGTGGGACGCCAGCAAAACGGACATTGAAAGATTTATCGAACAAGCTAATTCACATCATCCTACAGTTAAATTCACAGCTGAAATCTCAAACACAGAAACTACATTTCTGGATACAGTCATATACAAAGGCGAAAGATTCAGGGAACAATCAATCCTTGACATAAAAACACATTTTAAACCTACAGAAACCTTTCAGTACACCCACTACACCTCTTGTCACCCGCCAAGTGTCAAAAAAGGATTCATAAAAGGCGAAGCTCTTAGACTCTTAAGAACAAATTCTTCAGAAAGCACTTTTGAAGAAAACATGGTAAATTTTAGAGCACGCTTGGTCGCAAGGGACTACCCACGAAATCTGATAGATAAACACCTATCAGAAATAAAATTCACAGAAAGGAAGTCAGCGCTTAAACAGAACAAAAAAGATACGAAAGATATTTTGCCTTTTGTCACACAATATGAACCAGCAGTGCCAAACATCAAACAAGTTTTAATGAAAAAATGGCACATCATAGAGGGACAACCACTACTCAAACAAATCTTCAAAGATCCACCTATCATATCTTTTAAGAAAGGAAAATCTCTAAAAGATATTCTCGTTAGAGCAAAAATATAAAAGGTTCTCAAATATTTCACACCGGTAGAGATTGTGCGGCCTGTTACGCCTTGCTACCTCATACAAAAAAAGATCTTTAAAAAAAGTAAAAATGACAATAAAATAATAATAAATTTTTATTTATTCTATTTCTTCTTGTCAATAAATTGTTGCAATGAAGAAAGGTCGTGTACAAGCACTTTGTGAACTGGAAAACAAATTTTTTTTCGAGAAAATCGTGGTTCGCGTCGGCGGCGATGACGAGTGTGGTTTGAGAACAAAAAAACCGATGCTGGAGGAAAACCACGATGCTGGAGGGATGGTGTCGTGAACCCAGGCAGGTGGAGTTTGTTTGGGGGTGAAAACGCTTAGGTGGGAATAAAGCCGTGTTGACTTGACTTCGTGTTCAAAGAAGCGGGCGCCTTCTTGGAAAATGCGTGATGTCACGCGCAAAGGGTTTAATTTAAAGGGTATATTTTCAGCATGTGAATATACATTGTCAGGAGCCTGACATTGTACAGTTATGGTTTGAGTAGTTGTTTACAGTGGTCTCAGTTAACACAAATGATACAGTGACTTGCATAGGAGGTGAGAAAATATGCCAAAAAGCCCAGTCTCTAACAAGTGTGTGTGTGTGTGTGTGTGTGTGTGTATGTGTGTGTGGGTGTGGGGGGGGGGGGGGTGTCAACTACAAGGAGGGGCCCAGCGAAAATGTTCAGTACTTGACTGGTTTGAGAGAGTCTAGTTATCCTCTGAATCACAGGTTAAATTATTGTAAAAATAAATGATCGATCTGTTTAATTCAAACAGTACTGATGGGTTTCATTCAGCAAAATAATGATCGTTCCTTCCTCTCAAGTTTCATTATCAGATTTAAAAATAAAACTGAATGCCATGAAAAACAAAGATGTAATCTCAATAAATTTGCATGAAAGAGCGGCATAACTGGATCTATATCCTATGGGTAGTATGTAGTATGCAATGGTCATTGGACTGAGTGCAGTACAGCTCAGGAAGTCATCGGGAGCAGGATTACCCCCAACTGGTCTCTCATCAGTCAAATTACAGTGGAATCCATATTTATCAGATCCTGGATTTAGCAAACCTCCTCATAACCCCGGGGGGCACTTGACCCATGTTTGGGTATAGGGCTGCTGCTGAGGGTTTGAAACCCTGTCCTGGTTTAGGACAAGAAAAAGCCCCAAAATACCTACCCTGTTTAGGACAATACCCTTCATTTTAGGTCCTTGTTTAGGACAAATGACCAAAAATACACACTGTTCAGGACAGATACAAAAAATTATATACCCTGTTTAGGACAAAGAGGCAAAAAACCATACCCTGTCAAGTGGCACATCCCTGTATAAGCCCCCCCCCCCAACCTGGTTTATAACTCAGACCAAAGGTTACTTCCCTTTAATTTGTTCCACTGCAATTTTAACCTGATATCTAAAATTCCCATTTTCGTTTTCCCTTTCCCTTGAAGGTTCCAGAAATTGGCATTCCACAGAGAGCCAATGATGTTGCGCAAATAGCAGATGCATGATTAGAATGTCTGTGTGAACTTCTTTTTAATTAAAACTAAAGGATAAATTTTATCTGTATTACAAACAGTGGAGAAACAGCCCATCGCACTTAACCTGATTGGACTGGCTGATGCGCATACAGCTCACCCCTTATTGGGCACCCACGTGGTTGCACTCCAGCTACCTAGCAACAAGTGTACAGTGAACTAATGGTACACAAGCAAACATTTGTTATAGATACAATTACTAAGAATTATTATATCCTCTTGCTTGTCTATCGAGAGCCATAAAAGTCAGTGGATGGTCCATCGATAAGCGACAGCCCGGATGAATCTGCAAGAAAAGAAACTATGAGTCCCAAATAACAATAGTTTACATTGAATTCAGGCTGTGACTAAGTGTCAGTAAATTCAAGAAAACCTGTAGCTATACAACATGCTACTAATCATAAAATTGATAAATGCAATGCGTCAACCAAAAAAAAGAAAAAGAATCAAAGTCGAGATAATAGATTTAGCCCGCATGGACAAGCGCGGCTTGTAAACAAAAATGTTCGCCCGCGCGCGAGATGTATAAACAAATAAATGATATCACTGTATGTCAATAGTTCATGGAGTGTATACGTGAGAAAGATATAAACAGACCAAAACTTTCGGTCTTACACTTCATTGACCCAATAAGAAGAAGATTGAGCGACACCGTTCTGTTAGGGACTGCATTGTAGAAGCAAAAAATAATTTGAGGTAACGCAACGAGAGCGATGTCAATTCAATGCAGATATCATAATTTTAGGGCGAACGGGTCCGGGGTTCGCCGCCTCTCGACATAGCGAGAGCCGGGTTCCAGTAGCAAGGACGTGTTACGTTACAAAAAAAAAAACTTCGCAATTATACGTACCATGCGTTTACGGTATCTTGCTTCTAACACTGCTGGCGTAAGGCCTTCCACATCGCCTTCTCGATTTCCTTTGTCATCTACAACTTCGGCTAGTGGCTCGTCCTAATAATTTGGTCGTAAATTACTTCAACATCTTGAATTTCCTCCTCTGCAATATCCTCTTCGTCGTGGCTGCTCGATTTCCGAATCACTGGACATGGTCCAGTGATTCTCTTTTTACATATTTTTAATATCTGCTCATCATCATTATTTTATATAGCTTTAAGTATTTTAAATTCTTTTTATAAATATTTTTAATATCTGATTATCATAAATATTTTATATAGCTCTAAGTATTATAAATTTTCTTTCTACATATTTTTAATATCTATTAATTGTGTCCCCAAATTAGTATGGGATTTTCCCAGGCTATGTGGCCTTGACACATTAATAAAGTTTATCTATCTATCTATCTATCTATCTATCTATCTATCTATCTATCTATCTATCTATCTATCTATCTATCTAAATAAAATGAGTAATGATCTTAATGAAATTGCCGCCTGGCTTAATGTCAACAAACTTACTCTTAATTTGTTAAAGACAGATTTTATGTTAATAGGGTCTAGACAAAGAATTGCCGCTCTTGACGGTAACATAGAACTTTCCTTGTCTAATACGGATGTTAGGCAAGTAGAGTCCACTAAATGCCTAGGTGTCAATATTGATAAGAACCTGACATGGGAAGGTCACTTGCAAAGTGTAAAGCAAAAAGTGTCCTCCAACTTACGAATACTGAAAAAGGTTAAACCTTTTCTAAATAGTGAGAACATCGATACTTTATATAGGTCAATTATTGAGCCTTATTTCAGTTATTGTTGTCTTGTCTGGGACTCAATAGGTGACACATTAAGTAATAGTCTTCAAAGGCTTCAAAATAGGGCGGCTCGTATTGTTACTGGTGCTGCTTATAGTAAGCCTTCTGGAGAAGTTTTTGAGGAACTAGGCTGGACTCAGTTAAATTCCATGAGACAATTTCACAAGGCCATTATGATGTTTAAAATCGTTAACGGCCTGGCACCTCCATACCTTACCGAAATGTTCACTTCTAATAACGCCTTAAACAATTACGGTCTGAGATCTTCTAATTACGACCTAGAACTGCCCAAATGCAGAACAAATTACTATAAGAATAGTTTTGCTTTCAGTGGCGTCAAGGTCTGGAATGCTCTCCCTCGCTACCTCAAAGAAGAAAGGTCTTTGGAAAAGTTTAAAAGAGGCTTACGACCGGCACTTGTAAAGTAATTAGTTAAAGATCGCCTTGTAAATTGTTAAGTTTAAGTACATATTTTAAAGTATTGTATTAATTAGTTAATTCACGGATTTTATGGAAACCAAATTTAAACCTGTATGTTTAAATTTGATAAGATTTCGTGTATAAATAAAAGATTCCATCCATCCATCCATCCATCCATCTATCTATCTATGGTTTTTCTCCTAAAGGTCCTCCTTCATGACATAAAACAGGAGTACCTGACGGGGCCGCTCGACAAAAAACTCGCTCGAGAGTGTAGGTTTTTGTCGAGAGTCGAGGGTCGAGGGTATTATGTCGAGGGTCGAGGATAAAATGTCGAGGGTCGAGGGTAAATGTCGAGGGTTCAAAAATGTCGGCATTTTTTTGTTATTTAAAAAAAAGAAACAAACAAACAAAACAAAACAAAACAAAAACACTGAAAGAAAGAAATAAGAAAATACGTCGTGCCAGCCCCGGGACTCGAACCGCCGCCCCTCTGTTTAACTGTGCGCGCGCCGTACCGTTGCGCCACCAAGCCAACTCTAGAGAATTGCGTCATAATTAGTCTATTAAACCCTTTGCGCGTGACATCACGCATTTTCCAAGAAGGCGCCCGCTTCTTTGAACACGAAGTCAAGTCAACACGGCTTTATTCCCACCTAAGCGTTTTCACCCCCAAACAAACTCCACCTGCCTGGGTTCACGACACCATCCCTCCAGCATCGTGGTTTTCCTCCAGCATCGGTTTTTTTGTTCTCAAACCACACTCGTCATCGCCGCCGACGCGAACCACGATTTTCTCGAAAAAAAATTTGTTTTCCAGTTCACAAAGTGCTTGTACACGACCTTTCTTCATTGCAACAATTTATTGACAAGAAGAAATAGAATAAATAAAAATTTATTATTATTTTATTGTCATTTTTACTTTTTTTAAAGATCTTTTTTTGTATGAGGTAGCAAGGCGTAACAGGCCGCACAATCTCTACCGGTGTGAAATATTTGAGAACCTTTTATATTTTTGCTCTAACGAGAATATCTTTTAGAGATTTTCCTTTCTTAAAAGATATGATAGGTGGATCTTTGAAGATTTGTTTGAGTAGTGGTTGTCCCTCTATGATGTGCCATTTTTTCATTAAAACTTGTTTGATGTTTGGCACTGCTGGTTCATATTGTGTGACAAAAGGCAAAATATCTTTCGTATCTTTTTTGTTCTGTTTAAGCGCTGACTTCCTTTCTGTGAATTTTATTTCTGATAGGTGTTTATCTATCAGATTTCGTGGGTAGTCCCTTGCGACCAAGCGTGCTCTAAAATTTACCATGTTTTCTTCAAAAGTGCTTTCTGAAGAATTTGTTCTTAAGAGTCTAAGAGCTTCGCCTTTTATGAATCCTTTTTTGACACTTGGCGGGTGACAAGAGGTGTAGTGGGTGTACTGAAAGGTTTCTGTAGGTTTAAAATGTGTTTTTATGTCAAGGATTGATTGTTCCCTGAATCTTTCGCCTTTGTATATGACTGTATCCAGAAATGTAGTTTCTGTGTTTGAGATTTCAGCTGTGAATTTAACTGTAGGATGATGTGAATTAGCTTGTTCGATAAATCTTTCAATGTCCGTTTTGCTGGCGTCCCACAGTGAAAATATATCGTCAATGTAACGTTTCCAGACTGTAGGTTTTTTGACAGTTTTGCTTAGGATTTGTGTTTCAATTTTAGCCATGAATATGTTGGCAAAGGCGACAGCCATTTTCGTCCCCATCGCAGTGCCGTGTACTTGAAGATAGTTCTTTCCATTAAATTGGAAGGAATTTTCTTTAAGTATGAGACTAAGCATTTCTCTGAGGTAGTGTGTGGGTATGGGAGGGCTCTTATTGTGAAAGGTGTCGTATGCTTCGCATACTGTTTCGATACCCTCTTCTTGTGGTATATTTGTATATAGGCTCGTTACGTCAATCGAAACAAGGAATGCTTGTTTATTTACGCTGGTTCTCTCAATGAAATTTATGAAATCGGTGGTGTCTTTAAGATACGACTCCTGTGATTTCGATATAGGTTGGAGCAGTGTATCAACAAAAGATGATATTTTTTCTGTGGGCCCATCACAACCGGAGATTATTGGTCTTC
Organism: Siderastrea radians; assembly: GCA_964017195.1. Lineage (NCBI taxonomy): Eukaryota > Metazoa > Cnidaria > Anthozoa > Scleractinia > Rhizangiidae > Siderastrea > Siderastrea radians. Next base: position 70,783,794 of record OZ024887.1, on the reverse strand, counting down.
CTGTGATGGTAGGCTTGTGAATTTTTGTAAGAGTATAGAATTCTGGTATTCTAGGTGGATTTGGTGTTTGGGATAGCCATTTCTTTGTCATGTTATCATGTGATTACCATAGTGAAGGTCTGTAATTAAACGTGACACCTTGCTGTGTGTCTCTTTAACCATGGGGTTGTCAAGAGGCCTGTAATTGTTTTGATCGTTGAGTTGGATTTGACCCTCTTGAATCTTGTGTATTGTATTCATGACAACAGTGGTGTTTCCCTTGTCCGCTTTCTTGAGGTTAATTTCTTTATTTTGTTTTAATTCATTTAATGCTTTTCGTTCATTGCGTGACAAGTTCTGTTTAGGCTTAATTATTTTTATATCAGCCAGATCCATTTTCACTTCTTCTAAAAAGCTCTCTAGGGCAACTAATTTTTGAACTGGTGGGTTCCAGTTAGATTTGACATGGAAAGGGTGAACTTCTTTGCGTTTTCTGTGAAACCTATATTTAAGATGCATTCGTCTTTCAAAATGTCGAAAATCCTGCAGTAATTGCCGCCGGATCTTGTCTGTGTTGGGTTTGTTCACCGGTATAAATTTTAAACCCCTGGAGATTACTTTAGTTTGGAAATAAGTAAGGTTTTTATTTGAGAGGTTTTTGATGTATTTTTCCTCCTTATTTGTTTGGTGTGAGGCTAAGTTTGTTGGTTTGTTTCTGCGTTCTTTTCGCTTTTTCGTGTCTCTTTGGGTTTTCGTGTAGTTATTAACTCTTTATTCGGTCAGTACAAAATGCAGACTGCAGACTGCAGACTGCAGACCGGGTACAAAATGCAGACTAGGTACAAAATGTAGACTGCAGACTGCAGACTGGGTACAAAATGCAGACTGACATTTGAAACTGTTTTTTTTTTGGTTTTTTAATATTATTTCATTTTATTACTTACCGGTTGTCACGCAATCCCTTTTTCAATGTTATATGCCACGAAAACTCGCATTACCGGGGAATGAACTTGCTCCATTACTCGAAACGAAAACGCTGAGTCATGATTTCATTTTGTGTAGCAATTGTGTGGTCATTCATGATCCGATGCGATAAAACCACAACAAATGTAAACAAACGGTCAGTCACGGAATCTTGTCCTCGAAAAATTCCCCCAATTTGACTTTTGTTATCTTCCTGGTTTATTAATTAACAAGAAAGCCTATTGGGCATTTTAACCGGCCATTCTGACCCTCCCCACCCCTAGGTTTCACAAATGTTAGCGCGATCCTCTATTTATACGAACCGGCGTGACGAAAAGTGTGATTGTGTGACACAATATTTTGACTATAACGTTACTGGATGACGTAATGTTTAAACTCTGATGACTCAGCTTATCTTTCTTATCGCTTTTATTTGTGCTGAAAAACGCAAATTCACTCAAACGTTGAATGTCGATATAAATTCGTCCACAACTGAGAATGCTCACACCGGGACGACGAAGTATTTACTGTTGTGTCTAGACCTTAAATACAAACAGTGAACATAGCAGTAGAATCAAAATATAACGTTTGATAAACACGAGCTCGAGCAGATCGTCAGAGTATGGGGCACGTCAAGGCATATCTCATGACGTGATGTTTAAATCCGGTTTGCTAACCCGGGAATCCCCTTGCAAAAGTAAACAAGCGAGCGGGGACGAAAGTCGCCCACGCCTTTGAAAGCTAAAGCGCCTGTCGAGCGGCAATCGATTTTGCGCTCACTCGCTTGTTTTTCTTTTCCTTCACTATCTTTGAACAGAAATGAGAGACTGCTCGTAGCCTTTAGCGAACACCACACGCAAACTACACAAATCCGTCGATAATATTCAGATATTTTCGTTCTTTCAATGCAAAAAGACTCGTAACATCTGCCTTATTAATTGATCTCCTTATTAATGACGATTCCTTCGTATCAACTTCTCGCCTCAAATAAACACTCATCTCTCTCCGTTCACAAGATTTATCATGTACTGATGGTGCAATCAACTAATATTGCATCATCATACTAGTACCAATTCCTTCTCTTCCTAGCCCACGCCGGCAAAACGCAACTGTCCTTTTTGTCCGCTGCGAAATACAGGTTAGCCAATCAGAAACCTTACATTCCACTTCGCAAACCACCCCCCCCCCCCATAAAACACCAAGGGAAACCGCCTCTCACGCAGCACAATATTACACCGCTCCTATACAAAACGCAACTTTCAAAGCAAATCACATTCACAGAAGCGTGATATGCTCCCAACATTCACAAATCCTTCTGACTCCCACATTTTTACACCCCTCAAAATGTCCATCCCAATAAAAAAACTCCTGCGCTAAAAAAATTTTCACCATAACCACTAACTAGATCAGACAACACAGCCAATTTCGCATTCAATCCTATCAGCTCCTTTACTCAATTGCGCATGCGTTATACAAGACAAATACAAAAAAACCCAAACGTAACAACCATTCGCCGTTCATATCTTAAATACTGTAAATTAAAAGACAAAAACATAGGAAGGTAACATTCAGAAGACTTATATGCGCATGCTTCTTATATAAGACAGTACCGCTCTTGAGTACCTGTACCACAAGCTTTACAACACTTTCTTGGTATGTTAAGCCAACTTGCTTTCAGGAAAAACCGTGTCCATTTTATAAACCGGCGGTCGCCATCATGGCGACGGCCGGTTAATAAGTACAGATAAAACACATTGCAAATGGAGGAAACTTAAACTTTCTTTAATTTTCTCCAAAATATATTTTTGCTAACCAACCATAACAATTAACACTGCTCCATTTGTGTAAAGTTCATTCTACCAGCCTGGCATGTCTGGTTCAAATATATATATATTTTTTAATTTATTTATTACAAGTAAGACATATAAGTAATTACAACAAAAACGGTAACCTACAATTAACACAGGAGTTAAATTACAGTATATAAACGCACACTTGATTGTAGCCGTAAATACTAATTACACCTTAGTACTAATACACCTAATTACACCTAAATACTACTGATAACTTACATTTGGGGTATACATGCTTTTTTTATCATTGCATAATTATTACACTGAAATTACACACACCACTTACTACTAACTAATTACACTGCTTGTCATACTACACTTCTGGTTCAGGTTATATTATTGTGTAAAGTTCATTCTACCAGCCTGGCATGTCTGGTTCAAATATGCTGATTCAATATAATAACCATAACAACAGCGACCACGTGCACGGAAGGTCATGTGTCTGCTGGTTTCTCGGTATCATGTTGCAACGAGTGTTGTTATTTTATGTTATGTGATCTCGCGCTTGAAGTAAGAAGACTGAGAAGGCTTAAATCATGTTTAAGAACCAATTGATCTTCGTTTAAAAAGTACATTTCGAGTAATGGAGCAAGATCATTCCCCAGTAATGCAAGTTTTCGTGGAATATGACATCGGAAAAGGGATTGCGTGACAACCGGTAAGTTATAAAATGAACTAATATTAAAAAAAAAACGAAAAAACAGTTTCAAATGTCAGTCTGCATTTTGTACCCAGTCTGCAGTCTGCAGTCTGCATTTTGTACCTAGTCTGCATTTTGTACCCGGTCTGCAGTCTGCAGTCTGCAGTCTGCATTTTGTACTGACCGACTCTTTATTTTGGTTTTTCCCACCCTTGGTGGTGTTGACACATTTACCAGACATCTGTGAGTACTCTTCAGAATCTTTATTGTCTTCGTTCAATTCTAACATCATTTGATCTACTTCAGCTCTGAGTTTATCAAGCTTCTTAAGTTTCTCACTGCGGCTAACCGCCGTTGGTGGAGTAGCTCTGGATTTGTTACGCTTGGTTTCTGAACCGCTTTCCCTTAAACGGCGGACCTTAGCTTTGTCCTTGATAAGCTTAATTTTTTGTCTTTCTAGACGGCGATAGTGAAATCTTGTTAGAGCGCGGATAAAACCTTGCTCTGCTTTCTCTTTGATTGTCTTTATGTCCTTCTTAAAGTCTTCATCTGCCGGAATATTGGCCCGTGCAGAATATCTTAATGTCTTCGGACAAGTCTTTTTTTCTAAGTGTTCATTTAAATTCTTGATGGAAATTTCCGGCTTCATAATCTTTGCTTCTGTGGAAGGGAGTGCTTGGGTGGCCTTCCGTTTATTTGCTGGCTTGGTTGGTTTTTTGTGCCCACTACTGGGTTTGGCGTCCGCATTTGGAGGCTGGTAGCTGGGGAGTTCGTACTCATCTTCTTCTTTGTCGCTGTGCAGTTCCTTTGAACAGCCAGGCTGGTCATATGGAGTGTTAAGCGGACTGGCTCCAAGGATGCTTGGAGAGAGTTCTTCATGGTACTGTTCAGGCTCCATTTTGCTTTCGACTAAGATCAACGATTCTGTTGTGATGTAAGGTTTCAAGCCCGACCTAGGTTTCGAATCTTACAGATTCTCGTCAGTTGCTATTTGTGGAATGGAAGAGGTTTGAGCTCTGTGCCGTTCCGTAGTTTTTTGGACAAGTTTTAGTTTTTATATCCACCCGTGGCCGTTAGATGGATCGAAAATGGTGCGTTATGATTGGTCCTTGCCAGTCCAATCAGGTGGCTGTAGGTTCGATCCGTATGATTTCGAAGCTTGTGTTGTGTTTTCTAAAAGGTTCGAATTCAAACATTTTACGTGCAAAAATGCATCCTGTTAAAATGTACAGGCATATTTATGTTATACGCGCTCTTAAGGTGCTTTCTTCCAAAGATTGAAGAAATGTGTATTCTAGTTTGCGTGTATTTAGGCGTAGAACTATTGTACAGTGCAACTTTTAGACTTTGTTAATTAAGTGGTTTCTCTGGTAGAATAGGGCTCTGTCTGGAAAACATAATCAGTAGGAGGTAGCAAGGCGTGACAGGCCGTACAATCCCTTCCGGTGTGAAATATTTGAGAACCTTTAGGAGAACCTCCTAGCACTCGGTCTGTTATATTTGGTATTCTCTTAGCTTCTCATATTTCTTTTCCAGGATAATGAGGGTTAATATCATTTCTTTTAACAGTTATAGCTACAAATGAACCAAAAGAAAAACTCCGGTTGGCTTTAAACTTAAGCTCTAAAAAGGTTATGTTTCTCTTCTGAAAACTGTAGTAAGCCACATTAATAAACTAATTTTGTCGCGCATTGACAATCAGAAGGATGGCGGTTCGAGTCTCGTGGCCGGTGCGACGTTTTTTTTTTTATTTTCTTTTTTTCAGTGTTTTTTGTTTTGTTTTGTTTGTTTGTTTGTTTTTTTTTTTATTAAAATAAATAAAAAATGCCGACATTTTTGAACCCTCGACATTTACCCTCGACTCTCGACATTTTTTACCCTCGACCCTCGACATAATACCCTCGACCCTCGACTCTCGACAAAAACCTACACTCCCCGCTCGACAGGCTGGAATTGAGCTTGCTGGGAAAGTTAAACATTAGATAGTTAACTGGCTGGGATGTTTCGTAAACACCCGGCTTGCAGGGAATTGATATTAAAACACTGTCTTTAGCTGGGGAAAAATGGCTTGTTTGTTTTTTCCTGGCTATTAGACTCTAAAAACAAATTGTGTTCTGACTACGAACAGTCTCTCTTCCAGCTCAGGGACTGTCGATCAAAAAGAACAAGCGAGCGAGGGCGGAAATCACCTGGGGCACGGAAACGTGACGCGCGCGTGATTAGCCGCTAACAAGCACGCGAACGCGAATCAGGTAGAGAGGGGCGTGTCGACAGCTACAGGTTAACATCAGCTGTCGATTAAAAAAAAAGAGGTAATACGAAACTCTTATTTTGAATGAACAAATCAGTTGAGCTCGGTAAACGTTTACCTTTTCGTTTGAACTGGTTGTTTGATGGCGATCTCCGCGGCAATCCCCGCCAAGTAGCAACGTTAGGGTGAGTGGTTTTTTTGGTGTGTATCAGTTTAGTTATTTTTCTTATTTTGAAGTAATAAAGCCCGTAATAGGATGAATTTTGCGTTCCTCGGGGCGACCATGATGAAAAGATAATTCTGGAAATTTGCGCATGAAAGGAGTTCACAGAAGAAATTCGTACTTTCTGAGATATAAAAAAAGCAACTACAAAAAACGTAGATCTGCTAATTTTGTTTACCGCTTTGTGAATATGATACAATTGAGACGGACAACTCATAGCTGCTCATAGCCGGCGCATCATGCTTGAAACCCCGGGTCTACACATAGCTGTGAAATCGGTTGTAATATTGGCTGAATTTAGAACTTGAGGGATTTGCTTTCATTTTTAAAGGTCTGAGGAAATCTTCGGAAACTGAAGACATTTGGAAAGCGAGAAGGGAGCCATTTTTAACCTTAGGCAAAATGTTTCATTCATCCACGCTACAAAACAGAACTCATTAGTCAACTCTGAGTCAATTGTAATATCGATTTCCGCCGCTCACTCGGGTCCTGCTTTCTTCCCCGAAAACCGACTGGTAATCGAGCCTACAGACCGCGTCGTGTAAGACACTTTGCTCGTGTTTGTGACATAAATTTGCGGCACGGCTTCTACGTCTGTCTCGATTATTACTGACAAGATGCGCGGTTCAAAGTTGCAATCTGGAAAAAAGGTCACCGGAAGTGGCTGGCAAGTTATGACACCTCGCGGGTAAGATGGTTTGACTGTATAGTATTTTTTACCGTGAAAACAGCAATCTACTCTCGGTCAAAACTAAACACCTCCGAAGAATGTTCAGCGAAAGCACAGACTGCCTTAGACTTTCACAAAGTCCTTCGTCGACGCGCGGTTTAGGTAGGTCACGTACGAAAGACTTTTCCAGCTTGCAGCGCGCCAATTTTACCAACCCAAAAACGGGTCGGTGAATAAATTATATCCGCGGCCAATCAGAATCGAGATCTCAAAGAAACTATCATTCAAATGTAAATGTCAAATGTCAAATGTTAACTCAGCTTTTCTCAGGGGACTATATTGAACATATTAAGTTGTTATATTTTTGGAAACGACAGGAAATCACTTGAATTGAAGCTAACCGAGAAAATGTTTTGTCACACTAGGCTACAGATTTTCAGCCATTCCCAGCTTAAATTAAGCTTAGTATGCTAACTTCAACGGAACTCTCCTCCTCTGATGAATCAAATAAATCTGCTTGTGTGGAGGTATCTCTTGTGAGAAGCATAATTTCTTGTTCGCTCGAGGTTTGTTTTTGTGGGGCACCCTGCAGGAGAAGCGATCTTTTACTCGAGCTACCAGAGGCATCAGAAGAGAGTCTTTTCGTGCTGGTCCCGCTTTCTTTCTGGGCAGCTATCGCTTCATGACCTGTCTTCAACGAGTTCGTAACAAGGTTCACTTTATTCACTATAGTCTCGTTCTTGTCGGCGCAATTTCTACATATTATGTTAATCGTCAATTCAGTTGGTGTGAACTGCCGTCCAGCGAGGATTTCTAGATCCAAGCAAGCCTTGTTTTTTTTCTCCTACCCGAGCCGATCATTCTGCGCCTGTAATCGTTGTTAATCACTTTTTTGGCGCAAGGGAAACAAATTTGTTCTTTTGAGCATAGAGAAACGGCAACTCGCGTGATAGTTTTGGTTGAAGTTGGCCCCGCGCTACTTTCAGCCATCACAAACATGTAGTCTTGAGATTTGACACCCGCTAGTAAAGTCACGCGCTCACAGAAGGACCGCCCCCTTTTAAATTGATAATTCATGCCTTTTGTTTCTGGCGGGAAACGTGATTCAAAATCCTTCGAGCGGTTCAAGTCGCCCTCTCGCGACTTCGTCGCTCGCGCTCGTCGCTTCGCGACAAGCTTCACGTCGCTTCGCGACGCATTTCGGTTCGCTTCGCTCGCCGATCCTAACAGAGGGCGACTTGGTGCAAGTCTAAGACTGCCTGTAATTCAACCGCTCAGTGCGGCTTTCGCCGCCGATTTTATCGCGTTTACTCTATTGAACACGAGGGAGATGAAACTTTTTGGGGTATCCAGTCTCTTAAGATTCTTCCGAATAAGACTCGGCATTCCTGGCGTAATAGCATGTTCTACCTTTGCAAGTAACCTTTTTCTGCTTTTTGGAGGAAATATTCTCTGCTGAAATGATTCAAGCTCTCCCGCCGGTTTTATGTCACTGTCACCGTTTTGTCACATTCTTTGTGGGGGGCCTAGTTTACTGTCTTCTTCAAAACACATCTCAAAGTACAGTACTTTATTACCCTTTTTTGTTTCTTTCTGTGAAATTGCTAAACGTTGACGTCAGGAGGAATGAAAGTCTCTTATTTATTACTACGAAATATTGCCCTTCGGAAATATGAAATGTCGCTGTCGCAAAAAAGCATTTGAGTGAATAAGTAGTAAATCTGATGGGTTTTAAACGATACTTTTAAAAGTACTTCATTTAGACACATTTTCTAAAATGACTGATGTAGCCTTAAACGTTTTGCCTTTTCACTCTGTCGCGAATCTTTTACGGTGAATGCCTTACGACAACTGACAATGGCTTTTGCTGCGAATCTTTGCGGCAGTTCTGTCGCGAAACTTTTACGGTGAATGCCTTACCACAACTGACAATGGCTTTTGCTGCAAATCTTTGCGGCAGTTCTGTCGCGAATCTTTTACGGTGAATGCCTTACGACAACTGACAATGGCTTTTGCTGCGAATCTTTGCGGCAGTTCTTTCGCAAATGTTTTACGGTGATTGTCTTACGGCAACTGACAATGGCTTCAGTTTTGCTGCGAATCTTTGTGGCAGTTCTGTCGCGAATCTTTTACGATGAATGCCTTACCACAACTGACAATGGCTTTTGCTGCGAATCTTTGCGGCAGTTCTGTCGCGAATCTTTTACGGTGAATGCCTTACCACAACTGACAATGGCTTTTGCTGCGAATCTTTGCGGCAGTTCTGTCGCGAATCTTTTACGGTGAATGCCTTACGACAACTGACAGTGGCTTTTGCTGCGAATCTTTGCGGCAGTTCTGTCGCCTATTTTTTTACGGTGAATGCCTTACGACAACTGACAATGGCTTTTGCTGCGAATCTTTGCGGCAGTTCTGTCGCGAAACTTTTACGGTGAATGCCTTACGACAACTGACAATGGCTTTGGCTGCAATTCTTTGCGGCAGTTCTGTCGCGAATCTTTTACGGTGAATGCCTTACGACAACTGACAGTGGCTTTTGCTGCGAATCTTTGCGGCAGTTCTGTCGCGAAACTTTTACGGTGAATGCCTTACGACAACTGACAGTGGCTTTTGCTGCGAATCTTTGCGGCAGTTCTGTCGCGAAACTTTTACGGTGAATGCCTTACGACAACTGACAATGGCTTTTGCTGCGAATCTTTGCGGCAGTTCTGTCGCAAATCTTTTACGGTGAATGCCTTACGACAACTGACAGTGGCTTTTGCTGCGAATCTTTGCGGCAGTTCTGTCGCGAATCTTTTACGGTGAATGCCTTACGACAACTGACAATGGCTTTTGCTGCGAATCTTTGCGGCAGTTCTGTCGCGAAACTTTTACGGTGAATGCCTTACGACAACTGACAATGGCTTTTGCTGCGAATCTTTGCGGCAGTTCTGTCGCGAAACTTTTACGGTGAATGCCTTACGACAACTGACAATGGCTTTTGCTGCAAATTATAAATCTTTGCGGCAGTTCTGTCGCGAATCTTTGTCCTCAATCGATTAAGCTTCTTCCGTATCTGTTGTCGACATCGTGGTATTTCGAGAGTTTTAAACACCCTTAGCTGAACTATTCAGTTTGTGGCGAGTTCGGTTTTGTTGCTTTCATAAATCATGAGTAATTGAAGAGAAGCATTTTAATGACTCATTCTTTATCATGATAAATATTAGTTTAGTAAAATTAAACTATCTAAACATCCTTGGAGTGCACGAAATGAAAAGATTAGAGCGACCGTTCGTTCCTGTTTGAAATATTTAAACCTATGGCAATCTATAAGTTTCTTTAACTGTGAAAGCTCGTTTTTCTTTACTTCAGTTTGACATACGATGGGGGTAGTCTATTATTACCACTTGACCCAGAATTGATGGCTTGAAGTAGGCAATTACTGTCAAGTTGAGTTCGTTCGCGTTATTGTAATCATAAATTTATGCAGGCAAATTAGGTGCTCAGTTCTAAAGGCACTTAACAAACAAGACATAATTGCTCCTAGTCTTTACAGCTTTAAGAACAGAGCTTGTCTTTTGTTTTGTTTCACGTTTCTTATTTTGCATAGGCAGAAATCTGCATTATCTCAAAAAGCATAACACTTTGTTTGAATTTTTTTGAAAGGACTCCTGTGAGGTCTTTGCAGGGCCTATTCATATTTGTGTTTCAGCAGACATGCATAGCACAAGTAAGCCGGGCAATGGTGTAAACAGCCTGCGCTTCTTCTCTCAATTTTGCAAAAGACCTGACAGTTTTAGAGGCCGTGTGCCTTTTTTCTCAAAATAATGTAACTTATATTGCTAAACACACAGTTTCTTTTAAGGATACAAATTTGTATTATCGGATGATATTTGAAGATAATGATGGCAAAAGCCTGTGCTTTTAGCTGGTCAGGAGTTTCCAGTGTCTGACTCTTTAGTTGCAACTTTAATCACTTCGTTCATTGCTTTATTGAAAGAGAATAAAATGGTATAAAAAGTGGTGCAAAAAAATCGAAGACTGAACGAGCAAACAAACAACAGAACAAATACAGAAATGGTTCTTTACTGAGGTACTATAACAGCGCGTTCTGCATTGAGTCCCTTGTAACTTTGCGCGTTGGTTTAAAGTACGTGACAGAGTAAATTTTCTTTTTTCAGTTTCCACTATTGCCATCGTGTTCGGTGAATTGAAAGACCATGAAATAATGTGATTTATTTACAGACAAGCAAACGCGCGCACTGAGTGGCTGTCTGCTGTATCAGCTCATATCTTTTGAGTAGAGACGTCGCCCGAAAAAGGTGGCGACAAACATGTTTTTTTAAAACAGGAAAATTCTGTTTTGATAGCCTATCATTTCTGATGGTCCAGTGTTATCTCTGTAATAAAATAATTGTTATATACTCTCCACATCGTCCTTAATGAGCGATTGCCGACGGGGAGCTGAGTGCAAGAAGCAAGATAGATGTAGTGCATTCAATAAGGCAAAAGATCTGGCGACTAAAGCTCCGGTATGCTGCGCTATTATAACCCTACCTGTCAGTTGCAGGTCCAAAGTGATGCAAGCCAGAGAGGACTGGGTGTGGCCCTGACGCACTGTGAACAGCCCATTGGGTGCATAAGCTGTGACCTAACCCTAAGTGAACGGCGGTCTGCGCAAATTAGAACATATTGTGTGGCTAGGCGCCCTGATGCACGGCAAACGTAACTTGATCCACTGGAGTCGATTTTCAAACCTTTAGGCAGGAATACGTTCCTGGCCGTCCTGTTCTCAAGAGCATACCTGCCCAAGACTGGGGAGCCTGATTTTAAGTTGTTAGAAAAAATGGAAATAAGGCAGTTTGTAGAATCGTGCGAAAGGGTGTCGGAAATCGCGTGTGTGAGCAACCGAGGGAAACATTGGGAAGCTCTAAAATTCATAAACGTCCTTGGAAACGGATTGCCACTGATCCTCTCTACTAGAAAATTAGATTGTCAAGGCGACAGGGGTGTTACAAAAGCTTCTGTTTCTTCATGAGTCAATTCGCTGCTAGGATCAAAGTGTAGTTTTCCATTCATCTTCTAGTAACCTGTTGATCAACACCACTCGTTACATCTCGAGCTGAGTATTCAGAGAATTTTTAAACAAGTTCCAGACATTCACTCTCTTGTCCAATACGGAAGGCACAGGCAAGTATCGCCATTCCTGAAAATTTTCTTTTGCAAATGAACCACTGAAGCTCCGGTCGGCTAGGCTCACTTAAGCTGCTTTCAGATGTCACACAAAAGGGCGTAATAGAATACACACACACACAAAAAAAAAACGGTACTAAAAGCAACTCGACTGGCTTTACGGTTGCGATTAATATGTTCATACTTTAGAATTTCATCTAAGGTTAGACTATTTTTAACCCCCGACGTACGTCTTTAGTTACGTACAACTTTATTCATCCATCCAGTGTATGCCTTGTGGTCTACTGTCACTCGAGTATAATCAATTTCAACTATGTAGGTGTAGTAGGTTTATCAGTTTCCTGGTTACATATTTTTTGCGGAATAAATTTTTTTCATTGAGCTTGAATGACAAGGCTAAAACTTCGACGAAGCTTTGGCAGCGAGTGAAATTAAGGTCACCACTAATTTTTCGTAGTTCACCACTAAAGACAATTTAGGGACTGTTCGTTATTTATGGCTAAGGGGGGGGGGGGCGGTGATTTTCAGCCAATTCAGGCATATGAAAAATTTACCCCTCCCCGAAAGTGGGTATTTAAAAAATTACCCCCCGTTTATGTGACAGGTTCAAAATTTTACCCCTCCCCCCCTCCCCTACCCTCAGGACGCAACGTGCTTACAATTGCGAAATTGCGTACAACATGTGTTCTGGCCGCGTGCCAATAAACCAAAATCAAGTGCAAGGTCATTTGTGATCGTACAGTATGGAAGCACTCAGCAAGGAAAGTAAATTTGCAGCGCCGCTATTAACGTGCGCCCAGAGAAGATCCGATTCGAGAGAGAAATCAACGGTAGGAAAGTTTGCAAGAAGTTCATTGCAAGGCTTGAACCAGTTTTGCTGTTTGAGGATGGCTACATACCTACGCACTACAATACTGTAAACTACAACTGGCCCCGGCCAATGACACATGTGTGGGTTTTGCTAATATTAAATATCAGATTGAATGTATTTTAAAGGGATTTAATATTTCCAGGTTCTTTGGAAATAGAATTCTCGAAACAGAGATCAACGTTTTAAATATGTCTGCAAAACGGCTACACAAGTGTTGAAACAACAGTTTCTAAAAGTTTACCTCCCTTATTTCTACTGTATTTAAAAAAGACACCCCCCTTTTTCACTGATTTTGAAAATTTTACCCCCCCACTCTAAACACCGGCCCCCCCTTAGGCATAAATAACGAACAGTCCCTTAGTGCGAGAACAATAAAAACAATCGGGACCAGGCTAAAACATCAGTCTAGTAGTTTCCAGTGGAAATTTTATGTTCCTAACTAGCATGTAAGGCATCATCGGGATATATAATATATATCATTTGTTTTAAGAACATCAAATTGCCGCGGGCAACTATTTAAAGGGGCTATGTCACGCTATTTTAGTATCTCTTTAAAAAGCTAAAAGTGTCTTCGCATCAATTGAGTTCCGAGAATAATGGACTAGCTTTGTTATTAAAGACTATCGTACGGCACTAAAACTGTGTCCTGTCGTCTGTCGCTACCGATGGCAAAGGTGGAAATGGACTGAAACTAGAAAAAATTGGGCCAATTTTTTCAAGTTTTGATGCTATGTCTTCAAAAGTTACCAAAAAATTATTATGGTTAGCTCTCCCTGACAAAATTAATTTAATATCTTCCTCGCAGTTTTACAGGAGCATTTTGTGTATAAGTAAAGGCAATAAATAATGCCGATTTTAGCACGGAATTGACCTAACATAGTAAAAACCTCGTGATATAGCCCCTTTAAACAATAGGGTGTCTGTCGAGGGACTATCGACTGCTAGTTTCCCCGCGGAAATTTGATTTAATATTATTAAAAAAAATTATTTATCCAAGCATCGAATATGATACAATTAAATCCAAGCGTACAAAATATTGTCCTTTACAAACTTACTTACCTTCAAAAACTTTCACCACGTATGAAGTCGATTCTCTCTCCTTTTTTGAATTCCTTCCTCGACAATCTTTCGAACGGTCTCTCCGCTGACCTAGGCGAAGCGAAAGGCCATATTTTAAGCCAAAATAGCTGCGCGCCTTAGAAGAAATGAATTTTCTTTCAAAAGAAGGCCAGCCGATAGATACTATCCATCCTGGTATTTTCACCAGACGGGCACTATTTCTTGACTATTGAGCACTATTGCGTCACCTGTTCAATTTAAACCAATAAAAACGGAGAACATTTAGTGGTGAATAATAATTCATAACAGACTATCTTTTTACTTATTCGATTTATGATTTCAGTGATTTAGAAAGACAATAGTGGTCAACAATAAAATTAAAAGAGTGCTTCTGTCTCCGGAACAAAGCCTTCTGATAGTCGATCTCCCTTGGACATTTGATGTTCTTAAAGCTCGCATGAATGTATCTGTTTTAAGAACATATAATTTTTGCGGGCAACTATGGTAGATAGTCTCTCAACAGGAAAACTCCATTGTTCAAATGGTGCCCTTTTTGCAACGCAGAAAATGATATTATCTCGTTGTTGTATATACGAATTGTACTTTGTAAGAATGAAATATAAAAAGGAGCATCCCTGACTTTGGAGCCGGGATTACGTCATTGTGATTGCCGCTAGCTGGAGAAGTTTGAATCAAGTTTTTATTCTTACCGAATAAATTGAAGTAAACGGAACACATCACGGATGTAATATTTACTCGCTGTTTATTAAATATCAAAGTATTTAAGCTTACTCAGCAGGGTATATTAATGCATGCAGAAACATCAAAAAAAAAAAAAAAAAAACATCAACCGCTTTCAATCGCAAGTTTTCCAGAATGGTTTTGTTCTTTTCCGTAGCGGCTGCGTTAGTCAGTAGCCAATTTAAATTTTACGTTTATTATCCAAAAAAAAGGCAAAATGTTCGTAAAGGAAAAGGTTTTATGACCTATTATACCAATCAGGATACTCAAATGGTCGATTTTTTACTGAATTTTGATCTATTTAAAAAGTCTATTTCACATACTCCTTTATTTTTGATTTTTTTGCTACTTCGACAAGCTTAAGTCGTTTAGTTATTTACCAGCATTGAACCAAAACTGAGCCATTGCTGTTTGATTATCTGCGTCAATGCACTCAATATTTTCATGTGTTAAAAATGACAAACCTAAATAAGTGTTGAACGTACTATATACGACAAATAAATGTGCCTTTACTTACGACGAAAACAAGGGTCGCTTGAACTCGAACGCTGTTTTTAAACTGTTTCTTAAAAGCTTTGAAATCACATTGAGTCCTTATCAGTTGGCTTGATTTGACGATTCTGCCTGGTGTGACGACTTTTCATCGCTTAATATAGGTGCCTTAACAACAGAGCTTCCGCCAACTGAGATTATAAATTAACATCACTGCTAAATTGAACACCACCTGTATTAACCAGAGACCACGGATTATCACCTCCTTGGCTCCAAACAATGAAAAGTTCCTTGCTTTGTGATCTTGGGTGTTCGCCCAGTCGATTTTAAGTTAAGCTCGCGGTAGTAGGTATCACAGACACGCAGTTTTTGTTCAATCAGACCACAGTTTGAGAAAAGTGTAAAAACAGCAGATAGGAAGCGACATAATTAAAGGGAATGACCATTATAAAAATTAAATCCGATTTTTATCTGGTAATGTTGCAAAATTAACTATCTCGATGAGATGTTGTTTATCAGTTCGTTAAAAATCATAAAAATAACAAACGAAATTATAATAAAACGAAAACAAGAAAGGGAAAAACACAAGAAGGCAAAAAAATAATTCTGTTGACTGAATAGAATGTGTAACATTAGTCACCTCTATTATGTTACTGCTATTTTTGTCTTGAAATAATTTCAAAATTTGTCAATAAACAGACGGTTAACAAGACAACGTAAATTAAAAAATCAATTAACATACCCTTAAATGGCGTCAAACCCGTCTGGTGCTAATAAAAGACACTGTCAGACGATCTTTTAAAAGTTTAAGAGTTCAAAATTTGTAAAGGCATAATACCACCTACAAAACCTTACTTCACTAATTACTTCTACAATTTTATACCCTGTTAAAACAGGTCTACTGGAGGAATATATTTTTCTTTCACCCAGTGTTTGTCTTGTGAACTGTACCTATCTGTAGAGATTTGGGAATCGTGGATGGCGTTTTCTTCAACCGGAAGTAAAATGTTCCCTTTGTTGGCTTGTCTTTAATTTGCTCTTCACCGAAGGCTGGAAAGCTCTATCTTCTTTGGTGTATGGGTGCTTGCTTATGGACGTGATGGCGTCAAAATGCGTCAAAAGGAAAACATTCAACTTCCAGTTGCCGTCCGTGGCTCACAAACGTCTTGGTGCTTAAGTTCCCTAATGAAAAATAGCAGGACCGTGGACTCAAGAATAATGTCGCGTATACTGGGAGAGAAGTTAAAATTGAACTAATAATTAGCATTAAGTCATTAAAGAAATATAAATTATCGCTGTCCAAGAGAGAAAAAGAGAGACGAGTGAATTTTCAATCTCCTTGTCTTGTCTTTCTTCCAAATAATATGTTTAGATTGCCCTCTTCTCGGGCTATATCAGTCTTCACGAGTAAAATCAGAAGAGTTTACTGCAATCGTAAACAACAGTCTCCTCGCTCGAGTAAGTCAACTAAATATCGTAACACAAAACGGACATTTTTCTTTTAGTTAGAACAGAACGACATTTCAAAGCAAGTAGACTCATTTTTGTAAATTAACTGGCATATCAACTAAAAGTAGAAAAAGATTTATGTTGATTGCGGTTGATATGCCGGGGTTGGATAATTTGGCAGATTACTTATAGTGACATCAACAGTTGTTCAATATTTACTCAGATTAAAAGAAATTAGAAGTTCACCTTATAATCTTACGAATTTCAGGATTAAAAAATCCAATTTGGTCATCAGTAAAAGTCATAAACGATGCATGAAGAATAGTAATATTTACAGCAGATGCGTTTCTTTGTGGTTGGTCGGCAATTCGCACTGCACAACTGACACTAGCTTATATAAATTTGATATTTTCAAGAACGTAGCCTGAGAAAACAGCCGACGTTTCGCGAGGTCGCCACTTGAGCCCTAGCAAAACGACGTGTGAGTAACGAGTGCAGAAATTCCATACCGATGACGTGCACTACCCAGATCTTGGTAGCGCTTCTGATTGGTTATGCCGCGAGGGAATTTTCTTTCAACCAATCAGAAGCACTACCGCTACACTACAATTACTGCCAAACTAATCGCACTTCCCGTATGAATTGGGAGTTTTTAGTAGCTATACCTTCAAAAATCTAAGACTGAAAAGGGAAGATGAAGTTTTGATCGTAGTACCAGCAGTCTTAACGACTGACAAGTCTGAGGCCCTCGGATTCCGGATCAATTTAGAAATGTTGGTTTTTGAGAAGGAAGGAAAAACAGTGAAACCCTTTGGGCAACGTGTTAGGCGACCGCGGAAGAATGGTCTGTGGTTAATAGCAATTTTCAATATGGCGGACGATATGGCGTATTAAGCGAGATCGAGATCGAGAAATACAGCGCATGGAAAGAGAAGAAAGCCGTTCAAATTGGATTCACAAAGGTCGCATTGGGCAAATTTATTGATTAAATGACGTGGTTATGTATTTTATAAGGTAAGATGTACGAAGGATAATTAAGTCGATCTCAGTGATCCTAAGAGCCCACAGTAATTTGACCTGCGGTAAAAATATAGGTAACGCGAGTAACGCAAGTTCGCAGCAAATTATGTCGGTTGTCTTTCGCAAGGAAAACTAAACGTTCTGCTCGAATTTCGCTCCTCTGGACCCTATGCTTTCCATGAAACTATGAAGGTGTCTTTTCACTCAGCTTAACTGACCGGCCACATTCAAATCAGAGAAAGTACTTTACACGATTTCAAAACCGATCCAAGACTGAAGCTTATACGTCCTGAGTGGACATTTAAGGACACAAACCTACACTTCAATGCTTAGTCACATTTTAACCTTGTAGTCTTACCCCTTCATTTTCATAGATAAAAGAAGCTAAAGATCTAGGACCGGGTTGTTCAGCTAACCTAGGGTTAGCGTTAATATTGAATAGCTCAACGACGATGCTTTTCTGTCCTTTTTGTCCAGGATCTTGACTTGGATTATTTGAAACAGTAAGTTGAAATTAGTAGTGTACACACGGCGCTTAATTTCAATATTAACCCTTTAAGCCCCAATGTTAACATCCACATTCTCCTCACTATTCTCCTTATATTTCTTATGTTACTAGTTGGGAGAATTTGATAAAATATCAAGACATTTGATCATTGGTGATCATTTAATTCCCTTCATTCTCATGACCTGTATGTTTGTTCAAGTAGAAATACTGTGAGGAGAAATTAGATGCTTGTCACTATTGGGGCTTAAAGGGTTAAACAATCAAATCTAGGCCTTTGTAATTTGAGTATATATTCTTACTTTTCACAAATACTTAATCGCATCTCAGTAAATTGTAGTCCTTAGCATCCCATGAACTGATTTTCAAACAGGAATTCAGATGAACAAGACGTTTTGGATGTCAAATTAACAAAGTGGTAGCCAGGAATTAACTGATTATGACAGTTTGGGAAAATTACGAGATATTAATTTGAATTATTGTCAGGGACATCCTTAAAGTGCATGTGAAGCCAAATTTATTTTTACATAATTATAAAAATTAACGTTTGAAATATAGGATTCCAAAGTTTGAGATGTCTAGGATAAAAATTTGCGATTTTACGAGCGCTGAAAGTTGGGCTATTTTGCCCCGAAAAATGGCATTCAAATCGCGCGGCCAAAATACCACGTGACAACAATCTGTGACGTCATTTTGGGTACACAAACTGGCAATCCAATATGGCGAAAAGAGTTGCCAACTGATCTGGTTGTGGGGGCAAAGTGGGTCAAATTTGTTCGAAAACACCGGCCCGACTTTAAAGATCCCAAGTGCACTGCGCTCTGCTCGGCGCACTTCGAGGACGATTGCTACGAGTACAAATCATCGGTGATTGACACAATCGAGCAGAGTGGGACAGTAAAGATCCGAGGTTATATAAAGAGGACCGCTGAGCCCACGAGGGATACTGTTGTTCCTGCAGCTCCAGAAGAAGTTCCCAGTAATCGAACGAAAAGAGAAGTAAGCCAAATGTTTGTGATATTAAGACTTATATGTTTGATCAGTTACGCAGCACATGTATTCGATGGTATAAACTGATATTGTTTGGTAAGCTAAGCGCACCCTACCGGTTGATACATACAAAAGCACAGCCATACACCATTCGTTGTGTTAATTATAACCCGTGTTATAAAGGATGGCGCTCGTATGGGATTCCTTTACTATGACAGATTATGTGCTTTTCCAACAAAAGCCTTGGCATCAACATGCAAATTCTCCTGTTGTTCAGTTATCACTACAGTCCTTTTTTTTCTTGTTCTCAGAGTGATCTGACATTAATTCATCTCCTATTTAATTTCTCTGAAACCACCTGAATAAACAGTATATGTACAATTGTTGTTTTCTGATTCAGGTCCAGAGCAAGAGGTATTGCAGCAGAGCAATACTGTTTCTGTTGAGAGAACAACCACTGTCACCAGAACAGCTCAAAAACCTCAGAACTGTCCAAATGCAAAAACCGGGTCATACCAGGACAGGCTGCCAAGCAACATAAATACTGTCATTATGACATGCATGTTTTGTTATTTTTGTCAACATAAGAAAATTGTTGTTCTTACTTTGTCAAATTTAGTTTGGTACTTTACCATGTGCACATCACCTCGTTGATACACAAGCCAAGCCAAGCCAGCAGTTCACCATTGTTGTTTCATTGTTTACTGTCATTTCAATTTAAAATTTCAGTTTTAAATAAGTACTTTTGGATACCAGTGGGCTCAGCGGTCCTCTTTATATAACCTCGGATCTTTACTGTCCCACTCTGCTCGATTGTGTCAATCACCGATGATTTGTACTCGTAGCAATCGTCCTCGAAGTGCGCCGAGCAGAGCGCAGTGCACTTGGGATCTTTAAAGTCGGGCCGGTGTTTTCGAACAAATTTGACCCACTTTGCCCCCACAACCAGATCAGTTGGCAACTCTTTTCGCCATATTGGATTGCCAGTTTGTGTACCCAAAATGACGTCACAGATTGTTGTCACGTGGTATTTTGGCCGCGCGATTTGAATGCCATTTTTCGGGGCAAAATAGCCCAACTTTCAGCGCTCGTAAAATCGCAAATTTTTATCCTAGACATCTCAAACTTTGGAATCCTATATTTCAAACGTTAATTTTTATAATTATGTAAAAATAAATTTGGCTTCACATGCACTTTAAGGATGTCCCTGACAATAATTCAAATTAATATCTCGTAATTTTCCCAAACTGTCATAATCAGTTAATTCCTGGCTACCACTTTGTTAATTTGACATCCAAAACGTCTTGTTCATCTGAATTCCTGTTTGAAAATCAGTTCATGGGATGCTAAGGACTACAATTTACTGAGATGCGATTAAGTATTTGTGAAAAGTAAGAATATATACTCAAATTACAAAGGCCTAGATTTGATTGTTTAACCCTTTAAGCCCCAATAGTGACAAGCATCTAATTTCTCCTCACAGTATTTCTACTTGAACAAACATACAGGTCATGAGAATGAAGGGAATTAAATGATCACCAATGATCAAATGTCTTGATATTTTATCAAATTCTCCCAACTAGTAACATAAGAAATATAAGGAGAATAGTGAGGAGAATGTGGATGTTAACATTGGGGCTTAAAGGGTTAATATTGAAATTAAGCGCCGTGTGTACACTACTAATTTCAACTTACTGTTTCAAATAATCCAAGTCAAGATCCTGGACAAAAAGGACAGAAAAGCATCGTCGTTGAGCTATTCAATATTAACGCTAACCCTAGGTTAGCTGAACAACCCGGTCCTAGATCTTTAGCTTCTTTTATCTATGAAAATGAAGGGGTAAGACTACAAGGTTAAAATGTGACTAAGCATTGAAGTGTAGGTTTGTGTCCTTAAATGTCCACTCAGGACGTATAAGCTTCAGTCTTGGATCGGTTTTGAAATCGTGTAAAGTACTTTCTCTGATTTGAATGTGGCCGGTCAGTTAAGCTGAGTGAAAAGACACCTTCATAGTTTCATGGAAAGCATAGGGTCCAGAGGAGCGAAATTCGAGCAGAACGTTTAGTTTTCCTTGCGAAAGACAACCGACATAATTTGCTGCGAACTTGCGTTACTCGCGTTACCTATATTTTTACCGCAGGTCAAATTACTGTGGGCTCTTAGGATCACTGAGATCGACTTAATTATCCTTCGTACATCTTACCTTATAAAATACATAACCACGTCATTTAATCAATAAATTTGCCCAATGCGACCTTTGTGAATCCAATTTGAACGGCTTTCTTCTCTTTCCATGCGCTGTATTTCTCGATCTCGATCTCGCTTAATACGCCATATCGTCCGCCATATTGAAAATTGCTATTAACCACAGACCATTCTTCCGCGGTCGCCTAACACGTTGCCCAAAGGGTTTCACTGTTTTTCCTTCCTTCTCAAAAACCAACATTTCTAAATTGATCCGGAATCCGAGGGCCTCAGACTTGTCAGTCGTTAAGACTGCTGGTACTACGATCAAAACTTCATCTTCCCTTTTCAGTCTTAGATTTTTGAAGGTATAGCTACTAAAAACTCCCAATTCATACGGGAAGTGCGATTAGTTTGGCAGTAATTGTAGTGTAGCGGTAGTGCTTCTGATTGGTTGAAAGAAAATTCCCTCGCGGCATAACCAATCAGAAGCGCTACCAAGATCTGGGTAGTGCACGTCATCGGTATGGAATTTCTGCACTCGTTACTCACACGTCGTTTTGCTAGGGCTCAAGTGGCGACCTCGCGAAACGTCGGCTGTTTTCTCAGGCTACGTTCTTGAAAATATCAAATTTATATAAGCTAGTGTCAGTTGTGCAGTGCGAATTGCCGACCAACCACAAAGAAACGCATCTGCTGTAAATATTACTATTCTTCATGCATCGTTTATGACTTTTACTGATGACCAAATTGGATTTTTTAATCCTGAAATTCGTAAGATTATAAGGTGAACTTCTAATTTCTTTTAATCTGAGTAAATATTGAACAACTGTTGATGTCACTATAAGTAATCTGCCAAATTATCCAACCCCGGCATATCAACCGCAATCAACATAAATCTTTTTCTACTTTTAGTTGATATGCCAGTTAATTTACAAAAATGAGTCTACTTGCTTTGAAATGTCGTTCTGTTCTAACTAAAAGAAAAATGTCCGTTTTGTGTTACGATATTTAGTTGACTTACTCGAGCGAGGAGACTGTTGTTTACGATTGCAGTAAACTCTTCTGATTTTACTCGTGAAGACTGATATAGCCCGAGAAGAGGGCAATCTAAACATATTATTTGGAAGAAAGACAAGACAAGGAGATTGAAAATTCACTCGTCTCTCTTTTTCTCTCTTGGACAGCGATAATTTATATTTCTTTAATGACTTAATGCTAATTATTAGTTCAATTTTAACTTCTCTCCCAGTATACGCGACATTATTCTTGAGTCCACGGTCCTGCTATTTTTCATTAGGGAACTTAAGCACCAAGACGTTTGTGAGCCACGGACGGCAACTGGAAGTTGAATGTTTTCCTTTTGACGCATTTTGACGCCATCACGTCCATAAGCAAGCACCCATACACCAAAGAAGATAGAGCTTTCCAGCCTTCGGTGAAGAGCAAATTAAAGACAAGCCAACAAAGGGAACATTTTACTTCCGGTTGAAGAAAACGCCATCCACGATTCCCAAATCTCTACAGATAGGTACAGTTCACAAGACAAACACTGGGTGAAAGAAAAATATATTCCTCCAGTAGACCTGTTTTAACAGGGTATAAAATTGTAGAAGTAATTAGTGAAGTAAGGTTTTGTAGGTGGTATTATGCCTTTACAAATTTTGAACTCTTAAACTTTTAAAAGATCGTCTGACAGTGTCTTTTATTAGCACCAGACGGGTTTGACGCCATTTAAGGGTATGTTAATTGATTTTTTAATTTACGTTGTCTTGTTAACCGTCTGTTTATTGACAAATTTTGAAATTATTTCAAGACAAAAATAGCAGTAACATAATAGAGGTGACTAATGTTACACATTCTATTCAGTCAACAGAATTATTTTTTTGCCTTCTTGTGTTTTTCCCTTTCTTGTTTTCGTTTTATTATAATTTCGTTTGTTATTTTTATGATTTTTAACGAACTGATAAACAACATCTCATCGAGATAGTTAATTTTGCAACATTACCAGATAAAAATCGGATTTAATTTTTATAATGGTCATTCCCTTTAATTATGTCGCTTCCTATCTGCTGTTTTTACACTTTTCTCAAACTGTGGTCTGATTGAACAAAAACTGCGTGTCTGTGATACCTACTACCGCGAGCTTAACTTAAAATCGACTGGGCGAACACCCAAGATCACAAAGCAAGGAACTTTTCATTGTTTGGAGCCAAGGAGGTGATAATCCGTGGTCTCTGGTTAATACAGGTGGTGTTCAATTTAGCAGTGATGTTAATTTATAATCTCAGTTGGCGGAAGCTCTGTTGTTAAGGCACCTATATTAAGCGATGAAAAGTCGTCACACCAGGCAGAATCGTCAAATCAAGCCAACTGATAAGGACTCAATGTGATTTCAAAGCTTTTAAGAAACAGTTTAAAAACAGCGTTCGAGTTCAAGCGACCCTTGTTTTCGTCGTAAGTAAAGGCACATTTATTTGTCGTATATAGTACGTTCAACACTTATTTAGGTTTGTCATTTTTAACACATGAAAATATTGAGTGCATTGACGCAGATAATCAAACAGCAATGGCTCAGTTTTGGTTCAATGCTGGTAAATAACTAAACGACTTAAGCTTGTCGAAGTAGCAAAAAAATCAAAAATAAAGGAGTATGTGAAATAGACTTTTTAAATAGATCAAAATTCAGTAAAAAATCGACCATTTGAGTATCCTGATTGGTATAATAGGTCATAAAACCTTTTCCTTTACGAACATTTTGCCTTTTTTTTGGATAATAAACGTAAAATTTAAATTGGCTACTGACTAACGCAGCCGCTACGGAAAAGAACAAAACCATTCTGGAAAACTTGCGATTGAAAGCGGTTGATGTTTTTTTTTTTTTTTTTTTGATGTTTCTGCATGCATTAATATACCCTGCTGAGTAAGCTTAAATACTTTGATATTTAATAAACAGCGAGTAAATATTACATCCGTGATGTGTTCCGTTTACTTCAATTTATTCGGTAAGAATAAAAACTTGATTCAAACTTCTCCAGCTAGCGGCAATCACAATGACGTAATCCCGGCTCCAAAGTCAGGGATGCTCCTTTTTATATTTCATTCTTACAAAGTACAATTCGTATATACAACAACGAGATAATATCATTTTCTGCGTTGCAAAAAGGGCACCATTTGAACAATGGAGTTTTCCTGTTGAGAGACTATCTACCATAGTTGCCCGCAAAAATTATATGTTCTTAAAACAGATACATTCATGCGAGCTTTAAGAACATCAAATGTCCAAGGGAGATCGACTATCAGAAGGCTTTGTTCCGGAGACAGAAGCACTCTTTTAATTTTATTGTTGACCACTATTGTCTTTCTAAATCACTGAAATCATAAATCGAATAAGTAAAAAGATAGTCTGTTATGAATTATTATTCACCACTAAATGTTCTCCGTTTTTATTGGTTTAAATTGAACAGGTGACGCAATAGTGCTCAATAGTCAAGAAATAGTGCCCGTCTGGTGAAAATACCAGGATGGATAGTATCTATCGGCTGGCCTTCTTTTGAAAGAAAATTCATTTCTTCTAAGGCGCGCAGCTATTTTGGCTTAAAATATGGCCTTTCGCTTCGCCTAGGTCAGCGGAGAGACCGTTCGAAAGATTGTCGAGGAAGGAATTCAAAAAAGGAGAGAGAATCGACTTCATACGTGGTGAAAGTTTTTGAAGGTAAGTAAGTTTGTAAAGGACAATATTTTGTACGCTTGGATTTAATTGTATCATATTCGATGCTTGGATAAATAATTTTTTTTAATAATATTAAATCAAATTTCCGCGGGGAAACTAGCAGTCGATAGTCCCTCGACAGACACCCTATTGTTTAAAGGGGCTATATCACGAGGTTTTTACTATGTTAGGTCAATTCCGTGCTAAAATCGGCATTATTTATTGCCTTTACTTATACACAAAATGCTCCTGTAAAACTGCGAGGAAGATATTAAATTAATTTTGTCAGGGAGAGCTAACCATAATAATTTTTTGGTAACTTTTGAAGACATAGCATCAAAACTTGAAAAAATTGGCCCAATTTTTTCTAGTTTCAGTCCATTTCCACCTTTGCCATCGGTAGCGACAGACGACAGGACACAGTTTTAGTGCCGTACGATAGTCTTTAATAACAAAGCTAGTCCATTATTCTCGGAACTCAATTGATGCGAAGACACTTTTAGCTTTTTAAAGAGATACTAAAATAGCGTGACATAGCCCCTTTAAATAGTTGCCCGCGGCAATTTGATGTTCTTAAAACAAATGATATATATTATATATCCCGATGATGCCTTACATGCTAGTTAGGAACATAAAATTTCCACTGGAAACTACTAGACTGATGTTTTAGCCTGGTCCCGATTGTTTTTATTGTTCTCGCACTAAGGGACTGTTCGTTATTTATGCCTAAGGGGGGGCCGGTGTTTAGAGTGGGGGGGTAAAATTTTCAAAATCAGTGAAAAAGGGGGGTGTCTTTTTTAAATACAGTAGAAATAAGGGAGGTAAACTTTTAGAAACTGTTGTTTCAACACTTGTGTAGCCGTTTTGCAGACATATTTAAAACGTTGATCTCTGTTTCGAGAATTCTATTTCCAAAGAACCTGGAAATATTAAATCCCTTTAAAATACATTCAATCTGATATTTAATATTAGCAAAACCCACACATGTGTCATTGGCCGGGGCCAGTTGTAGTTTACAGTATTGTAGTGCGTAGGTATGTAGCCATCCTCAAACAGCAAAACTGGTTCAAGCCTTGCAATGAACTTCTTGCAAACTTTCCTACCGTTGATTTCTCTCTCGAATCGGATCTTCTCTGGGCGCACGTTAATAGCGGCGCTGCAAATTTACTTTCCTTGCTGAGTGCTTCCATACTGTACGATCACAAATGACCTTGCACTTGATTTTGGTTTATTGGCACGCGGCCAGAACACATGTTGTACGCAATTTCGCAATTGTAAGCACGTTGCGTCCTGAGGGTAGGGGAGGGGGGGAGGGGTAAAATTTTGAACCTGTCACATAAACGGGGGGTAATTTTTTAAATACCCACTTTCGGGGAGGGGTAAATTTTTCATATGCCTGAATTGGCTGAAAATCACCGCCCCCCCCCCCCTTAGCCATAAATAACGAACAGTCCCTAAATTGTCTTTAGTGGTGAACTACGAAAAATTAGTGGTGACCTTAATTTCACTCGCTGCCAAAGCTTCGTCGAAGTTTTAGCCTTGTCATTCAAGCTCAATGAAAAAAATTTATTCCGCAAAAAATATGTAACCAGGAAACTGATAAACCTACTACACCTACATAGTTGAAATTGATTATACTCGAGTGACAGTAGACCACAAGGCATACACTGGATGGATGAATAAAGTTGTACGTAACTAAAGACGTACGTCGGGGGTTAAAAATAGTCTAACCTTAGATGAAATTCTAAAGTATGAACATATTAATCGCAACCGTAAAGCCAGTCGAGTTGCTTTTAGTACCGTTTTTTTTTTGTGTGTGTGTGTATTCTATTACGCCCTTTTGTGTGACATCTGAAAGCAGCTTAAGTGAGCCTAGCCGACCGGAGCTTCAGTGGTTCATTTGCAAAAGAAAATTTTCAGGAATGGCGATACTTGCCTGTGCCTTCCGTATTGGACAAGAGAGTGAATGTCTGGAACTTGTTTAAAAATTCTCTGAATACTCAGCTCGAGATGTAACGAGTGGTGTTGATCAACAGGTTACTAGAAGATGAATGGAAAACTACACTTTGATCCTAGCAGCGAATTGACTCATGAAGAAACAGAAGCTTTTGTAACACCCCTGTCGCCTTGACAATCTAATTTTCTAGTAGAGAGGATCAGTGGCAATCCGTTTCCAAGGACGTTTATGAATTTTAGAGCTTCCCAATGTTTCCCTCGGTTGCTCACACACGCGATTTCCGACACCCTTTCGCACGATTCTACAAACTGCCTTATTTCCATTTTTTCTAACAACTTAAAATCAGGCTCCCCAGTCTTGGGCAGGTATGCTCTTGAGAACAGGACGGCCAGGAACGTATTCCTGCCTAAAGGTTTGAAAATCGACTCCAGTGGATCAAGTTACGTTTGCCGTGCATCAGGGCGCCTAGCCACACAATATGTTCTAATTTGCGCAGACCGCCGTTCACTTAGGGTTAGGTCACAGCTTATGCACCCAATGGGCTGTTCACAGTGCGTCAGGGCCACACCCAGTCCTCTCTGGCTTGCATCACTTTGGACCTGCAACTGACAGGTAGGGTTATAATAGCGCAGCATACCGGAGCTTTAGTCGCCAGATCTTTTGCCTTATTGAATGCACTACATCTATCTTGCTTCTTGCACTCAGCTCCCCGTCGGCAATCGCTCATTAAGGACGATGTGGAGAGTATATAACAATTATTTTATTACAGAGATAACACTGGACCATCAGAAATGATAGGCTATCAAAACAGAATTTTCCTGTTTTAAAAAAACATGTTTGTCGCCACCTTTTTCGGGCGACGTCTCTACTCAAAAGATATGAGCTGATACAGCAGACAGCCACTCAGTGCGCGCGTTTGCTTGTCTGTAAATAAATCACATTATTTCATGGTCTTTCAATTCACCGAACACGATGGCAATAGTGGAAACTGAAAAAAGAAAATTTACTCTGTCACGTACTTTAAACCAACGCGCAAAGTTACAAGGGACTCAATGCAGAACGCGCTGTTATAGTACCTCAGTAAAGAACCATTTCTGTATTTGTTCTGTTGTTTGTTTGCTCGTTCAGTCTTCGATTTTTTTGCACCACTTTTTATACCATTTTATTCTCTTTCAATAAAGCAATGAACGAAGTGATTAAAGTTGCAACTAAAGAGTCAGACACTGGAAACTCCTGACCAGCTAAAAGCACAGGCTTTTGCCATCATTATCTTCAAATATCATCCGATAATACAAATTTGTATCCTTAAAAGAAACTGTGTGTTTAGCAATATAAGTTACATTATTTTGAGAAAAAAGGCACACGGCCTCTAAAACTGTCAGGTCTTTTGCAAAATTGAGAGAAGAAGCGCAGGCTGTTTACACCATTGCCCGGCTTACTTGTGCTATGCATGTCTGCTGAAACACAAATATGAATAGGCCCTGCAAAGACCTCACAGGAGTCCTTTCAAAAAAATTCAAACAAAGTGTTATGCTTTTTGAGATAATGCAGATTTCTGCCTATGCAAAATAAGAAACGTGAAACAAAACAAAAGACAAGCTCTGTTCTTAAAGCTGTAAAGACTAGGAGCAATTATGTCTTGTTTGTTAAGTGCCTTTAGAACTGAGCACCTAATTTGCCTGCATAAATTTATGATTACAATAACGCGAACGAACTCAACTTGACAGTAATTGCCTACTTCAAGCCATCAATTCTGGGTCAAGTGGTAATAATAGACTACCCCCATCGTATGTCAAACTGAAGTAAAGAAAAACGAGCTTTCACAGTTAAAGAAACTTATAGATTGCCATAGGTTTAAATATTTCAAACAGGAACGAACGGTCGCTCTAATCTTTTCATTTCGTGCACTCCAAGGATGTTTAGATAGTTTAATTTTACTAAACTAATATTTATCATGATAAAGAATGAGTCATTAAAATGCTTCTCTTCAATTACTCATGATTTATGAAAGCAACAAAACCGAACTCGCCACAAACTGAATAGTTCAGCTAAGGGTGTTTAAAACTCTCGAAATACCACGATGTCGACAACAGATACGGAAGAAGCTTAATCGATTGAGGAAGAAAACGGTAAGTTCAAACTCATTAATATATTTAATCAGTATATAGCGTTATGATGAAAGCTTTTTTGCTAGACGACGCGCCTCAAATTCATAGAGCTCCCCGGCCTCTTAATTAGAAAGACCGGTACTTTCCGTCCTAACATCTGAGCATCTTGAATTCAAGCCTCCTAAGACAAAGTGTTTGAACTTCAAAACCAGCAATTTGATTACTCTTTCGCGTTTGCTGCAATTCGACTAGGGAACAAACGGAAGCTTGTTTAAGCTCTTTAGTTGTTAGGGAAGCGGCGGTTTACTACGTGGTATGACCTTTACATAACACGAGTTAAAATCGTGAGCAAGCCAAATCACTCTGAAGTCGCTCGAGTTTTTAGCGCACATTTTCATCCCTGTTCACCATAACACAAAGATACGCCCGCTACAAGATCCATTCTCTGTTCAACACGTTCGAAGAAGGTGAGACTCCTGTAAAAATGTCAGAGTTTTCCGATATTTATCATGCTCTACAAGTACATACTGTCAGGTACGCGATTAGAAGCTAGTGCCCACACTCCATAGAGAGGTGATTGACTTCATTTCTTGCGAAGAGTCCGAGTTAAAGTTGCATGGAAAGTTTACCGCATGGTTTTTTCCGAGGTGATTTTTTTTTCAAAATATTGACTTTTCAATTATAATTTGCTGCTAAAAGGCACAATTTCTTATTTCCACAAATAGAGGAGGTCATGTATCAGATGTATGCAAGGAGGGAAGCTTACGATACGCTCTTCACCACGCTCGTGCCAGACCAATAACATTGCCGTATCGAAGCGGGGAGTTGTATGAATGTAACTTGCTTTGCGAATAATCGGCATAGGTTATTTTAATACACACGAAAACGTTTACTGTCAAGATAAAGCTATGCATGAAAGAACAGGGTAAGGAACAGTTGATCAAGAATTCAGAGAGAGTGGACACACAAAGTGTAGATAATAAAAAACTGAAAGCGAGACACTCAAGTTCAAGAGAGCGTAAACATTAGGTAAACAGACACTAAGATACCACATTGCCTTTCATCACGTTATGTGATTAAACTTAAGCAACCACTAGAACTTTGAAAAGATGAAAGATGAACAGAAACCAAGGGAACAGAAATCAAAGGCAGTTTAATCTGAAACGGACATCGAGCTTTCTGTCTGTCATACATTTTTGATAAAGCACTGAAATAATTATACTCAATCGCCAATTATACTTAGATGACTGAACCAGATTGTCAAGTCTGTCAGTATCAGCGCTAGCCGCTGTACCGAGTTCGTTTAGAGTGCATTCATAACAGATAAGGTTAGAAATTGAAATTGGCCATGAATGGTTTACATAAAGCATAATCTAATCACTTCAAGCAATCACTTCAAGAAATTAGAGCGGCCGTCTTTATACAATTGAAACCACTTAGCTTCCTGAAATAGATATGGTAAGAAAGTCGATTAAAAAGCAATACAAATGAACGTCAGTTAATGCATATGCACGTTATCTTTACCTAGCCGTGAGTGCAAATGTTTTCATCATGTAGTTAACGTTTTTTCCTGCATGTAGGAGTGAGCAGGTTCGACTGATTAGAAAAAAAATTCCCAATTTTAGTTTTGCGTGTGATTAAGAAATAACAATACTACATGCAGGAAAGTATTGCCGGTTCAATAGTCTTGTTTTGAATGTTCACACTTAGGGAATTCATCCGTACAGACGTTAAAATTTATTACACTTTTTTATATGGTTGTGTACGGCAGCGCGATTAACCCTGAGCACCACATTGAACTACAGGAAAGCACTGCCCCTGCCTGGATGGCCACACTTCAGAACAACATTACTGCATGAATTGGCAGCTTAACTCAATTGAAAGTGTCACTCGGAAAGGGTAAAATATCATTTGTTTCGTATTTTTAGTGTTGTAATCAGCCTTAACTCAAACAGAGATTTACGTCCACGTCCATGTCTGCTCATGGTTGAAAACGGTGGAACCTCAGTGAACTTAAATATTTAACATAAATTGCATCTTCTTTTCTTCAAGTATTTGATTAATTGCGTGATTTTGAATTAAAAGTACGTGGTTCAAAGAAATATAATATGAAAACGCTATTTTTTTGAGGTCAAATTGTTTCAATATTTCTATTACTTGTAATCAAATATTACTGGAAAACACAAAAATATTTTTTCTCACAGATCGTCGGTTGATCGAGACGCTATCAAAACCAAATTTAACCAGTAAACGACGGCAATTCAGGATTAACAAAAAAATTATCACATTAGAATACTCAAGTCAAATTTAAAACATACAGGCAATCCCTAATTTTGTTTCTTCATATAGCGGCAACATGTTTTAAAAAAAACAAATCCACTACAAGAAAATATCCCTCAAAAGCTTTCAATGAAATGGTCAGTTTTAGGGTTTCATCTGACACAGTAGTAACACATGTAAAAGTTTGATGAATGCTTCCATTCCAAACTGGAGTGAATATTTTGTACATGTTTAGCAAAAGAGCTTTTAAAATAAACCGCTCTCCACCTTAAAACAATTTTGTGACTTTGCTGTTGGCAAAAAGCCTGATTGGCGATAGGAGTGCATTTCAAGACAAGTCGTTGCTCCAACAGCGAGCAGAGAATTCATTGACAAACTACTTTTATAAGTAAGTCTATTTTAAAAGAAAGGTTTTAGACTATCATCTGTCGATCGTGTAAGGCCTGTACAAAGAGCGGTGACTAGGATAATTAATTTTTATATCTTTTAAAATTTGCAGGCCGCGGGGTGAGTTAATTGCCTTAGTTCATAGGTGACTGCGATCAATGTCGGACTTAATTTCTGCATACGATTATCATTTCCAACATAGGTCTTGAAAACAAATAGCTTGCTAGGTAGACAGTGTAATTCAAAACATTAACCAAATGTCAGATAAGTAGGCCCCTAAGAAACTGTAAAATCTAACTGGCACAAAAGGTTGCCTTGAGTTTCAGATGAATGATAGGAAATAATCTCAATTGTCATGGAAATGTCGATTTGAGAGCTTTGCAAATAACGATTAACTATCTACTGTGATATTAGTTTACAGGACCTGAATTCGCATAAATTCAATTCTCTTGTGTTTACAAAAACATTCAGGCCTCAAGAATTGTGATAGCTTTTAAATTGACAATCTGTCAACCATACCGCGATTTGATGAAAGTCATAATTCTCGCGCGGGATCAAACCCAATGCGGCGTGTTCTCGCGGTAACTGCTTTTTGAAGCACTCGTCCTCATAGTCAAGTTATTCTAATGGATTCTATAACTCAAATATCATTTGTTATTGTAGATCACACCGTCTTTCATAAAATTCAATAGCCCCCGCTTTGTTTCCCTTAGCCGCATCAGTTTCCTGATCTGAGCAAACAAACCTCTCATCAAGAAACAATAATAGAGAGCAAACCGACTCAATTTTTATTGCCATGGTGTTATTTAAAAATTCATCCGGTTATTACAAGAAATAGATTTTGACAACATAATATACCAGCAATGACCGCTTCGTCTTAAAGAGCAAACACGGGGTTATCGAACCTGACAGGAGCAACGGAGTAAGAAATTAAATTTACATCGAAAAACACTGCATTAGAAACTTGGCTTCTTGTTTGAAAAAGGTAAAATATGAAAGGAGAAATTTCCATTTAGTTAAGATAGGAAATAACAAAACAAAATCCAGTTTCAATCTTAAATGCAATCTACGGCTGGTATCAAAAGGGGAAAAATATCAAGCTGTGTATTACATATCATGCTAATTGGTCGGCGTGCGCTAGAATATAGGGCTTTTGGTCCCTCTGAGCAGCTTGATGAATATTTACATGACAGAAACATGCGAAACCTGCGTTAAGCCAAAAAAAAAGGTCAATCTATGGAGCAAAGACATACAGTGTCTCATTGATTTCTCATTTCTTGAAGGTTTGGTGCCTTTGATCTTCTTTCTAAGTCGATTCAGTGCATCTAACATCAAAAGGTAAGTGAGTTAATTTATCATTTCTTCATTTTTGTCTGTTATTAACCAACTATATTGCATGCCAGCGGCCGCTATTCAGTACGTCAGTGAGGCAATGTTGCTTTACAAGTGAGTGTGCTAGATGTCTTTAACAACGGCCTAGTTTTAAGCGGAAATCTACTCTCACTAGTTTCAATGTAAAAACCCACAGGATAAAGGAGGTCACGAAAACTTCGAAACTTAAAGGCAAAAACGGAAATAGACATTCCAGAAACTCAATTATAATTCGAATTGATTTTCATCTTCCTGAGAACGGTTGCGACGTTTCCTACTTCAAAAAACGAACGTGCCATTTGGCGGACAAAATCTACAAGCAAACCCACCTCCTTGTGGTCAGTGTAACGTTTTTGTTAAGCTCATCGATGATTTTTAAGGAAGAAACTAGAGAGATAGGTTACCCTTCGCAGGAGGCCAAATAATCAAGAGAAAAATGGAAATGCAATCAGCAAATGCGATCAGATACATATTTTACTTTCTCGGACTTATCGCTAATCTTAAGATAACTTTATCAGTATAGCTTACACTCTCAACTCCAACGATTATCTGACACCGACGTTTCACAATTTAAATTGATTGAGATAACCAACGTATGTATTTTTTTTTTTTTTTTTTTTTGGTTTCACTATCGTTTAGCTTTAGTGTGAACTTTGATTTGTTAAAAATCTGCAGCACTTTGTGTGGTAAAACAAATAGTTTCAGCAACCTGGCAAGAGTAGAGTGAAGGCACATTATAAATAGTTCTAGCATGACGACATTGTGCAAAGCAACTTCCACGTTTGGGGGCATAAATGGCCGTGGAGATAAACTAGGAACCGGGTTAAAGACTTTTAATTTTCCGGTAGCAAATAAATGAACAATGCAGTGCATAATAAAAAATCATCGGAAGTCGCCGATTTATACATTCATCCCAACCACTAAGTTAATATCTTGTTAGCGGCGTCGCTTTTAAATTCAGTTTACATTGAACTTAAAAACTTGCAACTTAGCATATTTTAAAACATATTAATTGTTATCCTCTATCACGCGTCAGTTCAAGGTAGACTTTCGTTTTTGTTTGGTGGGCCAGAGAGATGTGTGTTGAAACAATTTTGTTAAGTTTCCTTTGAGACCATTCACCAGAGGGTCCACAATAGGTTTGGCGGGATGCGGGATTTGTGGCGATTAATTCGGGATGGGAGCTGAAAACAGGAGCGGGAAGCGGGAATTTCAATTGAGAGCGGGAGCGGGATTTTGTGTTTTTGAGGGGTCGGGATGCAAGAATTGCAAGGGGAAAGTAGCGGGATACGGTATTTTAATTTTTTCGAGACTGCTTGATTTGACCAGTGCAGGCTGATAGAAATGGATCGTTTGTGAATGAAGTGTGTCAGCTTTCAAGTGATGCATTGATCAAGGAAGAGTAGCCTTAATATCAAGCTATTATGAGTCCTACTGTGTTAATTTCGGAAAGAGGTATCAGGCACTTGTGTTGCATTTCTTGGCCTTGTCTGCGTTCTTAACTTTTCCGACCCTTTCCATTGAGCATTTGTTGGAGCAGGTATGATCAGCTTTGGTTAGTCTAGCCAGTGTGGCAACACCGACGGACGGTAATGTAACCTTACGGCGGTTACCAAAAACGAAGTATTCTGCATCATAAATTTTGTTGCTATATATTATGCAGAGTGCGAGCTGGAATTCCTTCCTTCGAAAAAAAAACATTTCCGAGCAGAAATTTACTGAAAGCAAGTAATATAAAGACGCAGAAAGCTTTGAAATAAACTGTGAGTTTAAGTGAGTCCACTTTTACAAATGTTTTGTTACATTTCATTTTTGCAGACCTCGTAACTGGACCGATCTTGCATGACCTTTGTGCTCCTAGCCCTGTCTAAGGACACATCCATTTATATACGGCTGGGCCTGTAGAAAAACAATGTGGAGAACTGGAAACGTCGACCTTTAGATCAAAACCAAGTCTTACCACCCCACAACTTGAACAACCACCGGCTTTAATTTACTTACATACTCAGTAGGTTGTCTTCCAAAAAAAGCGGGACCGAGAATAGGCAGAATATCATAGCAAACAATCTTTGTCAATTTTTACCTTGCATTTGTACCTGGGCAAAAAAGGTAAAACGGGCCTAAAACAGAATAACACAAACGAAACACTTGTTACAGTCATTAGTGGCTCGAAGTGGCGATATTTTTAAACGATATCGAGACCATCGACCATGAAAACGTGCTTATGTGAGGTTTTCATCATGGAAGTAGAAAACTATTTTAAAAAATTAGGCGGGATCGGGATTTTGACGTAAAGAAGGGCGGGATGGCGGGATGGCGGGATGGCGAGATGGAGGGATTAACAGGAAAAAATAGGCGGGATGGCGGGATCTGAGAACCCTATTGTGGACCCTCTTCACCATGCATGTTAAGACAAAAATTACTGTGTTCCTAATCAATTGCCTTTGAGTGTTTTCCCATTAAATGCTCAAAGTAAACTTGTTGTACTTATCTTTTTTACTCTCACGAGCTGGCTGGCAAATGAGTGGGAAACTGCATCGACAATTTCGTTTTAAAAATATAATAAGTTTTAAAAAATGATAATTTACAATTATCCAGCAAATTGGAGGTGAAAAGTTGTGGATTGAGTTGATTTGCTTTCTGATGAATGGGCAAAAAATTGCGCGAGGCGAACGCCGCTTCAATCAGAGGTGAGATGAGTTTGAATGGCCTATCAGATCGCGGGAAATACACTACTTTTTGGGGGGGGGGGGGGACTGAGCTCAAAACTTGCTTAAAACAGCCGTGCAGCATTTTGTAGCCAATCAGTGCAAGCACACCGTTTCCAATCATTCAAGAGCGAGGTCAAAACAAACCAACCCTTGCTTTTCGCTGATGTCAGTCATGGCGAACAATTTCATACAGTCAGCGGCTCGATATGCGGGCTCACAGTTTTCATATTCGTTTAAGTGAATTAGTGAAAAACCATAAAATCTACTGTTAAGCGATACAATTTTGGTGTCTAACACACTTTCAAATCAAAAAGCGAGTTCAAAAGAAGAAAAACCCAAGTTTTCTTGTTATTTAAGCATTGCGCAATCAACAGCCATATTGTCACACCACTTTGTCACGCGAAGTCACACTGTCAGAGAAAGTTCAGCCCGAAACTTCTATTCAAGATGTACAGCGGGCCTCCAAGTAAAATTTAAAGCTGTCATATAAGCTGAATATAAATGGCTATCGTTACTTTTAGGGGACCCGCGCTAGATAGGAAAAAAACTGAAAAACTGTTTCAATGCACGCGCAAAAATGACGAGTGACAAATTTGATGACGAGCGTTTATTAGCGAGAAAAACAAATGAAAACAAAATGAAAAACGGTTAAACACTCATCTATAGTATTTAGGGTTAAGCACTGATCGATAGTGATTAGGCCTAAGAACTCATCTATACTTCTGTTTAGGGTTAAGCACTGATTCTACGACGGTTAGCTTTGTTATTGTCGAGTTTAGTTATTTCTAAACTTTGTACAATTAATTGAATTCGTCATTTTTGCGAGTGAATTAAATTCGTCATTTTTGCGCGTGCATTCAGACAATTTTTTCCCTACATAGCGCGAGTCCCCTAAAAGTAACGAAAGCCATATAAATTGAACATTTTCAATATGGCAGCCGATGTTGACTTCAGTGAAAAGGTTTATAAATCTTTCATTTCGTCGGTATTTCCAGATGTCACGGGCTTAGGAAATCATAAGTGTTTTAGCTGTTTTTCAATCGTGGTGGGAACAACGATGAATGCCGGGTTTGTGGATCATATTTTTGCCTTCGAAACTTACTTTGGTGTGTGGATAACTGATTACGATTTCTGGGACTCCACCTTGGAACCGCTTTAGTGCAGCCGATTATTTTGATGTGGGACCTCATCACTTATTACTTAAGACAGTATGGCGGATCGATTGAAGTATGGATGAAATTTTCAAAACCTGGGGGAACAGTGAAATCGTCGGCAAACTGTACGCAACATAGCTCGAAGACAACCTCATAGATGTCTATTTCAAATAAGATTTCTGGGCTTTTGAAATATTCTAGTCAGTTACGTAGGAACAGAACAAAATCCAACAAGGTAAGCCTAATTTTCACTGTTTTCTCTGTAATTTGAATAAGATGCGTAATAAAATCTAAGTCCCAGAAATGACGCGATTCGCATGCGCGGCGGCCATGATGTATGAAATTGTTCGCCATGTCTTGCTCTCTGGTCAGTTGATTGTTCTACTTATAGTTCTGATCAGTTCGATGTGTAGTTTATGTTTGTGTTAGGATAGAAGTGATTATATTCAATTGGCTTATTGATTACGGCAGTTATCTGAAGATCATTTGGATAGGATCGTCAGGCTTTTGATGTTCGGTGGCTCGACTCCTTACTATTGATATTCCGTCGTTCTATTGCCTGAGAAGGAACTTTGCTCCAAGGATTACCTAACAATTCCTTCAACGGTTGCCTGTGCGCTATTTATAAATTTCTTCTTCAAATGTGGCTATCTCAAAAAGACGTCTGTTATAGTGGGGGGGGGGGAGTGGGAGCAGAAAAAGGGAGTGGGAGCAGGAAAAGTGGCTGTTTCATGCTTAAGAAATCGGGTGAAGCTCCTGCCGTGCAAGCCTTAAGATGGTCACTAGGTCCCTGCAAATAACTGCTTACGAATAATATTGTTCTCATGCACATGACGTTACATAACTTTTTGCTGCAAAATGCCGACGTTGCAAAGTTGTTTTGCAACTGTTTGCATTTATTCGCAAACAGCTGTTTTGCTTACCACTGACAAGTTATGATATTTTGCTCAACCTCGTTCAGAAACTTATCAATAATTGATTCAATAATTAGTTTACTTGCCCTAGGCAATCCAAGTGGAGTAACTTTCATCACGTGCATGTTCAATATCAGACACAATGATCAGGAGCCCTGACACAATGTAACTGGCATTTATTCAAAATATCCTAAGCTTGTGCAGTTAAAAAAACACGGCTTTCACAGCCCATTTACATATAATTCACTTGGCAATATTCCAATTCATGTAGCATGAAAGTGAAAAAATGGCTTACAGAGAATTTCACGCAGTTTATTTTCAGGGATAAATTGAATTCACTTACAAAGAAGTTCACTCAGTTCAACTTCAGGCCGTGTAAGTCTCAAGTAACTAATAATGTTTATTGTAAGGGATGTCTATGGATATTTGGTAATGCAGAGGTTTATATTGCATCGAACATTTTCTCTTAGACGTGTCATGTGATGTGTCTAAAAGTGAGGTCAATGCAAGGATAATGCCAAGTTGCCTTGCCTTTTTAAACAGAAGGCATCAGCGTCATCAAACAGAAAGCAACACGCAGTCACATTTCGATTCCATGAAAGCAGCGCATTGGCCTTTCGATGAATGATCTGAAGATTGGAGAGTTGGTGGTTCAAAGCTCGGTCGTAGCATCGTGTTGTGTTGTTTTACTTAGACGACTGACCTGTTCTCCACATTGTCTCTAATGATTCATGTCATTATTGACCCTATTCAAATCGGACATTTTTGGTTTTTTTGGAACCGGGGGAGGCTAATTCGCCCCGCCCCCTCCTTCACTCCGAGAATATTAAAGCTATGACAATGAAACTTGAAGAGCAGATAGTACGTCCAAAAGGTTTCCTTTGAGGACCGCAACATAGGCTAGTGACGTCATATGGCGTAACAATTATGCCAGGTTCTCAAATGGCGGCCATTTTGGATCTGCCATCTTGGATTTCATGATTTTCCGAGAACCTTTGAAAATCGCCAAAACGTAACCAAAATCAATAAAAGAGCATGAAATGATATAAAAATGTAAAACTTTCTTCTGAAAAGTTTTAATTTTTTCAATGAAAATGTGAAAATTCAAAATTCTGAAAAAATGGCCTGTGAAAAAGTGGTTGCCATGGTAACGTGAAACTTGATGGACAAGCACTTGCTATGCCAAATTATTCTCAGTTAAATGTTAGGAAAAGTCACCGAGTTTGGTGGCTTTAGGTTGCTTTTTTAAAATAAAGTTATAAACATCCAAAGTCAGTACAGGCACAATCGCTCCCCCGGTCTGAAATGGGTTAATGGTTAGCAGCATCAGGGGATCTGAACCCAATATTTAGGCGAGGGTGGGAGGACAAAGAGTAGTGCTGACTTATAACTTTTTAATATGCAAGCGAAAGCCAACAAATTTTGTGAATTTTTCTAAAATTTATCTGGGGACAATTTGGTTTGCATTTTTACTGTTCATCAAATTTGATGTTGCCATGTAACAGGCAGTTAGTTCATTTTTAGATCATTAAAGTGCTAATTAAGTGTTTTTATTGGTTTTACTTACTTTCTGGCCAAGTTTGGGGGTTTTCGGAGTTTTGGAACAGTCGTAAAAAAAATCCAAGATGGCGGATCTAAGATGACCACCATATCGAAATCATGACGTAATACCCACGTCATGTGACGTCATCAAGTCAAAGAAAACATTTTTGAACTTGCTATGCACCCTCGAAGTTGAGCTGAAGTTGTCATATCTTTAATACTCCGAGTTGAGAAGAGTGGCCACTTTTTGTGTTCCAATCCAAGGCTCAGGAACTCCAAAAAAGCACAGGCTAAATAGATTCAACAAAATGCTGGGAGGACTAGCATTCCGTACAAGGGGATTGGAAATGCTCCTAGTCACTTTATGTTGGGATCCTGTGATGGACTAGCATCTCATCCAGGGGGATTAGTAATACTCCTAGTCACTTTATTCTGGGTATCCTGTGATGGACAAGCATCTCATCCATGCAGGGGGATTAGTAATACTGCTAGTCACTTTATGCTGGGTATCCTAAGATGGACTAGCATTCCTTGCAGGGGGAGTAATAATGCTCCTAGTCGCTTCATATCACAGACACCGGATCTAAGGACAGTCTGCTAGGTTTTACCTTTTAAGGAAAGCTGTATCGAATTCATGGGTGGTTATATGATCGTCATTTATACAGCACAGTAAAGAGACACTCCAGGCACTCTTTTCAAAGGCTGTTTCTTGGAACGACAAACAAACTATACCTTCGCTTCTTAACAACATCGAACTGACATTGCAGTCAGTAATAATTTTGAGATGTTCTATCCCGCAACATCTTATCTGAGCAGAAA
The DNA here is from genome assembly GCA_964017195.1 of Siderastrea radians. Lineage (NCBI taxonomy): Eukaryota > Metazoa > Cnidaria > Anthozoa > Scleractinia > Rhizangiidae > Siderastrea > Siderastrea radians. The sequence continues at coordinate 70,743,776 of OZ024887.1, read as the reverse complement.
TTAAAATTTTTAGGTTGTCTTTTGTGTTATTGCGTATACGTAGTTCACGCAATTTCCAACCTCATCAAAGGTCCACCAATATTATGGTGAAAACATCTGATTTACACATATTTTAACTAAAACAGACACATCAGTCCTTGACTGAACTAAGCAATTCAGTGACGTTTTGAAATCTGCTGGACAACATTACGCTCCAAAAATTAAGAAGGACTTCCCTCTATTCGGTAAAACTCCCTGAAGCTTCAATATCAAAAAATTGCCCCGGGGAAAACAAAAATAAAAACTCGTCTAAATTATTTTTCTATTTTATAAAGGAGAAGGCGAAGACTTCCTTTGACTAAAGCTAGTCATAACTCCAAATTAGAATTCTACAATTAGACAAGGAAGTACCTTTTGAGAATTTTTCTCTTTGTCGCTAGAAATAGAACAAGTTGCCAAGTTCAAAACACCGCACAAAAACATTACAATAATGGATTTTCAACGGGAGAGAACAATGCACACATTCCCTTTAGGAAGTAATACTTAATGCTAAAAATAATTCAAAATTTAATCAATAATCTGCAGTGTGGTCGTCCGTTAATTGAAAGCGTAATGTGATGTTTCGTGCTACCTTCGGGATGTGGTGACAATTCCTTAGTTTCAGCTTCAATGGCAAATTTTAAGTTGAAATATAAGTATATCAAAGAGAACGTTCTTTTACTGCAGCTATATTCAGTAGTGTACTTAAGCACACTTTGCGAACAAAATGCTTTTGTAAACAATCATGAATTCTTGCTTTAAAAAGAAAAACAAAAACAAGAAACTTGGGAAACTTACTAGTACTACTTGGGCCTCACTGTACGATGTGACCTCAATGTTCACGAAGTCAATCTGAAAACAATTGAAAAGTTAGTGTAGTATGTAAATTCATATACGATGAACTAAGAAAACATGATAAGGGAAAGTACCGGTAAAAATAATTTTAGAAGCTCTTATAAGAGAACAGATTTGAGCTGGTATTAAGATATAAGGTTAATAACTGTCCACATTAGTTTCTTATTGAACGACAAGATACTATCTCTCGCGACTGATCTGGATCTTGATCCATTTGTCATGAGGTCACGACAAACGTTTATTCTCTGTCAGATTCATCCATCCTTCATGTCATATTGAATGATTAAAAAAAACAGTCGACCGAAACGTGTTTCCTCAAATTTCGGTTTGGTACAACTAACAGCACTTACGTAATACTCTGACTTAATTTAAAATCGTATTCTCGTCACGTCCATTTATTTGAGAGTTTGACAAATGTCACGCAAATATATTAAAGCTCATGCACACACAATAAAGACTTTGGCGACACAAACAAATATGATTTAAGACCACTGATAATAGCATATTTATACATTTGCTTGAACATTTATCCAGTAAGACTACTCGGGAGGTTTTTCAAATGCCGTGAGAAAACACCGCTTCAAAACATTTTGGCGCGTGGGCTAGCACCCACAGCCACTGTTTGAATGATAAATCTAGAACCGTTATACGTCATTCGCAAAAAAAAGCAAATAGAATAATAGTAAAAGTAAGAGAACCCAAGTGCATTAGTTTACTTTTGTGAGTGCCTGTCAACACTTTTCGCATCTGTAACATATAAGGAGCAATAAGGTAACTTTAAAAATCAAGTTCCATTAATTCAATACGGCTTAAAATTGAAATCCGCCCTTAATGTATAATCAACAAAAAATTGATTTCTTAATTATAAATGAAAGTTATTGGAAAAAAAGAAACCTCGAGGCTTTTAATAAAACGAAAAATAACACAGATGTTTACTAAAAACACTACGCACATTGACTTTATAATTGCTATCGGTGGCATAACCGTAAATCTAGTATAGAAATCAAACATATTGAATAGCAGAAAACGATCTTATTCAAACTTTGAATATTTTGGAAATCCACACAATAAAGTGTTTGAACGTGTAAACGAACTCTAAAATGCCGGAATAACGTGAGAATTGAGTATACATTATGTACTCGAAGACATTATTCACAGTCATCATTCCCTCGCTTTAGGAGTTTTAGTTGGCTCTCACTGAAGTCTTAAAACCACTATCCGGTCCTAAGTTTCAGTTGACAGTACTTCACAGAGGAACTGAACAAGGATCTAAGGTTTACACCAAAAAAAACGGTATGAAAAACTAATCTAAAATAACTTTATACAAATATAAATAGGTTTTTATTGCCTAATGCGATGTAAAACAATATTTAGATTTTAGAAATTTAGATTTTATTTGCAGTGCTTTTTTCTGTTGTCATTTAGGTTTTTTCGAAACCGAAATGAATTTAACCGTTTCTTTTACACTATCTTTTAACGACTAGGCCAATATTATTTTCTGGGCGATTCTTAAAGGAACCGTTTCTTTATTGCACGTGACGAGATTTCAGCTCCACCGCAAATAGAACATTGATGGCTCTAAAAATCACTAACCTAATTTAGCTTCGCCTACAATTTTTCTTCACGATTTGATAGAATTGTTTAGATTCGTTATGCCATCGTTCCAAGAGGTTAAATAATTTCTGCAAAGTTGCATTCGGGTTCGGGTCCACTATTCTTGTTTACGACGAGGAATCACCTGAAATGATGTCATTTAGCACCTTAATCATTTTACTGAAGGTAGCATTTCTTATTAATAATAATTTATCTGTTTAGTGCGGAAAAGAAAACGTTTTTATAATAAGTTTTTCACTTCAAATGAGCGATGAAAACTCAAAAGTTGGGGGAGGGGAAATTCATTGACTACTCCGAAACACGTTATCTGTCATTATTACGATGCTTTCAATAAAAACTGATGTCAGTTTGAAGTGATCATCAGTCATCGGCTTGGAAAGGAAACGTGCAGTTCTCCATGTCGCATGGCAGCTCAATTTAATGAAAACTTGCAGTGAACACAGACGGTAAACGTTAAAACAATGCCGGTGAAACTTTTTTTTATAAAACAGTACATGCGAAAAACAAAATTTACCTTATATTTATTATTTTAGTTGTCTATTACAATTGTTTTAGAATTGGATTTAATATGTGAAACAGTGCAAATTGAGAATAATATTTCCCGTAGTCACAATAAAAGTTTACTGTTTTCTAATGTGAGTTCCAAGGCAGCACAGCCTCAATAATTTATTGAAAAACAGTTGCCTTTGCTAAAGTGATTTCTTCCTGTAAAAAATTCCCACAATGTAGAAGTGATTGTTAATGTTCCAAGTCAGCCTAGTAATGTGAAAGGAAAGATGCAAAAGGAAATGCTTGAAAGAAAATCGAAGGTCCAGTCCGTCAGACATATGCAGCACCCACCCATCCAGAAAGCTAACCAAAATACCTAAAATGCCCTTTGCTGTTTTCCCAGATCGTGTTTTAAAAGGCCTTTTTAGGGGTTATTTGTGTAAGTTGATCCGTTCTGATTTTGTAGCTGGAAATTTAAGTTCATTCCTCTATCGAAAAAAAAAGTTGACGAACGATTTTTTTTTTAAAACTTTCTCTGATTACTCTCTACCAAGCATTCTTTCGAAAAATGCAATAAAGAACATAGGTCACTGTGTTCACGAAAGAGATGCGATGGGCTAAGTTTTCTTTATTTAGACCTGCAGTACAAGTTCTACCAATCAGCGCTCGTTTTATTATCGTTTCATGTCACATTTCGTGGTAACTTGAAGCATACCCTTACGTAATACTTGAAAAGCCGCAATAGGTCTAAATGATACATTGTCCACAAGGAACATTTTAATATATAAATTATGGCAAAGGCGCCCAGCCTCAAACGGCATTGACTCAAAATTTTCCCTGCGTGCATGATCTCAAGGTTATAATTTCAAGTCCTTGAGTAAACGATAACTTTTTACCTAGCGGAGAAATTTTTTTAATATTCTATTAATGTTCATGTTTACATACGCTTGTGCACGAATCGATGACTTCAGAAATTATGCGCGGAAGTGATGCACAATGCAATACTGAGGAAACACCTTAATTTGACTTTTTGGGAGTGTGATCGCACCTTCCCTGTGAGCTGCCTTATTTGGCATTTTACAAAGATTTAAATTGCCCCTTCGAAAAAAAGGGATTAACTTTCCTATTTTACGAAAGCTGGAGATGATATTTCACCAAAGAAAACTATTCTTCACAATTAAAATTCCGAATTTTTAGGGCGATTGAGGTCTTTCTAGTAGATATTCCACCAGAAGAATCTGTTTGCTACCCTTGAATGGCACATTGTATAAGCTTAAAACAAGCTCAATCTTCTCGAAAGCCTGAGACTCCCTTATCCAGGTGGATTAACTTTATCATGTTTTCGTAGCCAAAAATGCCGATTTAATTGACATTTTAAGCCCGTTATGCTTCTTTTTTTTCTTTTTTCTTTTTCTTTGCGGGGGGGGAAGAGTACTATCATGGAAGTAACCTTAACTTTCATTTTGCGTTCACAAAAGCCTGCGAACGTCGACATTGCTCGATCGTTGTTAATTTTTCTTATGGATGTCCTGTCTTAGAAAATTGAAAAATGCAGTGTAATCGTTAACGTTGTTCAAACAGAAGAACTGATGTGTCTGAACATTGAATTCGTAAAGTTAATCACTGTTGTTAATTATCTTCAGAATTCGTCAATGTCTACTTACCTGACTCCTAATTGCTTTTAAAGTTCAGACGATATTTTTAATAGAACATTTTGGATAAATCAAACAGATTTAAAATGCCGCACTTTCTCGGTGGCATGGCCAATAGTAGGTCTAAAATAAACTTCAAATAAACTGAGTCTCCAGCAACTTACAGGTCCTTGACGGATAACCTGTGAAACCCACTCTTTTATTTTGGGGGGAGCATTTGAATCGTTTAATTTTAAAATATTTCAAGATTAACTTCCTTCAATATATTTTTGGAATTTTTTTACGTATTATTGGCAAGGAAATTCTGTTTTCATTAAGGTATTTCAATTACCGGTCTAGTGTCCGGGTTGTCATAATTAGGACACTCTTGCCCACTACAGCGTCAGCTTTCTGTGTCCTTACGTGTGAATTCGTGTACCTATCGGAATGATACCATCAGATAAATCGTTCATTCAAATTAAAGTGCGGGTCTGGGCGGCATCTTAATCAGAATCTTTCTCCAGTTACTCTTCATAAAGACCTGTTTACAACTCAGAACAGAGCAGCATCAAAGTAAATTATTGAATTTTCTGGTGTACAACTCTCCAAATCAGTATCAGCAGAAGTTTCCCTTAGAAACGTTTATTTAATGGTCGGTCGTACGTGATTCCTTCAAAGATAGAACAATATTCACTGCTTGATTTTTTACTCCATGTCAGGGAAAGGTTAAAAGGCTAACCTGCCCTGTCGCAATATTTTCGGAAATTAATGGCACTAAGTTTGGAATTCAATTATTGTATATTACTGCTCGCCCCAGGCGGAAAGAGCTTTGAGCGAAAGACAAAAGAAGCGAAATAGGAAACCAATTAGAACTTAAGCTAGCTGTTATTTCATCCATTAAAGCCATTATCGTGCTACAATTTTTGCTTCATGAATTACAAATCTCAGACAAGAACCGGTCGATTTGTATTGAACGAATGTAAACTATCTTTTGTTTTGGGCGCTATGTTGTTTTCGGGGAACAATCATTTCATAAACAATGGACACGAGTTGTCCTGACTATTCATAGGCGATGATGAGTGGTTTGAAATTACGACTCGATCGATACACCTGGCAGCTTTACGTTGCAGCCAATATTAGATCATCGCCGCATGATTATAAACCTCAGAGTAACTCGATCGTGTGCCTGTCTCGGAGTGAATTCAATGCAATCAGTGTATGCGGGTAAAACCAAGAGAGCAATTTATTTCCCTGTTTGATAAATTCGTCCAAGGTGAGTTTATCATTTAAGTAATTTTAACCTTTTTTTTACCCCCAGTAGTAACAAGTCAAATGTAAATGGCGGATGGAAGTGAGACGGAGCCTTAAAACAAAATATATCTCATGCAAAAAATTTTTCTGCTTCTCCTTGTACATATACAAAAAACAATTATTTCATTCAGTAAGGTTGCTAGGAGTCTATTGAGATGAAAAATAAAAACTGAATGATCCCGTTAGCTATTTCATACGCACTTACCCTCATAATACGAAAATCTCATACGTGATTAAATACCCCCACTAAATCGTATTTTTCGTAGTGGCAAACCGAACAAAAATTAACGAATAGCCGGACAACATTCACCTACTTTGTCAAAAACGTTTCAGCCAGCTACACTAGCGAAAATCTTGCCTTAGCTTTCGCTCCGTCGAGAGAGACTTTAAGACATCCTTTAAGTGAAAAGTGACCATTCCAATGTTTTAAAACCGTTTCTTTTTCTTTACAGAGATTATATTAGAATCTGAAAAGGGAATTTTGAAAATCCATAGGGCTAAAAAAGTAGTAACAAAGCAAGACATCCAGTGGCGATGTCGTTTAGATTTTAAGCCTGTCATAGCCAGAGGGAAGTCTTTGGAGTCGTATGAAATATAACAAGAGTAACCACTCATCAGCTCAAAAGCTATTTACCATTATTTTCCAGTGGTGCGTTCGGTTTGCATTGTTTGGATCAAAGAAATTTGGCAATAGTTCTAGTTTCGAACTCAAGAGCCCTTTAAGTTAAAGGATTAAAGGAGATCATAACAAATGAGATTTTCCGCTTGTAATGAGATAATCACTCGCTCGTATTTTTTAGTTTGACAGTTTTGTGGTTAGTAGTTTGCAGATTTTTTTTTTACCTCTTGCTAGAGGGCATGCGTACGGATTAATTATGAGCCACAAACACTCATAAACGAGTTTTTAAAAAACCATATGGCTGCTAACGACCTGAAATGTGGTAGAGTAGAGATCTCGCGCCCATTAAGAAAATAAACCCTGTAGTTATATGTGCTTTATTTCTCGCACCATACAATATTTTGTCTTTACTTTTAAGCCAACACTCTAACCAATAACAGATGAGAAAATTCTACCAAAAAATGAATTACCTGACATGACTTTTTACACTTTTTTCTTAGTAGAAGAACTCGTTTTTTTTCTTCTTGAATTCGATTAGGCAACAACAACAAAATATGTTTGCACCGTCCTGGTTTATAAAATGAATTTGTAGTAGTTATTGTATTACAGCATTCTATTTAAAAACATGAATTATGCTTAACCCTAATCATTATTTTCATTTTATAAGGTTAGAAATATGTCAAGTGACGCTTTTTATGTATTATTTTAATCAAAGCACATCAGAAATCTAATCAGATTGAAGATACTTTGTCGCCGGTAGGCTAGGCGTTCTTAAAGCTTAATAACATTTGAATAACATCCAGCCGATAAAAGACAAATGGGTTTCAGAGAACTCAACCATTAATCTTACTCACCAATCAAAACCTAACAATAACAATAATATCTGTTTTCGAGAAAGTTCTCTCAATAAAAGTTCTTAAAAGCTACGGTTACTGTAAGCCCGTTATAACTGTCTTTTTGTTTTATTGAAAGCTCACTTGAAACAGACGCACTTCGTGTATGAAAGCAGGGATTGTAATCTAGCACACGTTCATGAATGGCTCATGCATTAGATTCAGGTAAAAAAAGTTCACTCTTTCAGATTAGTAGGAGCAGAGGAAAAAGTTTCCAAATTGTAATAGCATAAAAAAGTAATGTTTAGCTTAAGGTGTTTTCGCTTGAGCATGAAACTGGCAATCTATCGACAAAACCGCAATTGCTGCATTTTTATGTTTTATCACAAGTGCGGGCCAACTGTGGTGGACTAATTGTTTTCTTCTTCTTCCTCTTTTTCTTCATCATCTTCTTCTTCTTCTTCTTCTTCTTCTTCTTCTTCTTCTTCATCATCTTCTTCTTCTTCGTCTTCGTCTTCTTCTTCGCCTTCAATTTATCGAGCAAGTGATTAAGAATAGAGAACATCATTCAAACTTTGCAGCTCTTTTGTTTCAAACACGAAGAACAATTGCGGTGCCAAGCCGTGCTCTAAACTGCAGCGTTTTTTTAATTTAAAGTAGAGAGAACTCGGAAGTGTGAATCTAACGAAATGAACCCTCAAAACAACAGGAAAAGAAGCCACTGCCCAATATATAATTGAACTTTCAAAACCCCTCAAATTTTCCATGACTTCGCCCTGATAAATTAATATACTGACAGCGCCAGTGCTATTAAGACTAATAAATCAACATCTGATCCCAATTATATTTTATTTTGACTTGATATGTTACTGACGCCTTCCCACTCAGTTGCACAGCCTTAAATTTTGACGTTTGCCTCTCATACATCATAAAACGATTTTTGTTACTAATTATCTGTAGTGGTACTCCTTGCGTTTCAATATCTAAATGATACCTGATTAACATATATACCAAAAAAAGCAAGCGAAGAGTACTCCAAAAAAAAGTTCATCGTCATTAAACGTTAAGCAACTGGAAGCGGATAACTTTTCATTCACGCCTTTGAAGCATTAGAATCTAATTTATTTTATATTATCGTTATTATTATTTTGGAATTTTTTAAAGTTAAAAGTTATTTATTGTAGATTTCTGTAACCCTTTCTTCATAATGTAAGAATATTCTAATGTGAGAACTCTGAAACAACCATACAATTTCAAGCACCTACGACCAGTTGAAGTACAACTTGGAGGAGGAGATGGCTTTGGATCGCCCTCCCCCCCCACCCCCACCCCCCCTCAATTGGGTTTGTTGTGTTTTGTTCTTTTGAGATATTTTTATGCAATGAGAAGATTGCAGTACACGATTATGACGACATCCGTTTCAGAAGCCGCCATCTTGGATTAAATGATTTTCCAAGATATCATCTTTGTTCATCCTAAATTAGTCAAGAAGAATGATGAAATGCTAAATTAATTTACAAAAATTACTGATTAGAAGAAAACTTGAACAAAGATGCTATGAAAACGAACATTCAGTTTTTAGTTAAAACGCTCATCAGATCTCAGTTGCATGGAAGGATCACGCAAGCGTGTCATGCAAGAAAACACTAAAAAGGGGCTGAAGAATATAAGAACAGATTTAATCAAAGCTGAAGCTTCCAAGAACGTAAGAAAATCTCTTGTAATATAAATTTATAAAAATATCCCATGTTATTATTCAACTGCATTCAGTAGAGTACAAATAACACCCAAAACGAGTACAAATATCCCACGGTATTTGTACTCCAGAAGACCGGTTTGACAGGTTTTCTACAAATGCCACGTCAGGCATTAGGCTTACAAGGTGAACGATGAAAAAATGGCCGAAACGGTCGTTTTCCGGAAGAAAACAATGAATGCTTGAGGTTTTTAACGAAAACGAGATCCTAGAGGCAAGCAATGACCTAAACGACAGTGAAATTTCTTTATTTATTGAAGAAAATCGAAACGTACTAAAATACAACAGAAAAGACAAAAACTGACCTCGAGTCCGTTAAAGAAACAAGGGCCATTGAAGAAATTCCAGCCGAGGAACTTAACAATCTTTTATGTCATTTGTTTGTCAAAGTCAGGAAACGGAACCCATCTTTCCTCAGGAGCTGTCTTCAACAAATGCACAATTGTTGTCGGTCAGAAATCTCCACCGCTATCCCTTCCAAAACCACCCGTGCTTAGTGATTCGGACGAAGATGGCTGAGCTTGAAGTGCTGTTTAACTTTGTTTGACTTGACTTTCGAGTTCTGTTTGTTCTGTCGAGTTCTTTCTTTTCGTAGTTTTACTCGGTGACCAAGAACATTGTTGTTCATCTAACTGTAAACCCGAAAATAATTCAGTTTTGCCTTGTTCCATCTTTGTTTTCCTTGCAAGTTTGAAAAGAAGTTTGAAATAAAATCCCGACGCTTCGCTCGATTGACAAGTTTGACAAGTTTTCGTTTTTGACCAATCAACAACAACCTCACGTCAAGCGCGCGAAACCTGACCCCGCTGGCGCGCTCACTCGCTGCTCAGAAGTCGCGTTAGTTTGTCACGCAACTCAGATAGTTTATAAACCACTTTTCCATTTTGTAGCTAAGTTGAATAATAAATCCTTTATTAGACGGTTTAGTGTGTAGTATCGTGGGATATTTTTACTCGTCTCTTATATTTTGACTCGCCCTACGGGCTCGACAAAATAAGGCGCGACTCGTAAAAATATCCCACGATACTACACACTAAACCGTCTAATAAGATATATATATTGCTTCCAACCCCCCCCCCCCCCCCCACAATTCACACTTACTTAACCGACTTGAGTGAACGTCTAAAGCTGTCATTCTAATAGGCAAGGCTTAAATTGCTAGATAGAGACATACATTGAATAGTTAACCTTGTTATCGTAAATTATCAGAAATAAGGTATTTTGTTTTTGTACTGGCTAAAACAACTGATGAGATTTCTCCGCGTTGTTTCAGTTCATTGAGATCATGGAGGACTCTAATCAAGGACGCTTTTCTGTTTTGGTCATAATCACAGAAATAATTCAAAGCTGCCAGTACTTCTCTTTTGTCTTGTTTTATGATTACGAACTCGATCGATCTTTTTAATTTCATCCCTTTTTTAAACGATGTCAGAGCTATATTTGTCATATTGAAACGGGCTTCAATTTGTGAGTCCTGGTTTGCCGGATTAGACAACAATTTTCTATTAACCAAAAATTGGAGGCGTTTCGTTGTAGGTTTAACAACTGCGAAAATCAATCCTTTTATCGTATAATTCGCAATCGAAATATTTATGACTTATTACTCAACTGCATTCAGTAGAGTACAAATAACACCCAAAACGAGTACAAATATCCCACGGTATTTGTACTCCAGAAGACCGGTTTGACAGGTTTTCTACAAATTTGACGTCAGGCATTAGGCTTACAAGGTGAACAATGAAAAAATGGCCGAAACGCTCGTTTTTTCCCAAAGAAAACAATGAATGCTTACCAAATTTTGAGGTTTGACGAAAACGAGTCCCTAGAGACAAGCAATGACCTAGACGACAGTGAAATTTCTTTATTGAAGAAAATCGAAACGTGAATACAACAAAAAAGACAAAAACTGACCTCAACGTATGGAAACGATGGTGCGAGTCCGTTCAAGAAACAAAGGCCACTGAGCAAATTCCCGCCGAGGAACTTAACAATCTTTTGTGTCATTTGTTTGTAAAAGTTAGGAAACGGAACCCATCTTTTCTCAGGAGCAGTCTTCAACAAATGCACAATTGTTGTCGGTCAGGAATCTCCACCGCTATCTCTTCCAAAACGAAGCGTGGTTATTGATTCGGACGAAGATGACTGAGCTTGAAGTGCCTTTGGATTGTTAACAAGTTGCTGTTTAACTTTGTTTGACTTGACTTTCGAGTTCTGTTTGTTCTGTCGAGTTATTTCTTTTCGTAGTTTTACTCGGTGACCAAGGACATTGTTGTTAATCTAATTGTAAAACCGAAAATAATTCAGTTTTGCCTTATTCCGTCTTTGTTTTCTTGCAAGTTTGAAATAAAATCACGACGCTTTGCTCGATTGACAGGTTTGACAAGTTTTCGTTTTTGACCAATCAACAGCAACCTCACATCAAGCGTGCGAAACCTGGCCCCGCTGTAGGCCTAGCTACAAAAATCCCGAAAAATGGCCTAAAAATCTTTCCGGAATTTCTCCAAAAATGTGCTGAAAATCTCTGGTTTGACCTCCAAAAATCCCATAAAAACTCCTAAAAATCTCTAAAAATCCTACGGTATTAAAAAAAACACTGGGTGACCTGTGGTGAAAATTCTATGGCCTTGGTAGGCTTCCTGCTAGTGCCCTCAGTCTCAGCCAAGCTCAGCCCGCCATTTTGAACTCACTGACAGCAAGGAATGCTGGATTATGGGTAAAACCGCTGACCGATACTTTGAGGGGGCATCAAAACATTCCAAAGGCTTCAGGGTCGCTTGTGACGAAACTTTTCTCAAGTTTCAAGCTTTTCAATAACAAAATTATAAACAAAAAGCCTTGGAAATATTCACCAAAATCTCTAAAAATCCCTCCAAATCTCTAAAAATCCTACAGTTTTCTAAAAGTCCTGTGAAGCTCTAAAAATCCCGCAAAAAATTCGGATTTTTGTTGCTAGGCCTACCCCGCTGGCGCGCTCACTCGCTGCTCAGAAGTCACGTTAGTTTGTCACGCAACTCAGACAGTTTATAAGCGGACCACTTTTCCATTTTGCAGCTACGTTGAATAATAAATCCCTTATTAGACGGTTTAGTTTGTAGTATCGTGGGATATTTTTACTCGTCTCTTGTATTTTGACTCGCCCTACGGCTCGCCAAAATACGGCGTGACTCGTAAAAATATCCCACGATACTGCACACTACACCGTCTAATAAGATATATGTATTTATACCTCTCAATATTAAACATTAAAGCAGTGGACGAGAGAAGGGCAGAGTATTTAGACTATCACGCATCATAACCGCTGATTATCATCCATACACCCTGGAAATAGGGGGGCAATCCTTTTTAGCGCTGTTTTTGGCAGCAGAAAAGTAAAGAGTAGTGTTATGTTTAAAACCATTTTTTTTAACAGAAGAACAGCTAGCTTGGGATCAGAATCAATAACATATAATTATAAACGTCATGAAAAAGTCAATATGAACATTAATTCTCTAGTAGGTAAGGAAAATTACTTAAACTCTATGGAGGTGCACCTGAATGTAAACGCAAGGTGGAATTCAGTGTACAATTTCGTGAAATTTCTCGTAGATTTCTGTCATGATCATAAGCTCTGCATCTTCGGGCAAATCATTCCAAATCGAAAAGCATTTGACCCTCTTGCTGATTTCTATGTAGCTTTTTTTTCCTCTAATAAAAGTTTGGTCAAGTCTGAATTTAAAAAAAAAGCTTTCTTCTTACTGATACAACATGTAATTTCGTTTTGTTTTGAGTCCTCCTTGACTTGGCGTTGTACCTGATTTAGGACGTAAAGAACATTTAGTGACGTTTATTATAATGTCCATAGCTATGCTGACAATTAAATTCGCCACACGTAAACGTCCCTTAAAGTTGAGCACGCTCATTGCATGTGCAAACTTAACCTGTTGGGCGAATGACTTTTATCTTACGGTTTTCGCTGTGCAAATCTACAAGCCATGTTATAAAACAATTGGTTAATCCTTTTTTAGGTGTGCGTATGTCGAGTCATGGTTTGGAGAGCCCATTCGGGAAGCTACAGTTGCTTTCTGCTGCGCCTAGGGTTACTCATACTCTTCTATCGTTCTCTTTAAAGTTTCCGCATGTATCATAACTCGACATATGCATGCTAAAGCATAAACCAATTTTTAATTACCCCTCGGAAGAGGGTTTTTAGTAAAATAAAAAATACAAAATGAAAAGTGGAAAAATTTTACAGTGATTGCAGCTTATATTTTCAAGAGGTACTCTGAGCTTTTACTCGAAAACGCTGGAATTATGCTTTTTTCTTTTCTGAGATCTTTGCACATACTCAGTGCATTTAGAAAAAAATCGTCGGTCAAGTGTACAGCGTATCCGCAGCCTGAGTTACTTCACAAATTTCAAATCAAGCCAGTAGCATGTGAGAAAGGACTAATGTTTTTAGATTTTTCTACTGATTGTATGGTGGTTAGATATACATACAAAAATCAGGGTAGGTAATATTTGATGTGGCATGCTTTTGCTTACCAGAGTCAAACAATTTCACAAAACAAACTCACCGACTTTTAAGTGCAATTATTTTAAGCATACATAGGGAAATAACTTTGATTGTGTTCTATATACACGGTACCGGTTTGAGTTATTGGCAAATATTTTTTCTTGGTGTAAACACAGTAGTGTCAGTGTTTAATGGACTAAAATAAAACTAATAGACTAAGAAAATTACGAATCGTTGCATAAGCCCGGTCCTTTTAATGCAATGTCTGGGAAAAACCTCAGTGTTGATAGCGGATATTAGCTAGACTGTTGCGAAAATTAACTTGTGAATTTGTTGCCTCATTTGAGCCTTGTCGTTGGTTTTAATGTATTTTTAAGCTTATCTGAGTCTTTGAAAGTGCTTTCAGGCAAATGGGCAAATATAATGGTCCAAAAACAAAAATTAAAGAACTTAAACGTCGAAATCAGAACCAGGCATATCATTTCTTGGTGCCAACGATTTTTTTCTTTCGAGCTTTCGAGTTTACCGTCTACTTGGCATCTATACTATCAGATACAGGTAACTTCTGGATTTGGAAATTATTTTTCCTAACACTGCTACTGGGGAGTTTTATTAACAATCACGGATGATTGTTGGGTTGATAAGCCACGATTTGCGAACTCGTTCAGAACTGATATCCATTTTAGTTACTCAAAAGTGCATGCAAATTACTGTAGTAAGTTTTCTTTCTGTCTGTGAGTGGATAAAAATCATTTTTGTGTAATTTGGTGATTTATATCCCCTTCTTCTTACTGGACCCGTAGCGAGTATAACCTAATTGAGGAAATCAGGGCCACTTATCGTAGGTTTCAACATCATCAAAAATGCAAAAACAGAGTAAACGACTTACGTTTATTTTAGTCATCATACTGGCTTTTTTTCTTATGCAGGTGGTTCCGGGAAAAACGCCACTGAAACGCATTGAAACGTTGACACCTACACAGAGTAAAAACAAAACCAACAAAACCGATGAAGGAGGAATATCAGAACAAAGACAGTAAGGGAGCAGAATTCTGAAGTCTTAAGGACTGTCTTTGACTCTGCTAATCACCAAACAACACTGACTTAGCTTCCGGAGAAAAAGTGCGGTCAAGTTCAGAAGCTGTCAACTGAAGCGGCAATATACATTAGTTTTCGACAGCCGTCGGATGTCAAGGTAATTTTGGAAGTGAAATTGGCAATTTAAGGTTTGAAGAACTGTTCACGGTTTGCAGATGGCATCGCCAACAGCGGCAGGAACGAGCCACGAAATGAACAACACAAACTTGTCTCTCCCCGACTTAAAACGCAACGGTTCGAGGACAGATGACGTCAACGATCCACTAAACATTCTATCGTTTAGCTTTTTGCTTTTGATTATTATCGCAACCTTATTTGGAAATTCACTAGTGATTCTCGCGTTCAAAAGGAGCTCGAAGATTCGAACGAAGACCAACTACTTCGTCGTGTCATTAGCGGTGGCTGACATCTTAGTTGCCCTAGTTTCCATGCCGATATGGGCGGCTTATCTGATGTCGGGTGTAGAACTGAAACAAGGCCTTCTAAAGATCTGGACATTCATGGATATCCTATGCGGAGTGGCCTCCATCATAAACTTGACTGCGATAAGCATAGAAAGATACTTCTGCATCAGCTATCCGCTCAATTATCACACCACGATGACGTCATTCAAAGCAATAACAACCATAATCATTATTTGGGTTTTCTCGATCATTATGTCCTCGCTTAAGATTATACTGTGGAAATGGCCTCCCCCTAAGTACGAGCTCATGGTAGTAATCAGCTGCTTCTTCGTCCCACTAGTCATCATGTGCATAACGTATTACTTCATTTTTAAGACAGCACGCTACCAAGCGCGCCAGATAGCGCTCATGATAAATGGCAACGTCAAAAACTTTCTCCTAGCTTCGGAGATGCGCGCTGCCAAAACGCTAGCGGTTGTGATGGGTGCCTTTGTTATTAGTTGGGGGCCTTTCTTCATTATAAACATTGTGTACGGATTCTGTCCTAGGTGTGTCACAGCCGAATCAGTTGTGGTGGCCAAGTGGATGCACTACACAAACTCGCTTTTCAATCCCATAGTTTACGCTTGCATGAACAAAGAGTTCCGAAAGGCTTTCTGCATGATCTTGTTTGGAAGGAAACGTTGCTGTCGCACGACTCGTGGAGGAAGAGGAGTAGAAACTTCCTCTGATCAGACAGATTTTAGCCTTGGAAATCATTTTTGAATGACTTTAGCAATGTTGAGTCACGATATTGCAATCTCAGTTTAGTATTAGTGAGATTCTTCATGACCGCAGTAAAAGCAGAAACAAATGAAAGCTGGTCAGCAGTCTAGCGCACAGTCAGGCCGTCGACGCCAAACCACTTTAAGTGGCAAGGTTTGTTGTACGTGTCCAGTTGGGACAATTAAAGAACGTAGAAAGCGCAAAATGTATAGACAGGGGCTATATCAGCTATTTTTAGCATCTTTTTGAACGCCAAAGAAGTAATTGCACTTTAAAATAATGGTCCAAAGACACTTTATATAAGAATGTCATTTTTTGATGTAAAGGTCTTACTCATGAAAACATCCCGTTGACATTAAGCCCCTCTTACCCACAAAAATAAAGTAGATCGCCACTTCCGCAGTATTTAAAGCAAAAAAGCACTGCATTTTGGCCGGTTATGTCGACCCATGAAGGAAAAGGCATGAAAAAAAGTAAATTGTAGCCCACATACGCAAATTATTTCAGTAGCTGTGGTGGTCAATGTTTAGTTGGCCTTTGGAAAAAAAATACAGTAACGTTAACCCTACCCTGCTAGCAGAGGTTTTTGGTCTTGCCGCTTCTTTTTCGTAGTGTTTTTACGGTGGAAGACGACAGCAACGGTAAAGACAGCCCTGAAAAGACTACGAAAAAGAAGCGGCAAGATAAAAAAAACTGTGCTAGCAGGGTACGTTAACTCACAATCATGTCATACTGAAGAAGGTTCTCTGTGATCGTCCGGGTGTTTGCAGAACTGAAAAGAACTGTTTGGGTGACAGTGGTAAGATTTCGACAGCCACTGCGAGTGGTAAGATTTCGACAGCCACTGTGTGAGAAAGTCATGACCGAAGTGGCTTTTTGACTCTGATGATGACTGCACAGATTGACGAAAGTCACTGTCTCTAACATCGGTCTTTTCTAGGACTACCGTTTTCTGGACGATCATACTCAACCTACCCACATAATTAGTGTCGTCATTTGAAGGAAACAATACTGGAAATTGTGAACAAAAGTTGAAACGCGAGCTGTAATGTCGAAGGACCAATGTTATGAACTTAAAAACGGAGCTCGAACCTGTGAAGGTGAAATCCGTTGCCGGCCGCAGTAGTCGTGTGCTCGAATCGAATTTAAACTCAGCTTGGTTTTCACTCTATGCTTCTTACAGCTGTTGAGGCTTCTTCGCGGCGGCTAAGATCTATGTCATCTAGTTTCATCATGGGGAGCTTTTTAGAAGGCACGAATGTTGACATATTTCAGTATTTTGTGCATGTCAAAAGTTGTTTACCAAAAGGCTCATATTTGAAACAGTTGAGAAGGCATGAGGTTCATTAAAGGAGCTACGTCACGGATAACGCATCTTGAAAAAATTGGCAAGTTAATCGAGTTTGTCATTTGTAATCCGTCTTAACCTCCCTCAGTCGTAACCATCCTTGTTTAGTTTGGTTTATTGTCACTTTTTTGGTGTTTTTCTACCTGAGGAAACTATTATTTTGAGGTTCCCTTCAATACAATAAGAACATAATTTTGTCAGATCAGAAAAATGAATGAAAATGCAGTGACATAGTTCCTTTAAACTGATTCCTGATCTGGAAACTAAAAACGCATATAAGAACAAGCACTTTTCCAAGTAAGCCTGAAAATGTGTATGTACAATTAACATTTACTTTAGGAAAGCAGGCTATTTAGCCTTCTTAAAAGGGTTCTCATTTTTTGAGGTGAAACGTGCGTGTTGCTAGTCAGGAAACTAAGTCAATAAGTGTGTCGTCACATGGTTCTATTTCGGCTAAATTCCAAACAAACACGTGGTACTCTGATTTTTAAACTCAAAGCAGGTCCTTTAATTTTCTACTCAAGAACCTGTTTCAATTTTTCGGCTGCAACAATTTCTCATATGTTAGGGGTCTAAATGACAAATGTTATCCTACAGGTTAGACATCCACAAAGGTCTTAAATGCTGGGTTTTACTATATCGGACAAATGTTCGGCACGTACATATGGCAACGGAAAAAAAGGCTGAGCCGGTTTCAACGGCGATATAAACGCGAGTACAAAAAACCGGACAGACGTTTTCTTCCTTAATGGGGCATAGGGATGACATAACATCAAGGAAAACAATTTGTCCTGGGGTGGATAACAGAAGACGAAATTTCAGTCAGTTTGTTTCTCTTGTTTTCGTGCTTGTGCTCATCCTTATGTCGTTGCTGTCTGCACTAGCTTATCATGTATGCATGTAGTAAAGCCTAGCCTTACGTCTAATTTTGTTTGTTCTTTGAGGCTTTGAGGATTAAAAAACGTCACGCCATCTGGTTTTTGTTTTTATCATTTACTAGACATGCCAGCTATCGCATATGATGTATTGTAACGCTCAGACAAGTAGTAGTTATTTTTTGGCTATATGCCTATACACCTAATTGCAATAACGTTGCCATATAAAAATGAAAAAAAAAAAGAAAAGTAAAAAGCCAAATAGGAATAAATTAGGCACGCGAGCTAGCGAGGGAATTGCTCTGACGAAGGGCTAAAGCTCAAATGGTCTATACGGTGGCCAATTTACCTTGTATTAACTCATTTGATGTCAAATTGGTATAACACCGTAGTTGAGAATGATTCAAATCTACGAATGTAATTTTCATGGGTAATTCATTCCTTTTTGGCTTTTTTCTTTATTCTTTTTTCCACTTTTGTATGACAACGTTATTGCAACTAGGTGTATATTATTTCATTTGTTATTTTGTAAATTACAGAAAGCAGAATAAATAACTAAATACAAAGACCTGTTTAATAAATTTAATAAGTCAGAAGGCGTTTTTTTGAAAAATGGACTGGAATGAAATTGGATAGAAATGCTTGAACTGAAAGACCGACGTGATCAGTATAGCACCAAGAAATGGCGGCAGAGGACGTTTAGGCCGTCTAAGACGTTAAAGTCGTCTCAAACGTCTTAAACGTCTAGTATAAATACGGGAAATAGGGCCGGACGTATTAAACTTCAGACGACTTCAACGTCATTCGTTAAATGCGTCTGAACGACAAGTTTAACAGGCGTCTTAGCTGTCTCGGAACTTTTTGGGAACAAAAAGTTATATATGTAACGCGTTGTTAAAAATACGGAACTTATTTGCAAAACAAATTACCTGGTGGCTGGTGGAAAACAAAGACAAAACACAACATAAAAGAATGCGATTTACATTTCGTTTGTGAAATAAAATATCTGTATATTTCACGTCGTTAGCATAAAATTACCCTTTCAAAAGTTAAAATTAAACAACATAATAGTCACAGTGAACCCTGCAATAGTTTTGCTACGTTTTCCCGGAAAAATTCAAATAGTTTCATATTTGAGTAAATTCGTTTATAGCATACGCGTATGGCTGTCCTTTTTGCACGTGCGAAATTTTTCTTTTCTTTTAAAAAAATTGGCACATGCAAAAGCGACAGCTATACACCTATGCTACAAATAAAGCTACCCATTGTGCGCAACAATCTACATTATTTATTTTATTTTCTGAAGCATAATTATATTCTTAGGTTTAATTTATTTTATTGCCTTTTTCTCCTACCCAATCTTCTAACACAAATGATTTAGTGTTTTCTTAAAGGATAGAGTTCTGAATATTTTCATTTTGATCGCAAAAAGAAACAATCGTATGATCGTTTAGTTAAAAATTAATTACAAGCAAAACAAAATAACAAACTGTTGTAAACAGACAACTATTAGGTACAATTCCTGCCTGGCTATGTCGAAGTTATTAAAATAAGAAATGAAACATCTATTGTGTTTCAGAGCAGTGAAAAAATATCCATTTTCTTTATTAATGAGTTTATCCTTTTGAGATCAGTAAATTCTTAATTGAATAGCGATTTAGTGGGTCAATTTGCTTTTCCCACACAAAACACATCAACACATCTTCTTTTAGTGGCAGGAAATTACCGTACTTAACATAATTCATCTTCGTCCTTCGCGCGATATAAGGGCTTCTATTTTAAACCTGATATAGTTTCCATGGGAACCAACGACAAGCTTGATTCCCATTGGAGGATCCTAACAAGGAAGTTTTTGTATTTCGTTTTATTCACCCCAGCCAGATAAGTACTGGAGGGGTATCGTCTGACAAGACCATTTGAATGGGCTGAAGATAGGACTGAAGACGTCTTAATATAAGGTAAGTGAATAAAAACTTAAACCCAAAATTGTCGGCACAGTCAATTGTTCCGATAAACGTAGAAGTGTAATGTTATTTCTTCACACATGCAACAAATTCAATCTAACCTAACGGATTATTAAGTGGTACAAACAGTACCACAGAAGGCATCTATTCAATGCTGGAGTTTCCCAACCATGAATCGCCTCCTATGGATCATCTTTTCGCATTGTAAACCAAAAAGAAAGAAAAAAGCGCAGCCTGAGAAAAATTATAGAATTGCGGATAGAGGAGCACTGTGCATTCTAGCGACGTCACAACATATTTTGTCCCTAGACTTTTTAGCACAATTCTTGAGTGCGCAAGCTAAGCTTTAAAATTATGGAGCCAACACGTCGCTTCAAGAGGACTGCTTAAGTCCATTAGTTTACACTCTTTAAACAAAAATCATATTTGATGACAAAATCAAGTATACTAAAAAAGACAGCAAGACAAACATATCAGTTGCGTTATCATAAATTTTTTATTTCATTGTTTCATCATTAGTCGTTTTAAAGGTGTAATTACTTGCGTATTTTTTTCCTTGAAAGATCCAAGTATTTGTCGGAAAAATATGAGAAATAGCCTTGACCAATGTTTTTACATGCTGCGGCAGCAATATTTCTGAAATTATTCTCATTTTCCGGGTTTCAACCCAAACGACCGAATTGTTACTTCAACATTTTCAACCAAACAATCTTTTTTTTTTTGTTTGTGCTGGATCATGGAATTTGGAAGAAAAGGAGAAAATTTACTGGGGGATAGTCCAAGTATCAAATTTCGAAAAAAAAAAACAAAGGTGGTGGACAGAGTCGTATGCATCTCTCCGCTGTCCTATTTTAATGTGGTTTTATTTTACTTTATTCGTCTTCAGGGGAAATTTCCTTCTACTTACTTAAATAACTTAAACTTGAACTTATTTTACATTTTTAATTTGAGTTTTCTGCGAATTCATGAAAACCAAATTTTGACAGAATCTCGACAACAGTCCCTAGACTGTATTCGGTTTCTGGTTTTGCAGAAAAGGAAGCTTCGATTTGTCAACAATTATGTTTTTAATATGAAATATTAACTCAAAAATCGTTCAATCTTGCTATTTTAGTATGTAAATTATTTCTACGATTTTATTCCTGATTTTCAGTACCTCAAAAGGACCCAAGAAGATTTTTTCCCAATTTTACCACAACTATCCATGTAAATAAAGTAAACAGAAGCAATCTATCCATTTTGGTCCAATGGACTATTATTGTTTTTTTAAAACTTTCCGGATTTCCGCTTTCGCATTTTTTGCCATCTTAAACATCTTAAATTCTTTTTCGGTAAAATGAAAATGATTTTCTTTTTGCAATGGCACAAACATAAAACTGAGTCATGTTTTGCGTGAT
Organism: Siderastrea radians; assembly: GCA_964017195.1. Lineage (NCBI taxonomy): Eukaryota > Metazoa > Cnidaria > Anthozoa > Scleractinia > Rhizangiidae > Siderastrea > Siderastrea radians. The sequence goes on along the minus strand of OZ024887.1, from coordinate 70,722,307 downwards.
AGTTTTCTTGATTTCAACAGATAATAGGGCAGGAAAGATACCAGAAGAAAAAAGGAAACAATGGCACCACGCATTTTCTACTGCAAAATCAATTATTTAAATTGACAGCTTATGAAAGCTGAGAAAAAAAATACCGTATTTTTTAGGTCTTTCACATCCGTTGCCGTTTTGTGAATGGTGAAATCTGCAATGATGTTTTTCTTTTCCTCCAGTGATAATTAAAATTCAAGAAATACACTATTAAAATTAATTCTGAACGCGGTCGTTCAAAAATACTGACACTTTGGCCTTCTAATATTAGAGGCACCTTTCAAAATGACGGAAAACACATGAATGAATTCAGCAAGCATTACAGTTTAAATTTTCGCCTACTCAACTAGAATATTTTTTTCTACGTAATCTTAAATCGTCATCATTTTCAAATTGGTTATTTTAATCATTATCAAAACATTAGACGCTCTTTTCTTTATATGCATTCGCTTTCCATTTCAAAGATTCCGAGAGCCTTCTGCGATATATAACAATTATTCACCGAAGTGAAGGTGAATTGGTAGTGGATTTTAACTGAGCTACAAAGGGGTGACTGGGTAAATATCCATCATTGCTTGCCGACACTGGTGAACAGAACTGAATAGCCATTCCCAAAACGTATTTTTTTTTCTGCTAAATGGGCTAAACTATCACGACTGCTTCGATCGGAGGTGAAAAGCAAATGCCGTCCCGAGCCTGAGTAGCCAATCAAAGCGCGAAAAACACTATTCACTTGCGTGGTATATAATATTTGCAATATATTGACGTCTTTAACTACCTTGAAACACCGCTTTTTCGCACTATTCTTTTACAAGCAAACGGGAAAGCGAGGAAATTTGCATAAAAATATTCTCTGTATAGACGAAGAATGCGCATGCACAGATTTAAGGAAGTTGCATCTCCAAGTGTATCTTGAAATTTTCATCCAAATTTTTAGTACGATCTTTTTTTAATACAAGCCCCAAACCTTTTAGGCGTTTTTTTTCTATTTATGAGTATTTTTATATATATTCAAGAAAATTCTTCCCAGTGAGAAAAACCTAAAGATAACGCGACTTATCATCCACTTAAAATTCGAGATTAGCTACTAAGTATTTTATTTGCATCGGTCGGAGTTTAAGTGCAGGAAATTTCTCACAGTTTGCCGCGGGCAAAAGCCATTTGCCATTGCACGCAATGTTGCGATTTCAGAGAAAAAAATCGGTCGAAAAACACGACCCTATTTAATTGTAGGGTTACGCTTAATTTCTTAGTTCATCATGTGCGTTTGAACAATATAAAAAAGATTTAAAATACTAAGCTAACACTCAGTTAACTATTCTTCTGGTCTTGCGTCGATATATTAGCACGCTGATACAGGGGTCAAGAGTTTTGAATTTGCAAAAGCGTCTTTAAAAAGGGTTAATGAAAAGTAATTTAGCAATCTTTTCACATTCAAAACCGAATGAACTTTAGCCAAAGTTTAATGGAAACGATTTAACATATAGGGGTGTACCTTGAAAAAAAAGGCTTTAAAAAAGCTTATCGGCAATAAGTTTTTTTTTTTCTGTACGATCAAATTCTAGACGGTATTCGACTTTTAAAATATGGGATTCGAACCAATGACCTTGCGAGAACTGTGTAACGTACTTTTACTACTGGTATAAATGCTCTAACAAGTTAACGGGGAGACGGTCATTTGTAAAGGAATGGGTTCGAATCCATTCAAGCCTGGATTTTTTTTCAAAACTTTCTTCGCCTAAATGGTGGATGCTGAAAAACGTGATCTACTGCACGTTTGTCTTTTTCAATTTATTTTATGTATCTTAAGATTAGCAACCACAGCTGGGGATGAGCGTCATTAAACTGACATTATCTAAAACCGTTTCCTTTTAAACTGCCGATAACGCAACAAATAATCATTTTTTAATAATTCTCTTGAATATTATATATAACACAATAGGATGTGTTTGTTTTTGCATTAATGTTGCTTCTGTGTCGATAAAATGAGTGAAAGTGAAAATTATTGGAAAAGTGAAAGAGATCCTCAAAATGATATTGATCGATTAAAATGGATTTGAGTTTATATGACTTAAGCTTTTGGTTTTGTGAATAATCACAAAGTTTGACCATATCGTGAAAGGTTTTGAGTAGACTGACTGACTTGTGATGCTGATTGTTATACTCTACAAGGTCCTTTGTGGATTAAGTTTTGTAACGTGACCATTCAAGTGAGCTGCGTTGTTACTTATTAATTTGTTTTCTTTCTCGAAGTAGATTTACACAATTCTTATAATTTCTACGGACTTTGGACGATGGTGAAAAAAATATTACCATCAGAACTTTGCATGTTAAATTACAGGATTAGACATGATTCTCATTTGCAAAGTAAACATCAAGACCCTTGTTCGTCTACATGCGTTTTCAAACCGTATTCCTAATTTAAGGTTTCACCAAGATTATGATTCATCTCTGATATCATAATCTCTTGTGTTTTCGTTTTGTTTTGTTTTTGTTTTTTTGTTTTTGTTTTTGTTTTTTTTGTGTGTGTTTTTTGTTGTTTTTGTTTTTTGAAAACGATAAGATCTTCTACAAAGGAAATTAAAGTTCGGAGAGAAAGGTGAATGGTTTGAGTTGTCTAAATTAGTACGTAATCAGGGAACAAATAGAACCACTTCATCGAGGCATCATCTCCACAAACATTTAATTTTGCAATGTAATACGTTGAATTCGCGAGTGATTACGCATTTGTTTCTCACGAAGCGCTTTATAAATTTGTCGCGGACATCATGGTTTGCAGGCGTCGCGGTTCTTGTTTAAATTGAAGGGTGGACCTTTATTGCTAAGCAACAACACGACGCGCCTTCGTACATGCATAATTTCCATTTTTCTTTGTTAATGATCAATTTTAACTTCCTTGTAGTAAGTTATTAGATCATTTTAGTGCTTTTTATATTGGTTTTGGAAAAACCTAAACATCCAAGATGGTGGATCGAAGGTTGCCGTGGTTTCAAATCTGACGTAATACTGACGTCAGCAGCCCGTCTTGCGAACCTGTAGTAAGCATTTTTTGACGTACTTCATGCTCAATAAGTTTCATTTCCATACCTTTCGATATTCTTGGAGTTAAAAGGGAAAAGGATTCCCCCTCCCTACGTCACAGAAGATAAAAAAGGCGAAGCATACTCTTCGGTTCGTGCACGTTATAACGTCCTGTAGACTTCGAACTAACAAGCTAAGTGAGCTGAACAGGTGGTAAAGAAATTGCATGGATTAAAAACTAGTGCCATGACGTGAACATTTCTTGCATGCTTTCCGCCTGGAACTATCTGACGAATCCGTAAGCTAGGAAGTCTACTCGTTCTATAACCGAGTAACGGAAAGCTAATAACTCTGAATAAACGTCGCAGGGCTCGAGACTAACGGTAGCCAACTAGTCACAGACTAGTAAAAATTCCCTTTTGGCTAGTAGGTTTTGCGCTTTCACTAGCCATTTTGGCTAGTGAAATTTTCAAAGCACTAAAGTACCGGATGCAAACCAAACTAAATATTGCTTCTGATTATCGGATCCCAAAAGCAAATTGAGTGAACAGAAACTAAATCTTATTTTGTCGTTTCAACAATTCTCCCTACTAAAACTAATGTTGTCACAGTTGCCAACGTTTCTCTGTCATTAGTACGTTCCAACGAAATTAGCCGTCTTAAGAACGTTTCACCATACGTGTCCTTCAAAGGTCCGTTTGTGCGTTCATATGAAGTTAGTCTAGTTTCGTACGTTACTACGTTCACACAATTCTTTAGTCTTCTTTTATCGACTTATTTCCAATCATTACTACGTTCGTACAATAGTACTTTCTTTTCCCATGCAGCGTTTCTCTCCACGTAACGTCGTTCGTATGATACTAGTCTTGTCTTCACAACGTTTCTCTGTACGGAAGTATGTTCATCGATTTATTAGTCTTGCGTTCTCAACGTTTCTCCATACGCTGTTAGCACGTTCGCACTTTACTGGTCTTGTTTTCCCAAGGCTTTCAGTATGTAAGTGCATTCGTACGATAAGTCTACACTTTTTAGCATTATCTGTCCGTTGGTATGTTCATACAGTATTAGTCTTGTCTTCTCAACGTTTATCCGTACGTTCGTGCATTATTAGTTGTCTTCTCTAAGTTTCTCCGTAATTTATTGTCCTACCGTAATAGTCTGGCCGGTCGGCGTTCTTCCATACGTTACGCGTTCTTACGGAATTAGTTTTGTCTAATGACGTTTCTCCGTAAGTTGATAGTCGCATATTTTATTAGCCTCAGTGTCTCCTCAACGTGTCTCTGTACCTTGGTACATTGGCAGTGTTTCCTCCTATTGCAGTGTAATCGCAACCAAGGTGTTCGGTATGACTCCTCAACGTTTCTCCGTACCTTAGTAAGTTCAAACCTTATCAGCTTTGTCTGCTCAATACATCTCCGTACTTAAATACAGATATTTTTCCGTACGTGAATTGAGTGCTGTATCAGTCTTGTCTTTCTCCGAACCTTACAACGTTCATACATTGTTAGTCTCTTCTTTCCAACGTTTCTCCGTACGATGACAAGCTTATATAAGGTTAACTTTTCTTGATATTGGTCATGATAATCGCAACAGAAAAGAGAGGGGCGTAAATAACATCGTACCTGCGAATTTGCCCTGAATGCACGAATACTTTGTACTCGTGTGAGGATCTTTAACTGTTGGAAAGAATGGTCAACATTCCAGTTCTTCACTCTTGAGATTAAGAGTACTTAACTGGACTAAGAATTACCCATACTGAACACAGTACGAGATTATGCAAAAAAAGTCTGGCTAGTGAAAATTTATTTTGGCTAGTGAAATCAAACCTCTCACTAGCCACTGGGCTACTAAGCTGAAAAGTTAGTCTCGAGCCCTGAACGTTTTGTTAATTAAAAGTCAACATCCAACTCATAGACGGGCAAATTCTTGGAAAAAACCTCCCACAATTTTGGATGAAATTCAGACAAGTTTTCGAATAGCATCATTAACTGCGCGCTTAAAATAAGCTTTAAAAGCGTACAAACTGGGTTGATTACTGCTAAAAGACGTTCTACAACTTACGCAAAAAAGGTTGTAATTCATTTCCATTATTTCGTTCGCTAGTCACCCTAGCTTCCAATCCTAATCATATCGTTTCATATCATTAACCCAATATAACTCTACTGGCACAAACCGTTAAGTAACAACGAGATAATTAGGTTTTTGGGTGAAATTATAATAAAATCAATTACACCACACCTTTAATTTAGTAATTGGTTTGCAAAAGTGAATGCCTTTACATCAAAGATTTTTTACCTAACGTACATTGTACCGGAAGAAAAGTCCTGCCCACTTGTGGCCGCATGTCCAGTCATGAATTTGATATCCGCTGGTTTATCACGAAATTCTTAATGTCTAAGATGTTGCCCAACATCAGTTTACGGCTTGGAATATTTCCCTGGTAAGTAAATCAATAATAGGCATGCCTATCGTAGATAACTAGAATAATTCTCCTATGCATTTCGGGAAGTATTAATTTCCGAGTAGTTTCTGAAGTGTGCAGACTGCCATCCCAAATATTACGCCAATTAGACTTTTGGTACCGAGCTCATAATACATTTATTGATTTTCCTCACTGTTTGACACGCATTTTATTTAATGCCAAGTTTTGTATTTGATGGTGGGTGCCGGCTATAATATGCCATCGATTATCGCGGGGTTTTTCGTTTTCTTTTTTAAGCTTCTTTTTTCCTATTTATTTTTTTGATAATCGTATTTTCAGTAAACGGTGCACATTTAATGCTCTTCACATTTTTAGTTAATGGAAGGATAGAGAATTGAGGATTGAAATTCTAAAAGTAACTTTCCTTCCGTCATTCAATTTGTTCTACCTGAATGGGCACACAAAGCAAATATGATTGTCGAAATTCCGCCAAGAGAACAAAATACGTTTAGGACAATCATGGACTGGTAATACTACATGCAGCCCTTTTTTTACGTCCGTTTATTGAACAAGGATTCCATGTCTTCGTGAAACTGACGTTCTCAGGAAAATCGCCTTACTGCTATCAAAAAAATAACAATCGGCCATTTTTCGGTCGTGAGTTAGTTGACATGTGTTTTTCCTTGAGAGGATAAATTCTTCCCGGCCGGTCCGGAAGCACGGATAAGAAATTATAGTGTTTTTTTCCTTGTACAACGAAATTGGGCCATTAGGAATACTATTATTTTGACACAATGATATTGATCATTTTTCTAAAAGCGACAACACACAAGCTGAATAACATTCAGTTTCATATGTGGCAACCAAATAATGAAAACGTTTTTGGCATATCACCTGAAAGATCGCATCAATACTTTAATTAACTTTCAACAAAATGCACAAAATTGTCTGACTCCGACCTATTTCGAAGGCCCAGACTTATATTAATATACTCTGGCAAAGATTACGAAAACCAAGCAAGCTATACGGATGTAAATCCTTTTTCCGCATCCAGGTTACACTGACAACCAACTGAACTAGATCTTCAATTTTTATTCGTCCTTCGTTGGCACTAAACTGTCACATCACCAAGTTTCTACAGAAGTGACTATTCACTTAAAGGTAGGACTTCTCATTTTCCGAGACTAGAGTGAATGGAGGGTGGGAAACATTCTTTATTTGGGTCTACTATATTCATCCAAGAAACAGTACTATATAGAATTGAACGCAAGTTTTGCAAACCCTGATGCAATTAAGAGATAGTGTTTAGGACCTTTCAAAAGTTTTGGTGAGTGTTGGTATGGGTACTTTATCCTTGTCCAAGATTCAAAATATTACCCTCCGTTTTTTCTTAATTGCAGTCTCAAAGCAGTTTTTCTCTGAAAATCTTTCTTACAAAGACCTTACAATTGCTTTAATTTTTGTTTCCTCGTCATCCGATGGCACCACATTTTGCATATTGTCTTTGGTTCCATAACCCAGTCTTTGGAGGCATTTATAACATATGTTCTCGTGTAGGTTCTGAGGCTGCCATAAGTCCATTGCCAGAAATTTGGGTCAAAATGGCGGACGCGCGTGCGCGTTGCGTCGTTAATGGCGGCGGAATCGTGTGAGAAAATGTATGGGATTTCAACAAAAATCAAAAATAAAACAAATACGAGTTAGAATATTCCCTAGCTCCGACTCGAGACACATTCAGTAGTGGTTAAGCTATACTTCTAACATAACAACAATTCAAAAGCCATTCGTCTACTTACTTCCCGCGATGTTCGATGTTCGAGGCTCGAAAGCTATAGCCATTACTATAGTTTCCCTCAAAATATGGCGTAATCCATGCCAAATGCTCGTCGATTTGAGGAAAAACCCTTGAAGTGGTCATCTAGCTCCGACTCGCATTAAATACAGGGAAGTTCGATGTACGCAAATCGTCCATAAAAAGAGACATTTCTTGCCAATAAGATACTTCCAAGAGCGCTTGAAAATGCTTATTTTTCTTCGTAGAGTCTGTGATCTGTGACAATCTTTGAGAACGCACCAGAAGGGAAAACACTGAAGTAAACCTCTTCGAAACCTCCAAACTGTCGCCATATTTGTTTTTCTTCTCCAGCAATGTTTGTCGGTATATAAACCAGCTCCAGATCCCCTCGTTCTAAAGAAGATGCCTTGAATAAATTTGTTTTCTCGAGCGAAAATTAAACCAGATCGGGAAGACTTGCATAGTACCTCCCTTGAACTTTTTTTTCAAGTACAAGAAATAGCTCTTTTTATGGACGATTTACGTACATCGAACTTCCCTGCGAGTGAGAGCTAGTTGACCACTTGAAAAGTTGTTCCTCAAATCGACGAGCATTTGGCATGGATTTAATACGCCATATTTTTGTAATGCGAGTGGGAGCTAGCTACATTTTCCAAAGTATCTGACATCCCCGAACCCTCTTTTTTTCCGGTCTACTCACCTTCAGAAAAAAATATCTCGGGAAATGAAAAAGAAAAAGGCCAAAAAATTTTGAACCCCGGTCGGATTTGAAACCGCTACGCCGGGATTCTTGGTGTTATACAAGATACCGCTGACAGTAGTTAGCGGGCTCGAAATGTCCGCGATTTCTGGCGATGCATTCCTCGATAAGCATATCCATGAGTTTTCGTGATGCATCCTCCGCTTAGAAAGAAAAGCCGGGTTTCAATCGCACAAAGTGATTCGCTAATCGTAAACAACTGAGATTTTACTTCAGAATCAGGTCCAGGTGATAGATAAGAAATATAGTATCTACAGTATGTGTGATCCACTTACTGAAATTTTTAGAAAAAAAGCAGCAGATAAGAGAACTAGTGGTGCGTGATGATCAGTCGTATCTAGTCAAAATTGTCTTTAAAAAGTTAGTTTTCAGTGTTCGTAAGACTTTATTATACTTTTGACTAACAACACTTTATGATGTTTAATGAATGTGCTTACCTTCTCCTACAATTTTATTCACATTCTAGTTTGCATTTTGCAGTTTACAGATTAAGGGGGGAGACTCGTAACTACCACGTTGTTGCTATGAAACGTTTCTTGCCATCATATCTTGAAAATCCTAACTTCAAAAGATAAGCTGCTTGGCCACGTTTGTTCCATGGGAAAGGTTTTTAAGATTTTTGAGTCACAACCAAATATGGTAGGTCAGGTGACCGGAACAGAAACTAGCCTAAAACACAGATGGCGTACAGTTTTAGTTATTCCAAACTGTTATGAACGTTGAATGAAAAACAAAGAAAAGGAACTTTTAGAGATCGTTTTTGTTTACATTACATGATTCAATTATTGCAGCTTTGTTTAGTTTTATTATCGTTTTTGACATTTCATTGTTCATGTCTTTAATCATTCATCGGGCGTATTATACCATGTGATTTAGTTGTCAATCTAGTTTTAAGGCCCGTCGCTTGCGTAATCTACGTAGTTATCGGAGTACTTGAGTGTTGGAGCATCGGAGCTGTCGGAGCTTATTTGGAGTTACCGGAGTTACCTTTTTGGAGTTAATTTGTTTACCTTTTCACGCAGGATCAGACGTGAGTTACTATTGTACATATTGATGGCCTTTTTTTGCCTTTCCTGATTTCTATTTTCGCTTGTGATTCCTTTAGCCTTGTTTCTGATTACGCAATCGTATATTGCTTTGTAGTTTTCACCGCATGTGTGCATAGTCAGTCGATCTGAATAAAGTTTGTGATTTTGTACACTGTGGTTGACACCTACCGTTCCCGAACGTACATGGGAACGCGACACAAACGATGCCAATATTTAACAATAGAGATGCAAAACGTGACGTATCTATGTCTTAAAATTCATATTGCATTATTATAGAAATAGTGACATCATAAGTATGTATATTTATACATTTTCTTTCTTTGTGTAAACTTTAATTGCTAACGTCAGATTATACTGAAGAAGGCTGAATTATCTCCGATAGTATACTCAAGCTCAGAAAATTCGTCAACTACAAAACCAAATTGATTTTTTTAATTGCTTGGTTTCTCGAACAAACTTAGGATACTTCCATGAGGTCAGTTTGCATGAGAACGTCTGTCCAACTTCTGCGAGAGTTTCTGACTCTCGGGGTCAAACCACACTGAAATATTCCGAGTGTCACAAACATTAAGCGACTTTTATAATGTGTACAAGCTCGGAAAATGCCTCAATTACAAAACCAAAATACTCTTCTGGATCGCTTGGCAATTCTAAACAAATATCGAATACTTACAGAACGTTTGAGTAAGCCTTCCGTCAAAATTCTTTGAAATTTCGGATTGCCGGGCATTTAGTCTTGAAAGATCCGTGCCCAGCTGCCGGGCATCTAGATGCTGCCCATTTTTGTAGTTTTACGCCGAAACGGCTGCTATCCATCCCGTTTTTTCATGCAATGTCATTAGCACATTCGAGTCATCAGAAGTGCAAATGAAGGCCATTGTGAACGACCACTTTTTGTATTTTACAATTTCCGTGGCGAAAAAGTTCAAAAAGAGAACCACTAACGAAATCATTTATATGAGTCTTTATCTCTTGACGTATAAATTAATGATTGACTTGTAGCTAACCCTTCAATGCAAGCAAATCACCTATATTCTCGTTAATTATAAATTCGTAAAGAAAATAAGCATTAAAAATAACAGAAAGCGAATTTATTTCTGACGACAATGCCAGACATTTTACAAACTCTCGAGAGGGAACGCCGAAAACCATTTAAGCTGAAAAGAAGACTCTTCTCTCTTCTTTAGACGTCAAATTGCCCTGTCAATTAGCCACGCTGTGAGCGTATTATGATTACATACGGAGGTAAACAAATTATTTACCGCAGGAAACTGATATCCTGTAAGGATGAATCAAAAGCGCACAAAACTCTGTTGTTTGTGATCAACCAAAATAAATTGTCTTGATTTATATCTATTTTGACACTGGGGATTAAAGGCATAAAACTATAAAGGCAGAGGAAGGTTTCGGTTAAGATCGAAAAGGTTTTATTTGGATTACTAGATTGAAAGATTGATGGATTGATTTTAAACATTTGTTCAATGTGCAGAAACGTGAATAGGCTCTGCTAAGATCACAAGTGATAAAAATACCAGGAGAAAACAAAAAGGCTTCTTTTGGCCAATGTTTCCAATTCATAGTACTTATTTTCAAAGCCATGAAGAATTAATTGTTTTCAGAGGATTTCTTTCATAGAACGTTTGTCTTTGCCTATTAGTCCATTCAAAATCGTCTTTATTTCATTGATAATGGATAATCATTTCCTCGCTTTAGTCATTAATTGCCAGTTTAGTGCTGCTGAAAGATACTTTCTCCCTTCGTAATCTGTGCACTACAAGTTTTTGTATGGAAAGCAATGCTCCGAAGTTTTCTTTCTGACTCGTCATGGTGTACAGTGCGGTTAGTCAATCCAAACAATCTTTATCTTTGCAAAATAAAAGCAATGGTACCCTGAAGTGTGTTCAAGGAAGACTGTAATTTATATTTTTTCTAGAATAAATGATCTTGATGGTAAAATGAATTTCGGCAAAGTTTCCGGAAAACTGCTGAGCGACATAAATTTTCACATTTAGACCAATATACCATAATCTTCTGCTTGATGTAAACACGCTTTTCTCGATGACGTTTGCTTGATAATTTTCCTTTCAAGCCATTACGCTTAGATGTGAGTTTCTATAACTTATGTTCTTACTTATAACACTATGCTTGCAATAAAAATTACAAAATCTTTCATTTCTCCGTCCAAATTGCTTCATAATCCCACTAAGATATTGCTTCCAATCAGCTGACATACTCATTACCTCGGAAACCTGAGAATTGATTGGTTAAGCTATCCTTTAATATCAGGGCATAATATACAAAGACACCGATAGATTTTTTGAAAGTCTTTTGCCTTTTATTGAGGCTACAACTATTTTGCTTTTATTCGTGTGACGTGGCAAAAAATGACAACTTTTTTATCGAAGACGAGGCAATTTATTAGCGCAAAAAAGTCGCAACGATCGGATTTGCCGTAAACATTTCTCTGTTCCTAATCTATCTAAGGTTACACTACAATCTTGTCTTAAATTAACCAACCTTTATTTAGTGCATAGTATAACTGATGAGGAACGTCGTTGAATAAGGTAAGCTATTATATTTTATTTCACCATATATATTCCCTGCAATTTTTGTGGCCATTACAAAAATACCAAAAAACCATGAAAAGCTCTTTGAGAGATTTCAAGTTAACTCAACACAATCAGACTACGGAAATGTAAATACTTTGTATTAGGGAAGCCAAAGCCACACGGCCTCAAAGGACCTTTAATTCAAAAACACCAATGTTAAAAAAGCCTTTTATTAAAACCGTGCATATATGTGTATATTTTAGACGAGGTCAGTTGATGTTCGAAATCGCAAAATAGCTGAACATTGGTCACCTCTAATGAGACTTGTGTAAGCAGTGAAACCAGAAATGGAATTTTGATTGAAATTCGATGCAACTAATTATGCATTTTTCTCTGCAAGCAAAACAAAATAGAAAAGTAAGTAAATTCGAAAAACTATGGCACGTTTTCAAGAATGCCTAAAATCTATGAGAGCAAGTGGTTCGCTTATAGTTCCTTTAGGGACCCTTTTCTTTTTCACTTTTTCCTTTTCGATATAATCCCGAACGTTCATTTTCTGCTTACGAAATTAACTTGCGTAAAAGCTTGCTTCTAAAGCAAATCTCAATCACTATACAAAAGCCGAGGCAAAAAGCCGACAGTTCAGAGAAATGCTACCAGATTAAGTAATAAAGATTTTACAATGAAGAGATAAGAATATAAATCTCAAACAAATAGAAAACGATTTCACTGAAAAAGTCTTACGGATGGAAAGTTATGTTTGAACGTTCCTTGCGATTTCTGTTTTGTGCGGGCAACGTTTAGTAAAGATTCAATCTCTTTATTGTAGTGAATTTGTTTGAACAAAACAAGAGCAAACCACAGAACCAAATTGCCTTCTTTTGCTAAAAACAAAAACCATTCCTACCCATTGTCTTATCTCTTTAAGGTATAAAAATGATTTATCTGAATTGAATTGATCATAATTTGTTCTTTTTTCTGGATTCGTCGACAGCTGTGCGTTGAAATGGAACCGACAAGATTTCGGGGTACGAACATTTTGACTGCAATATTGATAGGTGTAATTTTTTCCCCGAACTTTGCTGTACAAAAGTGCTTTTTGAAAACCTGGCTAGACGTTTAATCTCGAGGTTTCTCCTAAGGTCTTAGTTAACATAAAAACTTGGGATTTATCAGTCTGTGCACAGTTTTAGAATATATTAACCCTCTAAAAGTTTAGTTCACCAAACTGCATGTCATGAAACTCTCTTAAAGACCATTCAGTTTTAATTAACCAAAGTTGATATGTATAGAACTTTGTTCAACACATTTTGCTTTGACTAGCGTATTACATTAATTCTTCGGAACGAACGAACAATTCTTCTTTTAGCAGCTTTAATTTTTTGTTTAAGTTGAGTTTAAAGTCTTCATTTAGGTCAAAATATATTTTAGTACTATAGCTAAAATAACGATAATTTAAGAAAATACATCCTACTTTTGGCGCTCGGAAAATCACGATTTTAATTCAGCAAACTATGATGAATGATTTAAATAGACTCTATTATACAAGGTTAAAATAGGCCTAAATTTTTATGCGAGTCTGTCACAGAAAATAGCATCAGATATTGGAAAATAAAACCATAATAGTACAGAAAGTTTAAAATGTACTTATACTTTAAGAGTAAAACATATTTTAATTTGTTGTTTCCTCAGCAGAGAACGTACAAAGTGTTTGTTTTGTATTATCGCACACAGTTCGGACACAACACAATAGTTTGATGCCTAGAACTGACTTGAAGAATTTATTTTGTTTTTCCTCATGACGGGTCCCTGAGCTTGAATTTATTGTGTCAGTTCGTGAGTGTGATTTAGATGTTATTGACCCTCGCTTGTCACTTCACCGAAAACGTATTACGACCTTGACAAATCTTGACCGCACGTAACCTAAATATAAACTGTTTAGTGCTCTTTATGCTGTTTATTTGGCTTTCGTATTATCGTAAATCCCATTTACCTTGGCGAAAGTTATAATCTTTTAGCTTGCCAGAAATAAGTAAAATTTATCACGACTTCTAAATAAATCAAAATTACTTCAAAGCCAAACAATTAAATAAAATTATCCTGCAAAATATGAAAACTCAACAAATTGCTAGACGTTGAGAATTAAATTATCGCATGTCAAAGGAAAAAGGGTGAATTTGATAAAAATATATATATATATATATATATATATATTCAATTAGAAACGCGACGTTTACTGATATCTGTGTTGGTATGTCTGCGGCAGTCGTATATATACAGCTCTCTGTAGATGATATAAATATCTTTTGAAAATGTTTTGTGAAGCCCTGCCCCAGCCTATTAATTAAGGGCTTGTAAGGAAGGAAGCCCCCCATTGTGCCTTGAGAGAGTTATTCTCGGCAGTATTTTATAAAGTAATTTATTAGCAGAATCTGAAAAGCGGTATGGAGAAGGAAATATCCCATATACAATTCGGCAAATTTATCTCCTACAGTGGACTCCAGTCGTCTAACCCAGCAGTGATACGAATGAAATTCGGAGTACATTAGGACGTCATAATCGTTGTATTTAACTCCACTCAACAGCTGACAGTATTCTATTCCAAGATCAAGGTCAAAGGCAATACTTCGGGTAAGGAGACAGCTTGGAAAATGAATCTTTGCTTAGGGGCCGTGCAGTAAGAGATTCTTTCGTATTGCTTAACGCCAGGCATACCAAATCCATCACAGCGCATACAAATATACCTATTATATTAAGCCTTTCATTTTTCAAGTTTCAGATTTATTTCGCAGGGTTTTAATAATAGTACAATACTAATTTGATAGTACTAAAATTTGGAAAGTTAAAAGAGAGCATGAAACAAAAAGGGAGAGCTTTTAGTGTACAGTAATACGTAACTTAAGTAGCTGAAAGCTTTCGAGTTTACTATTATCTGCCCATTAATTTATCTTAAATTTGTTGGCACTTTTAATGCGGATAAAGGGAAAGAGGAGGGCGAAAAATCAATACACAATAAAGAAGGGAGGCTTTTATTTCCGTTGTATCCGTTTTAATTATTTCCATTTGAAGAGTTTTTATTCGATTCATAAATCACATAAACAAAAGTGAGAGTAACAAACAACAACTTTGACAGAATCGAAATGGATTTTAAAAGAAAGAAATGTTCTTATCTCTCGTATCTAAACTGTAACTGAATGTGCAGCTGTCAATGAAGTGATTAACGTCACATATCATGAAAATCAAATTTGTACTTAAAAACAGGTTTTTTCAAAGTTGAAGTCCTCGCGGAGGTAATTCAAATCCGGCCATACAAAATTTTATGCTTTTAAAGAGAAGTTTAGCTCTTTTTAAGACTATTTTGCTCCCATTGTCAGACACCGATTTCGACCGGTGTTTGCCCATGGGCTGCTCTAGTTCTTGCAGAACACTTGAGGTTTTCCGCACCTCTGTTGAATACCTGACAAAAAAATCGGTTGCAGAATAGATTTCCAATTTGTACTCATCTGCTGGATGACTTCTCATCGCACCTATGTTATCTATAAAGTAAAATGCCGAACTCACATTTTTAGCTTGTGGGATTATTTGAAAAACCCTGTGAAAGTGCCACAATCGAATTACATTTATTACAGCAAAGTGTGGCATACGAATTGTATACACGACCTTCAAATGGGTTTATGATTCACTTTGAATTGACCAATTAAGGCATAGCATTTCCTATTACATTTTAGAATGGTCTTAAAAGTTTTCCTGATAAGATTTGTCTTTATTTCAGCTTGAAATGTCAAGCTCGGCACCAGTTACTGGAACCAACGGGACCATTATGGAGGAGAAGTTTGACGAGAAAACCATTCTCATTTCCACAACTTTCCTCGTCATCATCATTATCATGGCACTCTTCGGTAATTTTTTGGTCGTCATTGCATTCGCGGTTTTCCAAAAACTTCGGAACATGACTAACTACTTCATAGTGTCGCTTGCTGTAGCTGACATTCTCGTGGCGACCGTTTCCATGCCGGTCTGGTTTGCTTACCTCATCACTGGCCCCAAATGGATGTTTGACTCATGGATTCAACAGGTTCGTAGAAGTTGCCTTTTTCTTTACTTTTTTTAGACTAAGCGCCGCGCTTTCAGTAGGTGAACTAAAGCCTGCTGCCCAGGACTGAAAAATTTGGAGAAGACTCACACACATCTGCTTTGCAGTCGGCCGATTAGGCATGATTACGATACGTTTTTCGGACGTTTTCAAGCTCCTTTACTCCTCTTTTATTTTGTCTCTTTAGAGGTGCTGTGGTTTTTGGTCTACTGCTGTAACAATTTTATAACACGGTAGTCACCGAGTTCAACTTCTAGACCACGCTTTGTAAATGGTCCTTTGGGCAGCCCCTAACCAATTGACGCTCGTAAGCCTCTGTCTAATTTGTGACAGAGCTTTTCCTTTTTCTTTTCTTATTTCATTTTCTTGTTTATATAATCTGTTTATGCCAGGTGTGGAGTTGTGTTGACATTCTCTGTGGTGTGGCCTCCATCCTTCATCTGTGCTTCATCAGCCTCGAGCGTTATATATGCATCTCTTCGCCTCTCACTTATCACGACAAGATGACAACTTCTAAGGTACTCGTGGCTATCGTCGCAATTTGGTTGTTTTCAATTTTCATGGCTGTGCTTAAACTAATTATTTGGTCCGTACCTCCACCGGCGTACGAGTTAACCGTAAGCGTCTTGTGTTTTTTGGTTCCGTTGGTTGTCTTGTTGGTCTGTTACATGAAGATGTACAAGGCCGCTCGTCATCAGATTAAGAAAATGATTCTCACTGTTCATGGAAGCCCCAAGAGATTTCTTCTCTCCAAGGAACTTAAGGCCGCCAAAACAGTGGGTGTGGTTATCGGCGCTTTCGTCATTTGCTGGGGGCCTTTCTTTGTTTTAAACCTTATTTACGGTCTATGCGAAAGCTGTTCACCTCTCCCTGAAGAGTCCGTTCTTGCCGCGAAGTGGTTGCATTACGTCAACAGTGTGCTTAACCCAATTATCTATGCCTGCATGAACAAAGACTTCAGATCAGCGTTCAAGAAGCTTCTTGCGTTTTCTTGCTTCTTCGTTCCGGGAGTCCACCGTCAAGACATGACCCTGGAGAAGTCTTTCTATAGCGAGAGGAATTCTCTCCGCTCAACCAGGGGAAGTTCTTTTCGAGGAGTGAATAACTCCCCGGCTCGAAAAGAAAGCAGCTCACTGCGATCGTATACTTCATTCAAAGAGGTGAATGGTTACCACTCGTGGGAGAAGCCTTGTTTTGTGTGAGATGTGGACGAAGTGCATGAGGAGACGCGTTAAATTGACCTCACTGTCATAGCGTCGGCGGACGCCATATCCAGAGGCCTGGTCTCTAGGCTTTAGGAAACTTTTTGCTCTGCAAATGCTTCATTTTGCCCAGGTGTTCATTTTGCCAATGCGTCGGACTAGCGTCCGAAACTTAAGATTCCAAAACGAAGATTGCAACTTTATATAGTGGAACTCCACTTGTGGCAGTTGAAATTTCAACGACACCAAAAGAAAAACATATCACTATTGGCACGCCACCTTGTGGTAAAGGTTTGTCTTACGATTTGTGTCGCGTTAATCCTTTTAGTCCAAAAGTCAATCGAAATTTCATTCGTAACATTCTAACTTTTGGATACATTTAAATGAAAGCTGTTTCAGCAGCACATTCATGTGGTAATTATTATTTTTTTCGAAAGTTGGTTAAGTGAAATTTGGAGTCCACATTTCATGTGGGCGTGAGTAAAATTTAACCGAATCTACATTATACCGTAGTTGCTTTAATGCAGCCTTGTACGTAACGAACTCATTAATATGCACTTAGGGAAGGTACGTTTTTTCTTGGGGGGGGAGGGCTGGGGAATTTTGGGATTTTTTTCCCAAAAAAGTGTTGGCCCTCCCCTGCATTTTAATGAAAACACTCCTGACCCCCCACCTTTAGGTGACTGACAAAAGTGCGACCCTCCCTTCACTACTACATTGTATGTTCCATGCTGTAGAAACCTCAGAACGTTTCACTTGTGAACGCAAAGTGTTTGAATATGAATATATCTCGATATTGAATGTGTACACGCTGAAACAAAGAAAATGCGAACAATCAGTGTATGATATTTACGTTTTATAGCTGAAGTTTGAATATGGAAGTATTTGCGTATTATAAAAGTTTTGAACATAAAATATCTAAGGGAAAATACACGCGCTTATTTCTCCGACTAGCCGGCATTGCTGTTGGTTATTTTAACAGAAAGGTTTATTTGTTTAGCATGCGAAATCTGCCTCTCAAAAACAAATATTTCCTACATTTCCGATAGTGTAGAGCGCATTGTTGAATCTAATAGTAACTCTTCAGAACTAAACGACTCAGGAGATCAGGCAGCAGATAGCCAACAGCAAGAAGCTGAAGAAACGATACCTGAGTCAAGTACTTCTCAATAAGGACGCAAAAGTACACGAGTCCTCCGAGAAAAACTATGTGCCATGGCATAATATACATGTACAAATGCAACCTAGTACCTATAATAAAACACCAAATTAAATCAAAGTAGGTGAAAAGAAAAACTTAATCTGTAAGAAAAATGGAAATGAAAAGATGTGTGACCCTTCCTTGAATAGCTCACATGAGGTATGGCCCTCCTCTTTTGGTGCTCACTTTCATCGATGACCCTCCCCTCTGAGGCCCCAGCCCTCCCCCGCCAAGAAAAAACGTACCTTCCCTTATTTTCGATTTCGTTTTGTTTCAAAGAAAAAATATCTACGGAATTCAGCTTCAGATGAACAACCTATATTGGCTTCACATTGTCCGTTTGGAAAAAAAGACAAAGAAAATAGCTATAGTGCGTCTGGCAAAGCGGTATAAAAACAGCCAATGAATGTGTGATTGTATACATTGTAATGAATATATCCCGCATGTCTGAGGCTTTCAACGTACACCTAACCTTCCTTTCCAAACAGATTCAATTAACGACAGAATAAGTAGTGTAAGGGAATTGACTAGTGCACGAGGGAAACATTTTAAGGTCCTAAATAATATAATAAAGCTGTTGATTTCAGAGTGGCTTTAAAAAGGAAATCACGTGTTTTCGTCTAGCTCACATGCTTCGTCAAATCCCCAAACCAATCAGAGCGAACGTAGTGTTTTCTAACCAATCGCGACCACAAGCAGCAGCAGTTCTAACTAAGGCTTAAATTGTATTTTAATTCCTGTGCCTGTTCCTATGTGGTTTTTCCTTCAAACCTTCAGAGTGGTCTATTTTGGTTTTCTTTTTGCCCCATGTCAAAGTGAGATAACAAACAAGACAGATGACGCCATTTGCCAAAGGAGAATCGGGATGCTGGCATTCTGATTGATGCGGGAAGCGGTTTCGCAGGATAAAACAAAGATTAACTGTGGGAAGCAGGATAGAAAAACCTATTTTGTGCCCTTCACAAAAAGGGACCTGGTCGCGTATTGACTTAAACACTAATCAAAACTTCTTCAGTATAGGTTTAAAGTCGGTTTCACACACAAAGTCCATCTTTAGTACGTTCGTTCTTTACATTTCTTTTATATTTTAACTCTTTTTTCATGTTATTATTAACTCATACAGTAAATTTGGAACTACAATGACGGAAACTCTACAAACAATGCTATACAGGTTAAGCTGTGACCGGGCTAACCTGTGAAATTACAGTGAAGTAGAAATGTGTTGTTATTCTCTTAGTATATTTCTTCTTCGAGTCCTTAGTCATTTTGTTTCTGGCCACTCGGTTACTTGATGACATAGCTGTAACGTCATAGTTTAGTGTGAGCAGAAAGTAAAACGATCGATACTCTTTTATACGTATTTCTAAGAGGTAAGATGTATGGTCGTAGTGAATCAAACGGCTTAGTTATGCTACAAGTACCTACTGACAGAAGAGTGTTAATCGAACGCATGCCTTAATACCGTAAGGCTAGAACATTGCGTTTAAGGACACTTTACTATACTTATAATTCTCCTAATTAAATAAATTTTTCACAAACATATTAAACTGATCACAAATCAGTATGAAGTTAAGTTATGATTGCACATATGATTGTCTATATATGAAATGTTATGTGATACTGGAAATCGTTGCACTTCTACTGGTCACTTCAACGATTCCCTGATTTGAAACATCAGGGGCAACCAATGGTTTGTTTAGGTAGAATATCTGTTCAGCAGGCCTTAATCGCCCGAGATATTCGAATTTGACTGCAGTGTAAACTAGAGATTTCTTTGGAGAAGCATTGCCTCAGGACGAATGTGTCATTTGGAGTGTAAAATAACTAAGGTCAGTTAGAATTTTCAAAAAGACATTAGCCGCTTGGAAATTCGACGGATAGGATTCAGTTTCCTAATATTTTCTGTGACATTAACTTACAGCTAAAACCGCCGAAAAGATCAACCTATTTCAGCTTACAAAAATATACCTTTAAACAGCTCTTTTAAGAGCTGGTTAAACAATCTAACAAAGTAGAAAATGACGTTTCAAGTGTTTTACTAAAATTTTCTCGTTGGGTGCCCCTGAAACGTTTATGTGCCATTGAAGTTTCTGTTACATTTGCCCTAAATTGGAGCCATCTTATGTGTAAATCTCTCTGTTATTCCAGTAATGTAAATCTTCTTTGTTTAACGAGGCTAATTACACTTGGTTCAGGTTGGTTGGTTTGGTCGAGTTTTTTCTTGCTGTACACTGATTAAAAAAACCGTTGCTTGTATTGTTCAACTTTTTTAACCACCACTGAACTCCATTGAAGGGATATGAAATATTGTGTTATAGGTATCAACCATTTCAGCCAAAAACGGTAAAAAAGTGTTCTGTTGGGACTCAGCAAACAAATCAACCAAAAGCGTTTGAGGCGTTAAAACCCGGGGTGACAAGCGGGTTGCCCCACAGAATCAAGTGGCCGATGAGCGACTAGTCCCAAATGGTCGTAAGTTATTTTGTTGTTGTTTTTGTTGTTGTTGTCATTTTCGTTGTTGATGTTGTTGTTGTTGTTGTTGTTGTTGTTGTTGTTGTTGTTGTTGTTGTTGTTGTTGTTGTTGTGAGCTTTCATTGTTATTTCGGTTGGCTTTTCTGGAGGGACGAAAACTGAAACCCTGGCTTGATGTTAGCATACAAGGCGAGAAGCAACAATGACCACGACTGACCCAATTACATCATACCGGTTTCTAACTCGACAGACAACGGCCGGCACTTCTTCAAATGAGGCAACATTACTTGCTATAATTTGTTTGTTTGTTTCTTTGCTTGTTGGCTATTTGTCGAGAGATGATAGTCAATGATGTTCAATGGCATAAAAGTACGCTATCTGCAGGGAAAAGTGCTTTCAGGGTAGGCGTTTATTATGGGAAGACAGTGACTCAGCTGGATTGAAGGTGTTTATCCTTAATTTGGGCAGCATTTGTAAACATCGACTTATTTCACTGCCCAAAGCTCTCATCCTTATGCAAAAATGTTTCGAAAACCAATTGTCCCATAATCCTAAAATTTAATTAAGAGCCTTTGCCATTGCTCAACCTAAATTTAAAAAAAAACATTACTTAAACCCAAACAGTTACCATGGCTCATTACCATCACCAAAACCTTAAACAGGCCTTTGCTATGTAACGTTAAGCTAACCATACTCTTTTGGTCTCTTGTTCTTCTAGAAACTTAATTACATGAGCAAATGGCAAGATAAGAAGTATAGCTGAACTACTGACCTAAAAAGCTAACTTATGCGTAACCAATTATTTGTACATTTTGGTAAAACTAGTCTTCGGTACGCAACTTATCTTACTTTTTTCAGTGCAAGAGAGGCAAACGTAGTTTCATTATTTTTTATGGAGCAGAGAAAAAACGTCTTACGTAAAAGCAGGGTGGGCGTAGCAAATGCCATTTTTAAATGGCATTTTAAAAGCTGTTTAATATGTGAACAAACAAAGAAGCCTTTCTCGTATAATATCATGGGTGACAAATTACTCCTTAATTTTGAAGCGAAATTTCAGCGTTAATTTATAATTTCACATGTGAAATTACAAAATTGCCATGGCAACGGGTCTATCGCCCAGCGCCAAGATGGCGTTGAGGTTAATAATGAAAGTGTTTTGTGCAGAACTACAGCAATTCTGGAAATATTCATTGGGGAAACAATTGGTAATCTGTAAATTTTGACTTTTAATTGACTGAACTTCTCAGAAATCACCTGCGAATTAAAAAGAAGAGATTATTTTTGATAGTGTGACAGCGAAAATTTTTGAACGGCGAGCAAGTTGCAGCGATCGAGTGATTGACCGCGAACTCAGAGAAGTAATTCAGTAGATTTGGGCACTTCTTCGAATGGAATAAAGGTCAGGTTTTAAATACAAATTTGCTTCCGAAGTTTACTTTCGTTAAAACAAGTTTGCTGTGCGTATTTTGAATGTATTTGTGAAGCCTTCTGAGCCTTGCTCGATGGAGCAACGTAGTGCACGATTCAGTGAATTTGCCGGATAAAACGCGGATAACCTTTGCCAAGCGATTTGCTTTGGTACTTTTCAAGTAAAAATTCAGAGTCTGGTGTATTTTGCTGTCGGTTACAAAAAACACGAAATCGTCAAAGCGTGGTAAAAACTTGTCACAAGATTTTTTCATTATTTCACTCGGAAAAATGTGAACTTTAGCCGTTAAACCGTTTCAATGCTCAAGGAGTTCTCGATGCGATAAACAAGTCAAGACCCCACGATTGTGAGTGTAATTTGTCACCCATGATATTAATAGGTAATCAAATGGTATACTCGTGAAATTAGGAAATAATTTCACTTGCGTTTTGCCAAAATTTTAATAATTTCCCTCGCCTAAAGGCTCGGGAAATTATTAGAATTTTGACAAAACGCGCGTGAAATTATTTCCTAATTTCACTCGTCACCATTTGATTACACATACTAATTGACGCACGCATAGGAATCTTATAAATACCTAAGAGTTCGTCAACCCAAATCCATGCAAGATACATTGAAGACACCTGTCTTGAATTCTTTTCTTTACAAGATTTCTATTGCAGTTTCTCCTCTTTCTCTAGGGTGTTCACGTGATTTTACCTCCTCTTGAAATTCAACGCCTCGGTTTAAAGTTGCCGCGCGTCCTCTTTTCTCACGAAAGCACGGACATCCGAACAAAATGTTCTTAAATGCACGCCTGTAGTTCTCGCTAAAAAGTGCATAAAGCATGGGCGTTAAGGCGCAGTTGAAATGAGCGAGAAGAAGCCTGACATACAGAACGTTGCACGGAATAGTGACGTCATATGATTCCACGACGGCTATAATAAAGTAAAGCACCCAGGATAGCAAAAATGCAGAGATAACCGCAAGAACCATCCGAGAAACTTTCCTGTTCGTTGTCTCAGAAGGTGCTGTTGCCTCAGTCGCTATGGTATTCCCAGGTCTGTTTCGCCTTCTCAGGGTCAAGACTGTGACAAAATACAGAGCGATCATCACGCCTAGGGGCGTGGCATACATGCCAATCAAGTTGATCTTGTGGTATATGACAGATGAGCCTGACCAAAACACTTCATCCAGGAAAAGGTCGCAATAAGTCTTCCCGCAGCTCTCCGCAGTCCGGTTTGCAAGAAGAATTGGGAAACGCATTGCCAATGACACAATCCAGGTCAACGCAATAAGACAGCGTGCAGGCTTAGTGTTTTTAGCCAAGGATTTTAAAGGACGCACTACAGCGAGGAATCGTTCGCCACTGATGCAAACAGCCGAAAAAATTGACACACTGAGAGCCGTTTCATGAATAAAATAAACCAGTTTACAGAATACTGTTCCAGCAATACCTGGGGACAGCCATTTGTATCCTGCCAACAGAATGCTGATCACCCTGGGCATATAAATAACAGTAATCAACAAATCGCTCATCGCCATGTTTACGATGAAGAAGTTCACCGCTCGTCGCATGGAACGGAGTCTGAAGACAACCAGTGCGACTAAGATGTTCCCTGTCACCGAGAACATTATGATAAACACATAAGGAAGCACTCTGCTTATTTTAATGGCGGTGGAGTCAGCGTCGAAGCAGGCGCTTTCTACCAGATCTGTTGCGTGAGAGCAGGTGATGTCAGTGGCTTCTGACTTGCTCTCCATCGCCGAAAGGAGTCCTGTTAGGTTTGGAAAGAAACAAAATTAATAAAATGATCGCCGATGAAACTGAACAGCAATTCTTAGTCCGACTACCTCGAACTCATCGATATCGAGCTCGAAAGGAAACGAACCTTTCACTAATGTTGTACGATTATTACCGTTGGCTATCTCGAATCTCTCACTACCACGAAAAGAATCCCGTTTCCTTTCGTCAATATTGCTCAAATATTAATTTTGGCTAGTTCGAAAGACGCATTATCTTGCACGGTTTCCAGTATTCGTTAATGTTGTAAATTAAATTTGGCTGTCCGTCTAACTCCAGCTATTCTCGGATTCTTTTTGTTTTTTTTTTCTTTTCACTATGTGAGACAACGGGAGTCTACGGTCTCAGCAAATGACAAGGGAAGCTTAAATAGACCTCTTACACCTTCGCTTTACTATTTTGATCGTTTATACTTGACAGGCGATTTACATAAAATTGACAGGAATAATAAGAAAAAAATCACTGTCACTGTCAAAAATTGTCTCTGGAAGAACTTCATAAACCTCGGAAAATGCATTAGTTTTGGTTACTATCCAATATGTTTCCATTAGCAATAAAAAACGTTTAAAGAAATTTTAGATGAAAAGACCCAGCCAGTAAAATCTAAGAAGCGATCTACAACAATAGGTACTTAGGGAACCCATTTAGTCGCCAGAAATTATTCGTGAAATAACATCAACAAATCTTAACGTCGCACGAAAATGGACATTAGGCAATACAAGAAGTATTTTAACCTTCAGGTACTTAATTCAGTGCGTTCTTTTCTTATTTTTACCGAAAGACGAGATAATTGAACGCCAAAAAAATGGTAATGATGTCCCGAAAGAAACCAAGGAATCCTTTGGGATCATCAAGAATAAATCATTTGAATTACTACACTTAGTTGGCATAACTATTTTTTTCAACATCCATAAAACGCTCACCGGGGATAGACAGTCTTAAATCGTTTGAAAGATTAAATAAACTTTATAATTTTTGAAAAGGAAGTACTGATGAAAAAAAAAATGCCACAAAATGGAGTATTGCCTGATCGAGGCCGCAGAAGCTCGTTGGCCGTAAGAGATCTCGATCGTGTATGTCGCGTTTGATTAAACATGACTGTTTAATGTACATACTCAGCCCGTAGCTTAAATTATAGGCAGACGAATAAAGGAATAGAAGGGCCCAAATAATGGTACTTTGGGGGCTTTTTGAGTAAGTAGTAATGGTGAAACATTTAACAATAATTGCACGAAATCAAGTCGTGCATGAACTCGTGAGTTCATATTCAGCGAGATTGAGTTTAATAATTATTTTATTATAGCAAGAGAAAATAAGGGGACAGAGAGGGACACTGCCAGACCAGGCTTTGGGATATGTCAAGTTCGGAAAAGTTATTTTTAGACGGCCATTTGCAACGGAAGTCTGAATTCAGGACGTCCACATAAAGGTAACCTCGATCTGTTGTTTGAAGTACCATTCAAAATTTTGCTTGTAATGGCGGACCAAGTGGTCTTACGTTTTGTCGATGGAAACGACTTCGAAAAACAAGGGAAATGGTATTGATGCGGACGTTTCGGGAAACAGGCTTCCGTTCAAAAGCCAGTCTATAAATAACTTTTGTGGAATTGACATATCCCAGCCAACGCCCTCAGAATCCCTCTCTGTCCCCTTATTTTCTCTTGATTATAGGCAATCCCCGAGATCATCTATAATAACCCAGGCTGGGGTATAAAAAATAGCACAAAGCTACCGAAACAGAATTTTCTGTTGAAAGACGCATTTCTTTTTTCCATCTAAACCGCACCACCTCTCCGTAGCGGGAAATGAGCAGGTAACCTGTTTGCAGGGAACGAGTCACAGCACACGCTTGCTTGCTCTTATCCAGAAGTTAACTACTTAACAAATAGATTCCATGTTGCCATGCGTCTGTTCAGTAATAGCTCACAGATGACGTCAAAATGTGGTAAGAACAAAAAAGCGGCACACGAGGCGATAGCTGGGTGTTTCACTAATGTTCGTACTACGTTTTGACGTGTTCTGTGATCTATTACTGAGCAGAAGCACGGCAACATGAAATCTACTTGTCTTATATAATAATGAAACAAAATATACGAAAAAAAGTTTGTTTATTTCGAAATCTTTCAAAATAACTAGAAAGTGGGTCCTTTCCCCATTTTGACAAATGAAAATAGCGATTTAACGTAATCTAATAAGATCACATTTTCTAAACTCTCTAATATTTTCTATATTTTGAAACTTTCCGCCATTTTAAGTTTTTAATGATGACGTCATCTAGGCGTCTGTCGTCTAATAGATTATGAGTGAGAACCAATCAAAATGCGTGCATAATTGAGCTTATTATATCAATAATAATGCGCTATATGCCGTTAAGAAGAAACTGTAATAGTATCCTCAGGTAGTGAGCCTCTTTTTTCAAGCTTGGTAGTGCACGTCTGCCAGGTCAACATCAGGCGGTATGTGACCTGCAATAGGTATTTTACCGCTTCTCAGTGAACGTCTGACAGAAAATGCTCGTCTTATCAAATACTGTTTATACGCGATAACGATAATTTTCTGCCAG
The DNA here is from genome assembly GCA_964017195.1 of Siderastrea radians. Taxonomy (NCBI): domain Eukaryota; kingdom Metazoa; phylum Cnidaria; class Anthozoa; order Scleractinia; family Rhizangiidae; genus Siderastrea; species Siderastrea radians. Next base: position 70,695,938 of record OZ024887.1, on the reverse strand, counting down.
GCACTTAGTTAACAGCGCGCCCCACAACATTTTTTGAGTACTCAGCCCACTGCTTGATAACTCTTGGGCGATGTCGCAGCTCTTACAAGGTCTTCTCTGATTTGCTGAGGAAACAATACACCAAACAACAAAACAATGGACCCTAGCCCCGACAACAATAGAGCTGCGTGATACCAAGGTCCAATGAAATTAGAGGTTGTTACGAGCTGCAGGGCTACTCTAACTCTATCCTTAGTTCTATATGATGTAATTACGTCTGGTAATACACGTGCCTTGCTTTTAGAAACGTCTGATAATTTTCGGCAGTGTAGTTTCTACTCATAATCTATTCTTTCACTCCATCTATAGCTATCTATCGTCTAACCAGGCCTTGTCACCAACTTCTTCTTCTCATCTCGCCGAGTTTAAACAGATCCATGGCTTCTAGAGTGACTACCATCACCATGGTGCATAAAATTTTGGACCTTTTTCTTTACAGAAGCTTGACCAGTCAGAAGATCACCACACATATCGGAAAAGTGGGCCTTTTCGTGGTACATGCAACAAAACATTTATACTAGCTTTTATTGACAATTAAAGGTCGCCTTTGCTTCCGAAAATCACTACATTTTATGTTACTGTACAGCACTATCGCTGCACAGCACTTTGACAGTGCAACACTACCACTGTCCAGCACTATGATTATGCATCACTAACACTGTGCAACACTACGACAGTACAGCAGTACGACTGTACAAAACTACCCCTGTACACTGAGCAGTGCTTTACTGTGGTAGTGTTGTACTGTACAATGTGTAAAATCCACTCAACTATTAACTACATTCTTAATTTCCATGTGTGTCTGTACGCTGTACGACTATCCTAAACATACGCACAAAGAAAACGTAAGCAACGATCAGTCCCGGCATCATTTCATTACCAACGCTAATACAAACAAATGTACGATGTATAACATATGAAAACCTCGTAAAACATTTTCTACGATCTGCGGCTATACGTTTTTTTAACATAGATATAAAAAGCCTACCGTAGAAGCGTAGTGCTTTACCAAAATCTTTATGCACATTTTAGTGTCCAAAAGCGCGACAAGTATATTTTTCTCAAGTTTTAAACTTCATTTCTGTCGAAATGAATCATTTTGCTACACAAGCTAAGCGTTTTCTTTTTCAAAGGCGACGGTGGTCATGCGATTTCCCGCCAAGAAAAACGCCGATCGCCCCAAAGCACCGAGTGCGGATCCCGCCAAGAGAAGATGGCATTCTCCACCCCCAGTCGGGTTGCCTTAGGACTTCCCTCCCCTCCCCCAGAGTCTGTGCGGGCGTGCAGACGTACGCTGAGGTCACAACCAAAATTTCTCGCATCGATAGGTTACCAAATTTCTTTACCCATGGTGCTCCGCTCTGCTGCCTTCGGCCGCAAAGGAGCTCCGCTAAAAGCCGGGCGGTGGTGTGATGACCCAATAATTGCAGCTGTAGCTGCAGCTGCAAATAAGTCTTCAATTGAAAACAAGACCAGGTTATTATCCCGCCGACATTGCTCGTTCTTTGATCATCTCTGTTAGGCCAAGACTATCGACTAGTTGAAGTGTGCATTAGCTGATATTGTTAGTTTTTGTGCTTCTTAAGCATTTTTGATGGAGGACAATCACTATAAAGACACCGATAAGCATCACATTTTGCCGCACCTAAAATTCATGTATAGAATCCAAAAATGTCAGAAGCGTTGAATTTCGGACAAAGTTTCGGAACTATTTATTGTGTCCTCAGAAAAATTTCGGACACCGTAATCAACTGGAAATGCACTTGAAATAAAATATTTTAAAGGTGGATAATTTTTACTCCTAATTGAGTCTCCTCCGGGCAAGGTACTTCAACATTTACGAAATCGGAACAATGGACTCTTCTGCCTCACAAATTGACCTCGTATTACAGCGTGTTTATAACGTATGCGAGTAAATAAGAAACAACTACCTACGAAGGGTTTTGACACAGGTAAGAACGAGATTTTTATTTTTGTAGAGCACTCTACTAAAACTTCAGACATTAAAAAAAATTTTTTTTATCCTTAAAAAAAATGATCTCGCAAAACTTTTTCGCAGCAAACTTTTCTCAATAATTTTTCCTACTGTAGAGATAACGTGAATGACAACAATTCTATACTTTGTCGACAACCGAGAAAAAAAACTCCCAGAAACTGAATACTTAACTGGAATCGCTAAGATCATTTCCTTCCTATCAATGTTTCTAAAAAAAGAAAATTTGATCCAGCAATCCCCCAAAACTTCGCCGGTTTTCAAAACCTAATGATGAGAAAACGGGAAAATGGCATAAAACAAACTTAACTTTTTAAATCTTTTGGAAAGATAGGATTTTCGTTGCAACCATTAGCTGTACTTTTTTAATTTTTTATTTATTTATTCTTTTTGTAAGTGTAAGGGCTGAAGTCGGTGTTGCAACCTAACATTATTTTCGTGGGTGTTTAAATTGATTTTTTAAAGTATGTAGGTTTCTTTATGTTTCCGTTTTGTCAAAGTATTAAATTATGGAAACATAAGAAACAGCAAAAAGAATCACGCGCTTATCACGAACGAAAATTACCTGCATACACGTGGAAGTGAAGGGCAAGCGTCAAAGTAGAAAGGGCAAACGAAGAAAGAGATAAGGAAAGTGAAAACATCAAGCGTGGCAAATAACATAAACTAAACTCATGGCGCTATGCTTCGCTATGCCAGCGGGCATTATGAAAAAAAGTCGGCTCAAAAATTAGCCACTCAGTGCGCGCAATATCCGCTGGAGCAATGATTTATTTCCCACGTGTGAGGTAACTTAGCTGGCATTCCAATTACTTTGAAAGCCTCTGAAATTTACCTAGTTGATGATCAGTAAAAAAATTGACCTCCTTGCTTGCCTACAGAGGCCATAACAGCTTCCTTAGAAACTAACTCAAACCAGTGGCAACTTCTGTAACTCTATAGTCAGATACAATGATAGGAAATGTTTTTTATTTCTTAAATAAATATAAATATAATAGAGCCTCATTTCCTCTCCTTAAATGAAGAGCAACTCTTTTTTGTTTCATTTTTCTTTCCTAGTGTCTGTCCTTATTTTTTTTTTCTTTTTGGCACAAATGTAAGACACGTCATACGATTCGCACACCTTACTTTTTCATTTTCAATCCCGCTGCAAATAGTGAAACCATTAATATATTGTCTTTGCCTTTTATGAAATCCCCGGCTTAGTGAGATAAAAGTTGAAATTCTCCGTATAAAAGTGCTAGACTATTAATCAGACTGGCGACGAGAAGAACGAGTACTATCAACAAGGGGAAATTGAATTGTTGCACCATTAATTTTTAGAAAATCAGATAAAAGGAGACATATGGGTCAGATCGTTATCAATGCGCGATTAACAAAAATTGGAGTGTAGGGTTGAAAGATACCGATTTCTTCATTAACTTGTAGCAAGTTATTTACTTATTATTCAAGCAATCAGATCTTTACATCCATCCCACTGAGATAAGCCTGAAATGAATATTAGCATCTGAGATATATTTGCTGGTTTTCTAAAATCGACTTTCGGTTTTTTTTTTTTTTTGACAAATATGCTTCGCTCGGTCTAAATTTCTTATTGTCAAGCAAAGTATTTTGGGCCTACTTGCAGTCAGCCGTAGTAGCAGATAAAAAATAATCTAGGAGTTGTAAATTAAACACAAATAGAAAGTAAGTCGTTGAAAAGGTCATCTGAGAAAAGACGTAGGTTTAACGAGGCAGAAAAACTAGCATTGTGAGCTTCACTAAACATTGATATTTCTTACCTGAAATATATAGAAAAGCACCATAAAAGATCCGGCAGTTGTTCGTAGTTTGCGAATCCACCTGTCTTCTTCAAGGAAAGACCATTTTCAAGATGTATCATATTCAAAAGAACATCGTTGGATTCAGTACATCAAAATAAGTCTCAAGTGTCCTGTGGAGTTAAAAGCAAAGGTTTCGCTAAAATTAAACTCAGGGTTTTAGTTGGCGGATGATTTTCCACCATGGGCTGTGTCAATTAGCACATGAAAAGGCGCCACACAAACTCGCCATAGACTACCACAAGAAGCAAAGACAATGCAAATATGTTTCTCAAAAAATATGCTAATAGGAGATGTCGGTGATGACAGAAGCTGTATTCAGAAATATCATTTAAATGGTATAAATAATGAAGAAAATCAAAGTAACAATAAAGATTTCCATTTCCGGACGAAGAGATGACATCCCGTTAGCTGAATGTTCTTCATTTCAACAAATCCTTTGCAACTAACAAACTGCAAATAACATGAGAGTGTGAAGTAAATCCTGACAGTTTAGCGTCTCAGTGACACGGCGCTGAAGAGGGCAGGAAGCCATTTAAACGTAGCTATTTCTTTGGCCACCCAGCTTACTAAAAACTGACTGTGGTAAATGGTACACTGAACAAACATGACACTTGCCATGTCTGGCTTTTTTAATAACTTCCTATTTTAAAAAAATCAGAATACTAAACAAGAAAAATGATCATTTCTCAGTGATATGTTGATAAAGCAGAGACGCTTCGGCCGCTTTGTAGCACGTGTTCAGGACCGCCGAGGAACATGGACGTCATTACGGGACCGTCGTACTCATGAGATAAGCGCCAGCAAACGTGATACTTTTCACGTGGTTGAAAAAGTATTTTTCCAACTTTCATATTTCATATTTAACGATTATTTCACGAGCGCGTGTTGAAAATTCATCACCTGATATTATCATTTGATGAATAACTAACAAGGCGCATATAGCGCCGAGCTGGTTATCATCCAACCAGCGCGAGTGAAATTATTATTATTATTATTATTATTATTATTATTATTATTATTATTATTATTATTATTATTATTTTCAGTTCTCGAGTGGGACCTCGGTCAAGTTAAGGTTGACTTTCACAAAAAGACGAGCCGGCGGAAGCCGCAGCCGGTGGAAGCCGCAGCCCTCCACGCATGCTCTTTACAAATAGGGCAAAAAGCAATCTCATTCGCTGATAACCTGTGCGTGTGAACCAGTCACTGATAACTGCCAATGCCGGACAATTGTAAGCTATTGGTATCCTATTTGAAACGAAATCGGCGAAGCTTTAAAATTCATAACCCTTCTCGAACAACTGAATCAGATCTTGGTTTTAATTGGTTTTTAGTTAGAAGTTCAAGCTATTTTAAAAATTGTGGTTAATGTGATTTGCAGCCTAAGGCCTAGGTCAAACGTTACGCAAATGAGCAAAAGCTTATTTGCATTAGCCTGAACGGCACTATAAAAAGTTCGACGTTTGACCTGAGCCTAAGTCGTCAAAGAGATGTTTCAGATGCTTGGATTGTCGCTGGTTTGGCGATCCCCTGTGCAGTAGTTTGGCGTGAAGTAATTGTCTTGCGTGAAGTAATTATGTATTTCAGACCATAATTTCGCATAACATAACAAGCAGGCAAAGTTCCAAGTATTTTTCCACGCCTACTTCCATGAGATTCCAGCGTGCTTCGTCTGCTACGCTTCTCCCCAGCAGCGTGGGCATCCTCAATTAAACTTGGGTCTAAATCTTCAAGCTGGGTTCTTGCCTGCAAGCGAGGCCTCGTGAAGAGACTTAGTTTCATATTATTATTATTTTTTTAATCATGCAGGCAAATAGCCTATTGTTTCTCAGTGGACGAGAAATTAAATACAACATATTATTTCTTGCATTTAATTCAACTGGGCTGTTTGTGGTATCGAGTGGTAACTTTATTTTAAACTTACCTTCACACTAGTTAGAAACCATTATTGTATAAAATATTTTCGAGAACTGTCGAAAGTTCTTCACTGGGTCAAGGCGCAGGTGGCCGAAACATTTGCTGTTTAGATTACATGTAGGCTACATATTTTCCACTGCTTTCCATCCATATCGTGTAGGCATGGTGTACGATGGAGATCATTCTCAATTTTACAACGACTTGATTCTATGCGATAAAACTTGATTCTATGAAATAAAACTTGATTCTTTGAAACGTAAACTTGATTCTATGAAATAAAACTTGATTCTTTGAAACGTATAAATCTTGATTCTTTGAAACGCAAACTTCGGATTCCCTGAAACTGCAAACTTGATTTCTTGAAAACGCACTTGTTTGTTTCAATGTCACGGTTATTTTTAAGAGGAGCGGGGCATCGAGAGACGGGGAACGGGGAACGGGGAACGGGGAATCTTTAAAATGGGAATCTTTGAAAGCGGTATCCTTAAAATGGGGAGTCTTTAAAAGTGGGAATCTTTATCTCTAAGCAATTATTTGTAATAAGTCTCACTTAAATGCTAAGATACATAGATCTCTTGAAACGAATTATAAATATTGAGTTCAAGACATGAAACGCTGTAATAGCAATTCCTCCTTTTACACGATCCCATAATGCTACAAGTAAAATTCGCTGGCATCTTATGGTCCTCATGTAGATGATTGTTTGATAATCAAAGTTTGATATGTCATCTGAAAGCTTAGAGATTATGAATTTCTCTAACCAAAGTGTATTTCTACCTAAAGAAAGGTTATAAACAACGAAGGTGAGCCGCTTTTACTCGGCATCTGGGCGACTGGCTGCAACCAGATAACATGACAGATATATTCGCAAGCCAGTACTGAAGTGCCCTGCGAGCAGGGGCCCTTCGATCTTCGTAGATAAGTCGGGAAGGGGAAGGGACCTCTGCCAGCCGCCTCGACTTTCTTCGATTTGCCGCTCATCCACCGAAACAGATGAGTCAGTCTGGTTTGAAACCAGTTTTTCCCGTTTTTCCTCATTGCGCATGTGCCTTGTTAGAAATTGCTGACTAAATACGCGCCCACGGTACGTTCGGTACACTCGTGAAGTTCACAACAGCGGATGTTTCTCTTTCGAAAGATGTCTTTGATAAAGCCGTGAAAAGTGCACTGGGAAGAGTGAATACTCATGGTATAAGCAATCTCACACAACACCAGTGGAAGGCCTTGCTTTATTTTCTGTGTGGTAAAGATTCTTTTGTCTGTTTGCCAACCGGCCATGGCAAATCGCTAATTTACCAACTGGAACAAAAGAATCTGGATTGCGGTTGCTTTCGAACCAAAATATTTTACTTCTGGTTTGAGCGGGAATCGATGCGAAGGGCTACGCGAATGTGCAATTCAGTCAAGGCTTATTTTTATGGCGAAATGACATTTAATGTGGTCAACGGCGAGATAACAAACGGCAAGAGAAACAATTGTTTGCCGACTAGCGGCCGGTAATTTTGAAGACGAAACGGTCTCAGTACAAAATATAATTTACCGCATGACGTCCGAGAAGTTTAAATACGAAACAAACTCGACACAAATGCGTTTTGTTGAATGAAAGCCGAGAATGTTGAGGACGAAAGAGACTCAACACGAAAATTCTCTTGAATGTCAGGGACAAAAAGAGGGACAAAATAAAATAAATACCTCGAGGACCAAGATTTCTATGCGAGCTTTCCGTGACTTGCTAATTGGGAATCACTGGACTGTAACAACATGTTGACAGTCGACAAATCGCAGTTTCTTGATCAGCAAAAATATTTCGAGGCTGATAAGTTTTCAACCTGTGACATAAATTCGAACAGAATTATTCTCAGCCTTGCGGTTTAATTAAGGCTTTCCTCAAATCTCTTGTGTTACGACCGAAGTCTTAGAATAGTGTGTTACGGACGCGGCTGTCATTCAGTAAACATGTTAATTGAAGCGCTCGGTTAAATTTGAATTTAGCGCATGCTCAACAGGGAAAGTCGAGGCGGCTGGCAGAGGTCCCTTCCCCTTCCCGACTTATCTCGATATCTAGGAAGATCGAAGGGCCTCTGCTCGCAGGGTAGTACTGAAGCAACGGTATTGAAAATACACACTAACAACTCAAGTAACTTCTTCGTAATAAAAGTATTCTTGTCCGACTTGCTCGTTGAAGAACGTCTCTTTGATGGGCTCAATTCACGAGCATCATGCCTTCTTGAATCTACGCACCAAAAATTCGGCAAAAATACAATTGCGGGAACGAAATTTAACCCTTTGCTTCAACTGCGTGACAACCCCAGATATCAATATCGATTTCATTTATTTTAGTGTGACCTTTTTAAATATTTTCACCCAGTTTTAAAGAATCCTTATTTTAAAGATTCCCGCTTTTAAAGATTTTAAGATTCCCCGTTCCCTGTTCGTCGTTTCTCGATTCCCCGCCGCTCCCCGTGATAACCGTGACATCACAGGCTTACCATCCTCTGTTTGTGTGGTGGCTGTGCATTTATAATGGCTGTGTCGGTTTATCAAATTAGCAAAACTAAAACCGAAATTTAGGAGTTTTAAAACTGAGGAAAATGAAATAAAAACTCATAAAATTGCTGCCATGGTGTTTTGATTTGTGTTTCTGTGTTTATGTTGACGATTTAGGCTCGCGAAAGCGATGTTTTCAAAATAACGGTCGGACTCGCTCAAAAGTAGAAAAAGAGAACAAGGCATGCAACTAGGTGACCCGCAAATTGCACTACCCAGTTGAACATTTCGCCAAAAAAGTCGTATTTGCCCGATTCACCCACACAAAAAAATCTTAGCCCTCGAAAGAATAGTCTTCGAACAAAATTCTGGCCAAATTTGAGTTGGATTCGATCGCGGATAGACCTTTAGAATCGAGCCTAGACTTTTGAATACGACCGTCAATTTGCTTTCTCCCTATGATCTGCAAGAAATCCGAACTCAAAGGAATTCGAAGAATGCATTTTTCCGTTAAAATTTCATTCTCGTCCCCAGAGCCCACGATCCTTTTGGTCTGCGCCAGGGATCGAGACCTCTGGCAGGGACCGAAGCAGGAAGTCCGCGAATCACGGACTTCCGGCTTTTGTGCGCAGCCTCAGAAATTTGAAACAATAACGGTTACTATCGGTTACAAAAATGGGCAGCTATTGCGCTTGCGCGTTACCTGGTCCCAGCCAGAGGTCTCGATCCCTGGCGCAGACCAAAAGGATCGTGGGCTCTGGGGACGAGAATGTTAAAATTTGAATTCGCGGGCGACAAACTGCCGTCCCTGGCCTCCCCACGCGAAAGTTTTAGTCCGTGACAAAATCTTCTCTGTGGTCACCCAAGTGGCGAGTGTAACCGACAAAGGAACCCAGTTGAAAGACACGCGATTTTATAAATTCCCCCTGCACGTAGACTGAGGGTCGCTGGGTGCAAAAATTAAAAACAAAACAAAATGGAAGACGTGGACCCGGGCCAGCCTAAGGCCAAGAAGAAAAAGACCGAAGAGGGAAATGTAAAACGGTGGTGGTATGTTGAATTGTTTTTTCTTCTTTATCACGTGTGTGTGCGCCATTTACCATTGCCAAACAACAGCAGCTATTAAGATCATGCGTAATCGTTTCGTTACGTTTAACTGGCTTGCATTTTTCCGTTTTCATGAAAGGTTAACACAGAATTATGAGTTAAAATCCGGAGAAAAAATATCCTCCGATGAGATTTTGGAGGTTAAACTAGCATTGAATTGAACATCATAAACCGAACATCAGCTTGAAACGCAGCTTCATTGATCAGCTCACCACAGCTCAGCCCACAAAATTTGCTATCTTGAGACTATCGCCTCTTTTTTCCCGCGAACTGAAGGTATAGCAAGGAGACCTGTTGTCACGCACTGTTCCATAGAAAACGACAAAGTGACATTTAACTTAACATTTCTCGTACATTTTCTTTATTCTGAGTCACTGCATGTAAAATAACATATTTGCCGTTCTATTCTAGGCAATGTTTCGTACATCTTGTCAGACTCCCAAATTTGGTGGAACTTTTAAAATTGAGAGACAAGTTGGAAGAAAAATTGCTTTTTGTAACAGCACCCTTAGGGACTTTGACCAAAACGGCAAAGGCGATTAATGAACATTGAATTTTTTTTTTTTTCAACGAAAGCATTTGATCAAAACGAACTGCTGAAAAAGTAGGGGATCCATAACTCAACTTTTCAGATTTTGTCTGTGGCTAGGTTTAGGAAATAATACTGAAAGTAATCAATGTCATGGTAATGAATTGTTGAGTAGTTTATTCCCGTTCAATGTAGTAGAAGCTCGAAAATGTATTTTCATCTCACAGAATTCTTTACCCTGAAAAAATCAGTCTTCTTCCCCCACAAATGTAAGAATTCTAAGTATTTGAATTTTTCTGGTACCACCACCGTTTTTCATTTCCCTTTTCGGTCTTTTTCTTTCTTGGCCTTAGGCTGGCCTGAGTCCGCGTCTTCCATTTTTAGTCCGTGGGCCAGGAGGCGAAACCCTCCCCCCCTCGGGGGAATTTTGGGGACATATATCGTTTTGAAGCATAGCCTGAGGGTGTTTCAAATCAGGTTGTTCGCACTTCTCAAGTGGAGGCGTTTGGCCGTACGGCCACATTCTTTATGTGAGGCAAAAAAAACCACAGGGTACCCACATCTTGGTTTTTGAAAGTTACACCTAAAATGCCCAGACAAGACACATAACACTATAAAATGTGTATGTATTTCTATCAAAATCACATTATATAATACTGTCTAAGTAGGGAACCTGTTAATTGTCATCATGGTCTCCTGCAGCGTTCTTTATCTGAAACAAAAAAACACAGGGTACCCACGTCATGATTTTGTTGACAACCACTAAAAAAGGCATTCAATATTCTAATACTGCAAAAGTGCACATGCATTTGATATGAATACACACCTGTATGGAGTTTCTACAATGCGTCAAAAATCAAGTTCACAACATTTTCCAGCTCGAAAATCTCTTCACCGTCTTCATCGTCTCCTGCAAGAGAGTCAACTATGATATCTGCCAATTCACTTCCGTCCATAAAATTTCTAGAGCGCCAACATAGTTCACTTCCCAACCAAGGCCTTGTGGAGAATGAAGAAGAAGAGCATACATCAGCAAGTCTACCACAATAAGTGAGGCAAGTGAAGCTCTCTAGACTTTCCAGTGTTTCTTCAGAGGAATCCGGACACTGGTCGATGTCTTGGAATGTCGGTATGAAGGTGGTGTGCTTCTGATGTCACGTTATTCCATGACTTAACGGCCTTGTTTCGTTCAGTACATAGAAGAACACCAAACACGGCCGTTATTCCATGACTTAACGGCCCTGTTTCGTTCGGTATCTAGAAGAACACCAAACGCGGTCTCGTTTCGTTCGGTATATAGAGGAACTCCCAGCTGAACTCCAAACGCAGCCGTCATTCCATGACTTAACGGCCTCATTTCGTTCGGTACATGGAGAAAGTCCACACGCAACCGTAACATCGTAACAGCGTAACATCGTAACATCTTAACATCGTGACATTGAAACTATAAGTACATGAAAAAGTGTTGAAATTTTCAATAAGATGACAAATAAAAACGTTCTTTATCAAAGTTTGCTGATAAAGGTTGGGTGAAAGGCAATGCTACAACGTTACATCCAATATTATACACAAGTGAACCTGTTACGCTGTTACATTTTATTACGCTGTTTCGGTTTTACCCTGGGTTTTCTGTTCAGTAAACTGTTACGATGTTACATTGTTACGGTGTTATATTTGCTGTTCCGCTGTTACGACGCTATGGCTTTAATTACACCAAACTGCCGATATAGAGGGGCTAGGGATATGTACAAACTTAACGTCTTAACCCTGTTACGACGAATATTACGCTTTGAACTGCATCCAAATCCGTGCTAGGTATAGTGAGGTCTTCTTCTTCCTCCCCCACAAGGCCTTGGTTGGGAAGTGAACAATGTTGGTGCTCTAGAAATTAAGGGGACGGAAGGTGAATTGATGTCTCAAGAGCTGGCAGATATCAAAGTTGACAGTCTTGCAGGAGACGATGAAGACGACGAAGGGATTCCCGAGCTGGAAAATGTTGTGGACTTGATTTTTGATGCATTGTAGAAACGGCGTACAGGTGTGTATTCATATCAAATGCATGTGCCCTTTTGCAGTATTAGAATATTGAATGCCTTTTTTAGTGGTTGTCCACAAAATCATGACCTGGGTACCCTGTGGTTTTTTTGTTCCAAATAAAAAACACTGCGGGAGACGATGATGACAATTAACAGGTTCCCTACTTGGACAGCGTTATATATGTGATTTTGATAGAAATACATACACATTTTAGAGTGTTTTGTGTCTTGTCTGGGCATTTTAGGTGTAACTTTCAAAAACCACTACGTGGGGAGCCTGTGGTTTGTTTGCCTCGCATAAAGAATGTGACCGTATGGTCAAACGCCTCCACTTGAGAAGTGCGAACAACCTGATTTGAAACACCCTCGGGCTATGCTTCAAAACGATATATGTCCCCAAAATTCCCCGAGCGGGGGAGGGCTTCGCCTCCTGGCCCACGGACTATTTGTTTTGTTTTGAATTTTTGCGCCCAGCGACCCTCAGTCTACGCGCAGGGGAAATTTAAAAAATCGCGTGTCTTTCAACTGGGTTCCTTTGTCGGTCAAACTCGCCACTTGGGTGACCACAGAAAAGATTTTGTCCCGGACCAAAAGTTTCGCGTAGGGAGGCCAGGGACGGCAGTTTGTCGCTTGCAAATTCAAATTTTAACGGAAAATGCATTCTTCGAATTCCTTTGAGTACGGATTTCTTGCAGATCATAGGGAGAAAGCAAATTGACGGTCGTATTCAAAAGTCTAGGCTCGATTCTAAAGGTCTATCCGCGATCGAATCCAACTCAAATTTGGCCAAACTTTTGTTCGAAGACTATTCTTTCGAGGGCTAAGATTTTTTTGTGTGAGTGAATCGGGCAAATACGACTATTTTGGCGAAATGTTCAACTGGGTAGTGTAATTTGCGGGTCACCTAGTTGCATGCCTTGTGCTCTTTCTCTACTTTTGAGCGAGTCCGACCGTTATTTTGAAAACATCGCTTTCGCGAGCTTTAAATCGCCAAAATAAACACAGAAACACAAATCAAAACACCATGGCAGCAATTTTATGAGTTTTTTTTTCATTTTCCTCACTTTTAAAACTCCTAAATTTCGGCTTTAGTTTTGTTAATTTGATAAACCGACACAGCCATTAGAAATGCACAGCCCGCCACACAAACAGAGGATGGTAGGCCTGTGGTGACATTGAAACAAAGAAGTGCGTTTTCAAGGAATCAAGTTTGCAGTTTCAGGGAATCAAGTTTGCGTTTCAAAGAATCAAGTTTGCGTTTTGCAGGAATCAAGTTTGTATACCTGCCAACTTTTTGTGATTCACAGGCGTGACATTTTTATCCTGAGAGTGTCAAGATTTTTCGTACGGGACCGATAATATCCGAAGATGTCCGACGGTTTCCGAAGATGTCCGACGATTTCCGAAGACTTTCCGATTTATGGCCAGTAAATCGATGCTTTGATCATTTAAGGTTATACGGAGCTCGTCTCGACGAGTATGACCATGTCTCCAGTGACCTTCCTTACTAAAATCCGAGATTTCGCGAAAGTACGATCATTATTTTCTCGCATTGGTTCGAGTTTATTTAAATACTTAAAATTTTTTTTCAAAATGAGTCGGTTAAGGCTGTAATGGCTCACACTTTTCCACCAGGCGTGAGAAATGGGAACGCAGGCGTGAGTAGGCGTGAGATCGCAGTTTTCGATCCGCAGGCGTGACAATCACGCCTTAGGCGTGACACTTGGCAGGTATAAGTTTGCATTTTGCAGAAATCAAGTTTGCGTTTCAAAGAATCAAGTTAACTTTGTGTTTTGCAGGAATCAAGTTTTATTTTATAGAATCAAGTTTGCGTTTCAAAGAATCAAGATTACGTTTCAAAGAATCAAGTTTTATTTCATAGAATCAAGTTTGCGCTTCAAAGAATCAAAATTATGTTTCAAAGAATCAAGATTACGTTTCAAAGAATCAAGTTTTATTTCATAGAATCAAGTTTTATCCCATCGAATCAAGTTGTTGTAAAATTGTGAATGATCTCGATCATACACCGTATTTGCCGTCTCAAAATCGCAATTAGTTTATAGTATTTTCTAAATCATACATTCTACAAAAAATTGTGCACTTTTTTATGAAATCATGAGCTACTTTGAGAATTTTTCCCAGGCATCACCTGGATTCCAGTTTCCCGCGCTTTTTATACCTACAGAGAGAGGCGAGTGGTGAAATGTTTTGCGAAGATGGCGGAAAACAACAGGTTTGGTGAAATGTCTTCCACTGAAATAGATAAAATGCTAGAAAATGCCACGTCAAAATCGACTAAAACGTCCACGAAGTTTGGCATAAGGATATTACACGGTAGGCAGCGGATATCATCCATGAGAATAAGCTGACTGCAAGAAATACAAGCCTTTTTATGACACTAAAAAACAACAACAACAACGATGATTCATAGTCAAAATAACTTAACACTTATCGCTTTATTCCAGATTGGCTTGCCAGTCCTAGTGGAGAGAGGTTTGCGAAACCCATCGAAGATATGTCGAAAGAAGAGTTGAATACCTGCTTGAAATATTTTTACACTTCAGCAAGGCAGCAAGACGGTTCGTATTACAAGGCTTCTTCACTCAAGACCATCCGAGCCGCTATTGACCGCTATCTGCGTTCGCCACCACACTGCAAACAGTTTTCTATCGTCTCTGATGCTGCGTTCACGGAAGCAAACAGGGTGATGTTGGCTTTTATTAAAGATCTCAAGAAATCTGGCAAAATAGAAGATGTCGTCCATAGACGAGCAATCACTAAAGAACAAGTCGAGAAGCTCTACGACAGCGGTCAACTAGGACCCGCAAACAGCTCCGATCCAGCTCAGCTACAGAGAACTGTATGGTTCTACATCGGACTGTACTTCGGACGGCGAGGGCTGGAAAACCAACGCGAACTGAAATCCGGAATGCTTTCATTGAAAACAACGCCCCAAAGAGTGGAATACTTTGAGCTCAACAGGCAAATGGCTGCTTCGCAGTCACTCTTAGCTGACGCCAGGGATATATCGGATGCAAAGGTCATGTTTTCTGTTGCTGGTTCTTCAAGATGCCCTGTGACCACGATTAAGAATTACTTAACTCACCTAGATCCTTCTTCAGAGATGCTATTTCAAAGGCAAATCGTAAAGTTTGGGCCTAAAGAAGGGATTTGGTACGGTCCCGCGCCGCTGGGTCGAAACACGCTACAACATCTCATGAAAGAAATGTGCAAGAGAGCCGGCATCGAGCCCTATCTTACAAACAACTGTCTCAAGACGACTGCTGTTTCAGTTTTTTCTGACAGAAACTGTGCAGCAAGGCATCCAGTCAAGGTAGAAACAACGGATTCGCCTGATCAAGCCATCAAATCTCACTATCTGCTGCCATCTTTTGAACCACATCACAAATCTGCCGCCATGAGCAGTTTCCTTTCTTGTGAAAAGTTACAAGCCCTCGATGAAAGAATCGACGCTCCAGGCGGACCAAAAGTCGTGGCTACAATTATCGACATTGAACAGCAGCAGAATGCTACAGGTGGAATCGTTTTCCAGGTCCGAAAAATACCCATTGTGGTAAGGCAACCCAACGAAATGGCTACAGACGTGTTATAATTTCTTTCCAGTGAATCACATGAGCTCGCAAGTTGTGCAATTTTCTCGTTTGTATATTGGTAGCGTTTTGTCGACGATGAACCTTTTTGTTGTTTTTGTCTCTTCTAGCTATGTACGTCGAGATATACCAAAGATTTTTCTTTCCAAAACCATTCACTTTGTTTACCTGTTTGTTAGGAAAGTTTTCACCAAAATATGTTTTAAGACAGTTTTTCCACATTTATGGTAATTGTAAAATTTTAGTCCTGAGAAGAATACATACTAGAATACCTTACTTTCTAGTCTGAATGGAATCCTAAAGTGTGACCATTTATCTGAAAGCTACCAAAAGGCAGTTTACTATGGTGCCGTTTACTACACGAATCACAATGGTTTTACCTTTTAAGTCTGTGGACGAGATCCTAATGTGTGACCATTTAAAGTAAAGCGTTCATTTTAATAGATGTTAATGGCATGTTGATCTTTATAGCGTGGCTACAAAATTATCAAGTAGTTCCTACTGAGACACTGTTATCTCGCTAACCAAAATGATTTTCTATCTTTTCGGAGTCTGTGGTTGTAATCCTGAAGTATGACGATGTGGCACTGGTTAACATGTTAAACTGTGAGTGCAGATGAAATGCTGCTATCAAGCAGTGTTCTGTGCTTTGCGGTGTATCCAAATCTTAAAATTTGGCAGAATACAGCAGTCTTGAAATTATGCAATTAATGACGTTACAAGTCATAGCTGCAATAAAATGTTTTAGATAAAATGCATGTTGCAACAATCATTGTTAATGGACAATAATGGTCAATGTCAGAAAGCAGCTGAATAATGATTTTCTTGTTATCACAGCCGAGTCAGGTGACAGCGAAGTATACAATATATAAGGAAGCACTAAGGATATAAAGTGCAACTCAACTTGGCTTGCTCTGCATGTTGTAAGAATCTAATAAACAGAATTGACAAGGCTTTGTCATCAAGTTTCATGATTACTTTCTTCATTTATACTCGGAACCGGTCAGAGAAGTTTTCACTCGAGTGTCGTAAAATCAAAAGCAATGTTATTATTTTAACCAAACACAACGGGCACAAATAACGCATTCAAACAATCAGAACTCGAAGCAAGTAATCAGCGCCAAGCGCGGGAAAACGCGTGCAAGCAAGTCAGAATGGTTTTGGTTTTACTTCTGATTGGTTGAGATTATGGCGCGCGTACTTTCAGCCAATCACAGCACGTAATAAAGCAAAGCCAAAGCAGATGTCAGGCACCTTCGGGCAGTTTTAAAGTTTTTGCCCGAAATTGCCTAACATCCACGTTTAAATCCACTGTCATGTCAATGAAAAAAGTAACGGCTTTTTTTTTTTACACCACGAAAACTCGAGGGATTCAAGGTAACCTTGAAAGTACAGTAATATTTTTGCTGACCTACACAACCAGTAGCCAGTGGCCTCACCCAAGCTACACACCCACTCACCACGACTCCCACAGGAGTTCACTTACTTGAGGTTTGACTGCACTTGTGTAAAATTTCGCCTGCATTTCGGGTTCACACAAGCTTTCGAGTTCCCGAACTCAACTTCGCTGGAAAATTTTGTTGCAAACTAAGCCACTAAACTTCACTTTCTTTAACATTTGATTGGGTAAAAGGGAAACACAATGGGCACCACTCCCCAAGTAGCTCCAAGATGACACCTGTAGTTAGCAGACACTCGGACATAGGAAAGCCCATACATAACCTCTCGGAACGAAGGACAAGCGAAACTACGAAAGGCCTCTGTTTAGATTTTATTTCTTAAACAAATAAGGACATACGCACAGTCTTTTTTAAAGGAAATTCATTTTTACACTAACCAGCAAAGCCATTTTACAAATATTGTCTGAGCCAAGCAGAATTGGTCGTACAAGTAATTTTAGAGTAACTTTGACTGCAACGGGGTGAAATGAGGTGGAGCTACGTGAAATAGAATGAAAAGAGCGGGGTGGGTTTATGGTTTATAGCTAATAATAGCATTGTAATGTCTTTCAAGTCCATTTTTAACAGGCTGGCACATTCAGCGGGTTGTTATAAGCCACCACACACGCAAGAACGCGAGATCTTCGTTTGAAACTAAAACCTAAGAAAATAACTATGTACAGTAACAACAAAAAGGCGCCAAAGATGCTTTCCTTTTCACGTGGACCTGCTTAAGCAAATATGAAAACTCGACAATAACCGTTTTCTTTCTTTTCTCGTTTTTTTTTTTCCTTTTGTTCAGCGATCAGTGAGAAACAAAATGATGCGGAAACCGGCTGTTGTCGCAGCCTACAATATCATTAACGCAGAAGAATTGCGTTCGTTAAGAATGCGCTCGTGACATGCACAGCATCTGCAGTGGACTATATGAAAAGAGACTGGCTAATTTAGCACATCAGTCGTAGTCTTGGATGCAAAGCAGGGTATCTTGAGTTGCACTCTAGTCATCCGCTTCACTGTCACCGCTCTCCTCATCTCCGCTGACTGCCTCTCCTACGTTGATTTTAAATGGATATTCCTGGTCACACCCCATGTAGGAGTCGCACATGAAGAACAGCGTATACGAGTAGGTTCCTGGTGAGCCTGGAGCTACAAAATCCAATTTGACTTTGGCTTTCTGTTGGAGTGTTAAACGCTTAATGGAAATCAGCCTAGAAGACAAAGAAGGTTTATGGTTTATGGTATTTAGTGAACCTAGATTCGCAGTCGCTTCTGTTCAACGGCGGTTAGCATATTGAAATGTCACAGTTCACATCGCATATCACATTTCGGCAACAATGTACTGTTCAACAGTTGCTGAACAGCAATCGCAACGTTTGTGGACCAACAAACGTTGAACATATGTCAGTAAACAAGTCACCAAGCGCCAACTTTACAGCTCCGATAAACTGGCGACAACTTTATTATCATATGACAGCTTGAGTAATAATAAGAAGTAGATCAATTGAATACAACTATTCTACTTATAACCCTGGGCCCAATTGTTCAAAGCACGATTAAGTTAACCCAAGATTAGCGTGAACTTTGATTCCACTTTGATTACTAAACAATAAACACTATTCCAAAATATTTTTGCCATTTTGTTTTGAATTAGAGTTTTCTTTACGTTTAGCTTAAACCTGATTATCTTTTAAAAATATTTTCAACGAGCAAGATGAAAACGGCGGTTAACTTTTAATCCTGGATTAGTGTTAATCGGCTTTCGAACAACTGGGCCCTGGTCAGCAATTAATGTTAGAAACGAAAGTTGCCTTACCCATTGTTTTTTGTGTCGCCAACCACTAGCCACCAGCCCTCCTCACGCTTCTGAGGAAAGAACGGTGCAATCACCGGGCCTGGCTGCTCGTCTTCACGATCAAGGTCAACAACGACATTCACAGGAGAGCCCCTAGAGATATAGAACCATAAATAACACGTTACAGAAAGCAACAGGTAAAACATTCTCCGCTTTTGCCAAATACTCTCCCTAACCAGACAATTAGACAATAAACACACAAAGAAAAGTGGTTTTCGCAGTTTTTCCTTCTCTTCCCTCCTATTCACTCACAATTCACCGACATGATTTACCTCATACGCGAATTAGGGTTGGAACCGGCTTTGCAAAGCTTACTCTTTTCAGTCTATTTGAAGTCTCACAGTTTCTGGGCTCCGTTTGCGAATGCCAAAGTTTGTTTTAAAACTGCGAACAGCAATGAACCGTCCACTTTATCAGTAACAATCGGCATTCACATCTGATATTAATTTTTTTCACATTTCTATCCACAGAAGTTACCTAACCAACTGTTAACTTACGCAGTGATACTGTCCTTGTCGTGTACTTCAAATGACAATTCGATGTTGGGATAACGATTGCAGAATCTGGCGACATCCTAACAGAAATCAAAGCGAAATATTAGCAAAATAGTCGACGGGCGCTGATGAACAGGCCAAACTTTTAGCAGCTATAACGTAACTAAAAGTACTAAGTAGGTTACGCAAAAATGTGCGTAGGTTACACATCCAACATTAGGTTCAAAATTTGCAAGGCAACAAGGGGTTTCACCCGAATCACTTGGTGTAAGCACTGCCGAAGGGGGGGGGGGGGGATATGGAGCTATAAAAAGGACCAGTGTAACAATCAGATTGAGTTTAGCGACGGTCGTCTATCTCACCTGCATCTGACTGTCGTCCAGTCTCAAAAGTTTGTTTCTCTCCTCGTCTTCCAAGTCCATAATGTCAAAAACAGACTCCACACCCTGCAATGATAGAGAAGCTAAGAATGCAAAACACCAAACTTACATATAACTCGATAACTTCGACAATTACTTCCCTTCTCTTTTCTCTCTACATAATTAGACTATTACTGCTTTGAGAATTAACATGAAGAAGTCTGAAGTTCCATCTATCTCTTCGCCGTATACCTTATTCCCTCTCCAGCGAGGGCACAATGCGAGTCTTTCTCGCCTGCGCCTCTACAGGGGAAGGGCGGGGAAGCACTCCAGACTAACACGAAAAGCATGCACCATTTCTGAATTCTAATTCCATCAGGGATCCGAAGAAGACAGTTTGGTCATTCGTGAGACTATTTCTGTGGCCCCGTCAAACATAGGATTGACTAACCTTGTCCACGCATCGTTTGATGATTTCTGCTGTGAAGTGAGGAATCTGTTTAAGATAAGAGTCTTTGCTCCACATGGCTTGAGTAACCTAAGTAAAGACCAAAACAGTCTTAGATAGGTTTCAGGCTGTTTGGTAAGGGTTAGACCAATTTCCACAAATATCTTGTAACCGATCTACTCAGAAATTTGTGACTAAAACAGTTGGAATATTAGCTTCAAACCTCAAGCTTGTGACCAGCTTATGGACTCAGATTTTTAAAAGATATTCAGGAAAACGTTGGATTATTATTACAATCTTGTAGGGGAATGTCCCTTCAGGACGCACGTATATCTCATGTCTGTCTAAACAGCTGCTTCATTTGGCAAGTTAACGTACCATTTGAGCGAGTTCCATGGCGGCGAGGGCAGGTGACAGCCATCCATTGCTACTCAACACATCTACGCATGCTTGCACAAGACGCATAGCCTGTCAGAAAACATAGACAGCAAGTTTAAATTAAGTTTCAAACGAGATAATAAGTAGAGCAAGTTTTAATTTACTCTTTTCTAACATGTTGACTGACTTAGTGCCATTGGCCAATTGTTTGTCTACTTCTTCTTGTTGCTTTCTTGTCCGCTTGTCAGGTTTGTTTCTTTTCTTACTTGCTCGCCTGCTTGCTTTGTGCGTACATACTTGTTTTGCTGTTGTTTTGTGTTTACAAGTGTCTTAGTATGTTTGTTTGCTTATTCGCATGACTTATATTTGTTTGCCTTGCTTAGAATGGTCCCTGTTTGACCACACGCTTCGCTTGTTTTCTCGTTAATATCGATTTTCTGCATGATAGCTGGTTGGTTAGTTTGTTAATTTGTTTAATGATTCGTTTGATTGTTCAGTCGTTTGTGGGTTACTTGGTTTGTTTGCTTTTTAACTAAGCTTGCCATAGATGGTTCATGTTTGACTGCATGCTTGAATCTCGTATCTGGTTTGCTTCACTGCTGAATGGTTTATTCACTTGTTTATTCACCTACCTTGCCAAGGATAGCTTCGGTGTCTGACTGCATCTCAGCCGACAGCTGCATCCGGGACATGTGAGACTGTATCATCAGGTTTGTCTTCACGTGGGGATCATTGAATTTCGGATTCGTCACTTTATGCGGCACGCGATTCATAAGCTGCAAAAACAAAAACGAAATTGTTACTGTTAAAAGCTACTTGACCAAAGTTAATCGAAACAACGGAATACTGAAATTACTCACTGAGGTAGAAAAAAGTGTAAATCGACTTCTGTAAAATCTTGCTTTGCCTACTCAGGTGACGCGACTCACGCGTTTTGAAAATTTCACGTCACAAGTGTATAGTGTAAAGATCGCACTGCAACGCGAAAAGTCCCGGCGTACTTTAGTAGCTAGTTTTCAAATCAATAGCTTTATTATGACTTCCGTTAAACGACGTTTTTCAGGCACTGTGCGGCCTTCAAAGGAGTGGATGAAAGACTCAAAAATTATTTGCAAGTGTTGGTTCCAGGCTTCACTCACCTGCTTTAGCGTAGCTTCCTCGTGATGTCTGATGGGAAGTCTCTCGTACTCGTACGCAGATGAGATGATCTCAATCAAGCCTCGCAGCTTGGTTTTGGCGTTCAGAGATACGCTGAACAGCTCTGAACAGTTGGACAAGAAAAGAAGCAAGATGAATGTAAGCTTACGTAGCAACTACCTAATACAGAGAAACCTGTTGATACAACTACTGATAGGCCACAACATTTGGCCATACGACTGTGGTGGTCGGATAAACGGGTATTTCAGAAAGGAAATCACTGCACGTGTCTTTGGTCGAATTCCCCTACCCCCCCCCCCCCCCAACCACCACCACTACCACCACCACCACTCCCACTCTCCCTACCGCCAGAAAACAAAAGAGTGGCTATGAAGATATGGCGGTAGAAGTTGTACAAAATATGAACGGGTTGATCGCAAAGTTCCGCTGTAAAATCACACCCAGCAGTTTTTTCACAAGTTCTTACCGATAGTTGTGTAGTTAATGTAGTAGTAGGCAGCAATCATCCCAAGATTCAATGGTGACACATCCATTTCATCTTCAATCGACACACACTGCGGAAATAGAAACACGCAAATTATTGGAAACAATGCAAAGGAAAAAAAGTCTATTTATTTCTACTGCTATTTGCCCTAATATTATTGTAAAAAAAAGGAACGAAAAAGAAATACCTTGGATTGCTCCAGGTCGTTAAGAGCGTTCTCTACCATGTCCGACATATGATCTGATAAATGACGATGAGTAACGCCTACGAGAGCAAATAAATGCACATAATTTATTATTGTCAAGAGTATTAAATAAAGATGAAGTAAACAACTAAGATTTGGCAGGGACAAATCATGAATGTGTCCGCTTAGAGAAGTTTTCTCAATTAAAGACTGTTTATGAACAGAGAAATACAGTAAGTTCGGCGAAGACTATTCCCCCATGCCAGTTTTATAGAGTTAAGAGAGATGTCCGTGTTCGAGGAAGATAACGTCAAGGGTAGAAGCGTGACAGGAAATAGCTCCGCTTGTCTGTCTCAGAGAGGAAACTGACTTAGAGGAAGACAAAACAAAGAAATCGAGCATGACAGAAAACAACTCCAAGTGTCCAGCTCAAGAAGGTGTCCGTTAAAAGGGGGATGGAGTAAAGTATACCAGGGATTAACTCCATGTCTGGTTTGGATGCGTGACAAGGACGCATCCAAACCAGTCGCCCGACATTTCAATCTTCCCAATCACTCTAGCCAACATATGACGATCTGTGGCCTTTCCCTACCAAGGGCACACTTAATCCCCACGGTATTAATGAACACTTTTCATTCAACTAATTTATTTGTTTTTCACGTTGCCATGTTCCTACCAATGGCGTAGCTCCACCACTCTCCATATAAACCAAGTGCAATCCACAATTCTTTGATTCGCTCTGACGAAGGGCTAACGCTCAAACCGTCAGCTTTCAAACTCTTTACGGTGGCCAATGTACTTATTAACCTTACTTTTACCTTATTTACCTTAATATTAGTTGATAAATCCAAAAGTTTGTGTTTCACGTCCCCACCGACGCACCACCAGTTTCTTTAGAAACTATCCCCCTTGTTTATCTTAGACAGGTGTCTGTCTTACAATGAGAAGACATAGAGGACAGTAGTGTGACAGGGACCTTCATTAAATTACTTAGCTCTACCTTGTAAGTTGTAGTAGTTGGGGTTCTGTGTCATTCTGCGGTACAGGAACGTCCATGTTAAATAATCCACTGCATCCTGTTTGTTCTCAATCGTCTTTGTCACCACTTCAGCATTAAAATGGTCGTGAAGACAATGGTCCAAATGCGACTGAAAAACGTAAAAACAGTGCCCATATTAGTTGCTAATTCTCTTTAGCATGTAAAGGTGAATTCCACGCAATACTTAACCACAAACAAGCCAGTCTCAACACATTGCTACAACCTACATAACTTTGTGGAAACTGAAGCAATTATGAGTTTTCTTGAGTACGACTGAAATGGTATATACAATACGAAATAAATGAAATGAACCTCGCAGCGGTAAAATTCAAGACTGAAATTAAACCTTGATGCTCTTCGAAAAATTGTTTTAAACCGCTGAAACCAATCAATAAACTGTTTTTGAGCGATCCGTCACAGCTCCCAGTAACACCTCAAGCTCGAACAAAGATAATCAGCATTTTCCAAGGATATAGCAGTCGTTAAGTAGTGCTGTGAAAGGGAAAAAGTAAAAACAACTCGACAAAAACTAACATTGTCGATCTTTCTTTTAGCGCAACTGGCTTAGAGTGTACACTAACCTCGATAGGAAGAGGTTCATAAAGGAATTTTTTGAAATACTCTTTCTTTGACGCTTGACAGAGAATCACTGCCTTGCCGGAGTCGTCTAGCAGTGGCCTGTTCGCGCGACCGATCATCTGTAACACATCTGTGACAGGGTAGTCCACATAACTGCAAACAACAAAACAAGGCAGAATAGCAGGTAAGTGATTAAACTAACAAATACGGCTAACCAAAGTAACCCTGCTTAAAATCGGATAACGCCATCTGCAAAGTTCTTAAACCCTGTCCAAAATTGGCGCTAAAATGTCTGGAAACAGCGCGAACGACAGTTTGAAAGACAAGACATTTCCCAACAATTTTCACTTTGCTCAACTCAGATTATTTTCCCCTTTTTGTTACCCTAGTTATGTAACCGTTGTGTGACTTACGCATGTATTTTTCCTTCGTAGAACTGGGTGTCCATTATGATCACCAAATGAGCGCTCATGTTTATCGCCCATGCGAGATTGCGTGACACAATCACGACTTGTATGGCTCCTGAGTTGAAGAGCTGTTCCACAATCTTGGTCTCCGTATCAGACAAACCTTCGTGTAAATAGGCCACTCCATACCCAACCGTCTCTTTCAATGTCTGCAGATAAGATCAAGTTTATATAAACACAAATCGTGATCACAGGAATGTATACATCAACACCTTCAGCTGTAAAGTAATACTCGAGAATTCATTATAGAAGGCTTATAGAAGCACCACGAGAACACACTATACGATTTACAATGTCACCCTCCACTTACCTTGTCGTTCAAACGTTTGATGAAAGGCTGAAGATCTTCCTCGGTGCAGTGCAAGAACCTGAAAAGAAAACAAACTTCTTTAAGGGGCTGAACTTGCAACAGTTAACTTGATACGTGATTGGCTCTTCAGCAGGTTTGGTTCTACACGTAGTGTTACTAGAGTTATCGTAAAATTGCACGTTTTACTTACAGCGTCATCCGACTTTAAAACTTTAAGGAAACGTTTAGAAAATGAATACTTTAAACAGCGTAGTATCCATGAATTTCTCTCTCATTTTGTAAATAGTTTTTATTCTGTGATGGTTTTATTTTATCTCTTATTTTATTTATTTTTATGGTGGCATGCCTGTAAAGTAGCTGGTATATAGCTAAGCGTATGTTTACACGTTAAATAAAGTGTGGTTGTTGTTGTTGTTGTTGTTGTTGTTGCTGTTGTTGTTGTTATCTTACCTTTGTGCATCATTCTCCGCTCCAGAGAAGGTCAGCAGATCCAGAGCGGTTAGTTTGGTCTGTCTTCTCGAGGGCACAAAGACAATGACAGGTTTCTTTGGAGAATGTTTTATGATGGACTGGTAGGTGGGCTTTGTCATGGCGATTAAACGAGACGCTGTGTGAGTGATATTGAATCCCTAGAAGAAAAAAAAGCGAAGGTGAATTAGCAGCATGCGTCCTGTGAACAACATGCAACAAATTACAGCACGATCGCAGAGTAAAGCTAGTTAACCGGCCGTCGCTATGGCGACCGCCGGTTTATAAAATGGGCACGGTTCTGTCCTGATAGTCAGTTGGCTTACCATACGAACAAAGTGCTGTAAAGCTTGTGGTACGGGTACTCAAGAGCGGTACTGTCTTATATAAGACGCATGCGCATATTAGTCTGCTGAATGTTACCTTCGTGTGTTCTTGTCTTTTAATTTACAGTATTTAAGATATCAACGACGAAGGGTTGTTAAGTTTGGGGTTTTTTTGTATTTGTCTTGTATAACGCATGCGCAATTGAGTAAAGCAGCTAATAGGATGGAATGCGAAATTGGCTGTGTTGTCTGATCTAGTTAGTGGTTATGGTGAAAATTTTTTTAGCGCAGGAGTCTTTTTATTGGGATTGACATTTTGAGGGTGTAAAAATGTGGGAGTCAGAAGGATTTGTGAATGTCAGGAGCATATCACGCTTCTGTGAATGTGATTTGCTTTGAAAGTTGCGTTTTGTATAGGAGCGGTGTAATATTGTGCTGCGTGAGAGGGGGTTTCCCTTGCCGTTTTATGGGGGGGGGGGGGGGTTTGCGAAGTGGATTTAAGGTTTCTGATTGGCTAACTTGTATTTCGCAGCGGACAAAAAGGACAGTTGCGTTTTGCCGGCGTGGGCTAGGAAGAGAAGGAATTGGTACTAGTATGATGATACAATATTAGTGGATTGCACCATCAGTACATGATAGTTCTGACTTGTGAACGGAGAGAGATGAGTGTTTATTTGAGGCGAGAAGTTGATACGAAGGAATCGTCATTAATAAGGAGATCAATTAATAGGGTAGGTGTTGCGAGTCTTTTTGCATTGAAAGAACGAAAATATCTGAATGTTATCGACGGATTTGTGTGGTTTGCGTGTGGTGTACGCTAAAGGCTACGAGCAGTCTCTCTTTCCGTTCAGAGATAGTGAAGGAAAAGAAAAACAAGCGAGTGAGCGCGAAATCGATTGCGGATCGACAGGCGCGTTATCTTTCAAAGACGTGGGCGACTTTCGTCCCCGCTCGCTTGTTTACTTTTGCAAGGGGATCCCCGGGTTAGCAAACCGGATTTAAACATCACGTCATGAGATATGCCTTGACGTGCCCCATACTCTGACGATCTGCCCGAGCTCGTGTTTATCAAACGTTATATTTTGATTCTAGGCACAACAGACAACTTCATCGTCGCTGCGTGAGCATTCTCAGTTGTGGACGAATTTATATCGACATTCAACGTTTGAGTGAATGTGCGTTTTTCAGCACAAATAAAAGCGATAAAAAAGATAAGCTGAGTCATCAGAGTTTAAACATTACGTCATCCAGTAAAGCTATAGTAAAAATATTGTGTCACACAATCACACTTTTCGTCATGCCGGTTCGTATAAATAGAGGATCGCGCAAACATTTGTGAAACCTAGGGGGTGGGGAGGGTCAGAATGGCCGGTTAAAATGCCCGATAGGCTTTCTTGTTTCTTCAAGGACCAAAAGTATAGTAAGGGAACATACCTGTATGTGTAGTTCAAGAGGCACTGGTCTCACATTAGGATGAAAATTGAACAAACCAGTAGCACTGACACCAAGCCACTGAGAAACATCCTGAAAATTAGAGTGATAGACTAGTTATTAATTGTAATAAGTAATTACTACATGTAATTAAATGGAATGAACATGTCAGAGTCATAACAGTCAATTTGTGATAAGCAATCTTATTACCAGTTGCTCTTCATAAACAGACTGCAATGCTTGTAAGTGATAGCTGCCTAAACAAAGTGCTTTCGTATAAAACAACATTCTGTCTAGAAAGAATCCTTTGATGCACTAATAGCAGCTGAGAGCTGCTCACGTACCTTGGCATTAGCGAGAGATGAACTCAGAGCCACTATCCTGATGTTACGCTCGATTTGTGATGAGATGTACCTCATACGTGAACAGATCACTTCCATCACAGGCTAAAGGATAAACAAAAACAATTCCGGTAAACAATCAAAAGTGAACAGATCACTTCCATCACGGACTAAAAAGAACATAAAAAAGTTAAACACTCAAAGAGAAAATATCACTTCCATTACAGACTAAAGAAACACACTAACAAAGTTTATAAACGTGATAACATTCCCTACATCAGGCTAAAACAACAAAAACCAAAGTAAACAACCAAAACGAACAGATCACTTCCATTACAGGCTAAAAACAAACAAAAAACGAAGGATAACACTCAAAAGTTTAGTCGCTTTCTGCTTGGAAAAAACTTTTACACACTGCCTTCCTGTGGCATTTCATACTGGACAGACACACCATCCCACTCCTACAATATACATCAGCTCCAAGGCAATTCACCCCACTTCTCACTGCTTCCATCCTAAGCTGAAGCAGTGTTCTGACCTTTAGCAATCAATAAATAAAGGGAGGCCACAGGTTCTGAAAAGCTCATTGCTTCAAATCAACATGGATTGTTTTCTTACCCCTGATTCGCCACCAATCAAATGAGCCTCATCAAGGATGAACAAGTGGACATTCTGTACATTCTTCCTCTGTTTCCATCGTCGTGACAACACATCCCACTGTTCCGGAGTGCTGACAATCACATTACCCTACAAACGAATGTAAGCGATTCAGGTCCAATTATCCCTTAAATACCGACTCTCCTCCCTGGCTCCTACATGTATGTCGATTGCGGTGCACTGTACGAGTTCGGAAGAATTATTTTATTTAAACATCAAGACGTTCTATCTTCGGTGATCATTTCCTTAATTCTCGGGACCTGTATGTTTGACCAGGTAGTGATATTGTGAGGAGAAGTCAGATACTGGTCACTGTTGAGTTTAAAGGGTTAATCATAGAAAGTCCAGCTTAGACCTGGTTTATAGCTAAATCAAGGCTAAGAGTACTTGATGATGAACATGTAGGACTCCTCAAACCACGTGCTAAGGTGGTCTGAATTTGGACGAGCCACGCAGTAATGAACGGACAAATATATCTTTCAAATGCACATGTGAATTGCTATTTGCACTGACCTTGCTTAAAATAGGTTTATAGCAGCACTTTCTTACAACGATTTGTTTTTTGTAATTTTAATGTTATTGATCTTATTATCTCTGATGTGACATAATTAAGTTTTGTTAACCTTTTTAAACTTTAAAAATACTATTTACAGGGCTAAAAGGGTTGTGAAAAGGAAAAAACAGAACGTTTTCCACTAATTAAAAGTCATCTTTTTTTTTGTAATTTTAATGTCATTGATCTTATTATCTCTGATGTGACATAATTAAGTTATGTTAACCTTTTTAGACTTTAAAAATACTATTTACAGGGCTAAAAGGTTTGTGAAAAGGAAAAAACAGAACGTTTTCGACTAATTAAAAGTCATCTTCTTTTACCCTGAAGATGACTTTTAATTAGTCGAAAACGTTCGGGTTTTTTTCCTTTCAACCTTTTTAGCCTTGTAAATAGTATTTTTGAATCATAAGCGAATATTATGGATATTTAAACTTTGTTTACATAATCAAACCTCGGTGTTTACGTAGCCAGCAACTAGGCTACTAAGATCAGTTAACAGTCTTGGTTCCCGGATAACTGAGCATTTAATTTTTTTAATTTTGTCTTCACCTTGGCCAGAAGTTTGAGATCTGCACTGGTCTCTCCTGTCAACATGACCACATTCTTGCCGAGCTGAAGGCCAAACTTGCTCTGCCAGTCTGCATACACCTGTTACGAATTTGATACGGGTACCGTAAACCACTGATAATCGGTTATACCATTTGAAAAAAAAACAACAACTTCATCAAAGAAGAGCAACCTCATGCCGTCCTAATGTCAACAAAGTTGAATTCAGGAAGAAAATAATAGTTTTAATCACTGGTTGCATCACTTCTTTGGATGTAAAGCAAAACTCAACCCATTCACTTCTAGATGTAATCTTACGTCTAAGTAAATCACAAAACATGGTTGTAATTTTGTGGAAATGTTTAAGTGCAACACTTCAAGTGAAAGCCATTGAATAATACTTTACTGTACAAAAAAAATACTGGCTTTAACATTCTAAGGGAAAATATTAAAGCTAAACTACTCAAAGTAAGCTATTGAACAGTGTTCCCAAGTTACACTTGTTTGTAAAATGTTTTTACAAAATGAAACGTGAGATCTTTCAAAATTGCAAATTTGACTAAGTACTCTTAGGTGTTAAAGAGTTTAACCGTGTCAACATGAAGTGGAGCTTTATATTACTTGCCTGATCAGCCAGTGACTGCAGTGGAGTGACATATACACATCTACAATCAGGAATGTTCTGGAGAAGTCGCAGCACGGCAAACTCTGCGCAGATAGTCTTCCCACTACCAGTGGGTGCACCAATAAGGACATTTTCATCATTATTGTACAAAGTGTTGAAAACTAAAGGAGAAAAACATAATTTTAAATATCTTGCTATGCACTTCTACAAATAGTCTTGATCGAAAGACAGCAAAACAGGCCAAAAGAATGTCAGACCTTTACATCAGATTTACCATGAAAAAAATTCACTATCACTGCAACTTTTATGTATACATGACACATACTGTTATCATACACTAGACACCAAACTTCGTTTTGGCTAAGGAGTTCTTGAAACAAGGTTGCAACCCATCAGGATTAAACAAATACCTTGACTTTTCACTGACTTTTCACTGACCACAAACCAATTTTCACTGACTGTGTAGGATAAATCCTTTGGTGGTAAAGCCACAAAAAAGTTAATCCATTTTTTTTAAAAAAACAACACTGAACTGAAAAAAAAAAAATCATCAAACCTAGCAGCAAGTAAACAAATAAAATTCCCTGACCTTCCACTAACTTTGAAGTAGAATTAAGAATTTCTCTGACTTGAGGAAAAATTCCCCAACATTTCTCTGACCTTGAAAAAATGACGGTTTCCCCTCACTTCTCCCGACCGTGGCAACCCTGTTAAAACCTAGCTCACCTTGTGTCTGGATAGGGTTGAAGTAGGGAAACTTGTCCTTGTACAAACTCTCAAATGTAGGATCTCTAAGAGCTGAAACTGGCAAAGGCTGGAGATCAAGTAACTCGGTAGGTGGGGGATTCTTTTCCGGCAGAATCAGATGACGAAATGAAACTGGTAACTGAGTTTCAGACCCTGAAAACAAAACAAAAACATTGCTTAAATCTAGCTCTTCAAAGGTCAGAATAGCAACTGTTTTTCACAGTTTTAATAAATCTATGACAAAATAGTTGACACCTATGAAAAAATTGTGCCTAGATAATTATGTATTGAAAACTCGAAGATTGAAATCAAGGCTTGAAACAAAGCATAACCACTCACCGAATTAAAGTCTTAAGACAAGATGTAGAAATATTATTTTGCTAAGTTCCGTTCTTTGAAAATTCAGACAAGCTCCTGAAGACACTATCAATTTCCATATATTCCAAACAAAACTACCATTTCCAAAGGTTAACAAAAAAACTATCTATTCGGATGAAAAGCCAGTTGTTCATTAAAAAAATATATAGATCAGGTCTGCTTAAGCAACCTTGGGCAGAACTTAACATCTGTGCTAAGTTCCCTGTCAACATTTGCAAATTCATAATTTTTGAAACTCTGTCCGTAACCACTCACCAAGCCATTTGTCGGACACAATTCTGATAAAATACTGAGGTGGAAGAGGCTCAAACACAGGAACAAAGAACTTCAGTGTGTGCTCATCTGATGCAAATTTGCTCTTCAGCAGAAAGTACTCATGGTGCAAGATGATTTCACTATCAACGTCTTCCACAAAAATCCACATTGCCTCTGAGTTGCCATGAACTTTTTCATCCCACTGAAAATCAGGTGTGATGACAAATTCCACACTCAGTGTCGATCTAACAAGAGAAACAAGACAGGAATGAACAAGAAAAATCCACAAAAAACCCCAGAGAAGTTCCCCAAAGTGGCAGCATGTGTTTCTTAGTTGTCAATATTATTTTTTATAGGTACATGTATTTTAACTCCTAAATTCATCCATCACAATTTTGCCACTAGAAAAATACCCTGTGATTACAAGACATGTACATGTAATAGCTGCGATTTCCACAATAATAACACATGTTCAGGCAAATGGAAAACGAATGAAGCATAAAGAACTTTATTTTCAAGCCATTTCACAGGACATACACTGTATGGGATCAATAGTACAAGACACATGCAGACTACATGTAGGAGGTCATTTATAGTCAAAAGACCCCATAGAGGTTATGTTAGGTCAAAGAAGGTTTAAATGTGGATCTTTTTTTCTTTTTCCAGTCAATACATACCTTGTGATCGGCTGAATGTGTGTGGCTAATTCCATTTTTGGAAGTTGATGCACAAACTTGTACAGTGTCTTGCCCATTTTGGGCATGTGCACAAGCTCGCCAATCTCTGTTGCTCCCAGGTCATAGTATCGCTCCCAGGGGAATTCTTTCTTCTCAATTCGCTTGATAACCTCCATGGGGATTTTCTTGAACTGACGCAGTGGACTCATCGACAGCCACCTTGAGTTAAAATTCAAACTTTTTTAATGTACTGACAATTCAATGGGATATAAAGCTCACTGAGAGAAAATAATAACATCAAACAAAGAAATGCTTGTTTCTACAGTAAAGGGGTTACTCACATCCTCTTGTCAATCATCTTGCATAAGTTCAAACTCTTGTCAGCTAACTGAGCCCAGCCACGATTCAACACAATCTCAAAGATGGCCCTCATCAACCGGCCAGCAGACTATACACAAGGAAAGAAAATATCAATTTAATATTTTGCATGACTTCAAAGATTACAATGTCTTATCAACAAAGTTGGTGAGACTTTCACAACAATCTTTTTTTCTGCTCGGAGCATCAGCATGTATTTATTGCTAGAGGCCTAACCAGTTTCACAAGTCCTAGGGCAAATAAAGTGATGATGATGATGATGATGACGATGACGACGACGATGATGATGATTATCATTTTTTGTTATCATTATTATTATTAAGTTACTTTGAAAGGACAGTTTTTCTTATTATTCTTGCACTCTACCTCCTTCTTGATATTCTTGCATAATTATATTTCTTCAGGGGGATTCTTTACAATTCACATGAACAAGTGTGGGTGGCATACACAAGGTGATTTACCTGGGTTACATAAACCATGTCAGACATCAAGGCGAAACCCTCCAGCTTCAATTGAGATATGTATGCCTGCAGTAGCACATTGACCTACAATCAGAAAAGACAATTGTGTCTTAAAACATCCCAACTTACAAATGCATTAACACTAATCTCTACATACACCTAAACTACACTAACTGTCTTGTTTTCAGGTAACTTGAGGGCAGCCACATTGAACTCAAAATGTCTCAACTGCCAATAGTTAGCCATCTGATGTTTTTGTTCCAAAGACTCGACCCTGAACACCATGATGTGGCATCCAGGAATTTGACACTTTGGGCTTCCTTACTGTATAACCTTTTAGAGTACATTATTAGAGTCGGTAAAAATCATTGTTTTGAAAATAGGTTTACCTTAGCACTAGGCTCCTCAATGCTCTCCTTTACAGGAATCGGAACACGCTCCAACAACTTGTTTAGCTCCAGCTTCTCTTCCTCTCTCACTGTGATGTACTTGAATTCTGATGACAGTGAGAACACTCTAAACAGCTCAATCTCGCTCAGTGTTGGTTTCAGCAGACTGTTATAAGTGGCGATGGTTTCTTGGGTGCAGTAGTAATGACTGGCAATGCGACCCAACTCAGTCACCTGGGAAATAAATCAAGACATTTAACATTTTTATAGATACAATACAATTAAAGCATATTGTCAGAAACACATTAAAAAGTTCAAAAAACCAGCAAAGAGCATTCTTTTGTACTAACCTGAAAGTTCCCTGATTTCTTGTCATATTTAACAAGATTGTTTTTGTCTAGCAGGGTAGCAGCTGAGTGGATCAGATCAGCCCTTCGCTACAAAAAAATAATGTATGCAGCAATGCATTAATATTTGGTTACTGCTGAGACCCTGGTGTACAAATGGTCAATAGTAAGCTACTGGAAATATTGGCATCCGAAAATTTAAGGTCTCCTTTAAGAAAACAGAACATACCCAGTAACTCTGATTCTAGTTTAGCTTTAGCAAAGCCTCTCTTTGTTGTTGTATGTTTGCTCAGTAGTTTGCAAACTCTATGTTTTATTAAACTAAAGAAATAGATTGACCTGAGCTACCCCACACCAATGCCACAACCCCCATCTATTGAAATAAAAAGATAATTTATTTTGTTAAAGCCAGTACACTTGCCTACCTGTTCAAGAAGAGGATCCTTTTCAAGTTCATCATGAGTAATGCCATACAGAGTGGGGTTTCTCAGCATTCTGATGTAAAGGTACGTATAACCTGAAATTAGACACAAACTCAGGGTTAATGCTCAGTTCCCTTTAAATACAGAACAAATTAACTAACATTCTGTTGTCAATCATCTTGCACACACTCAAATAAGATCAGGGCTCCAAGTTTTTTTAGATACTGGTTGTTACTGCCTTTGATCACAATTCCATTGACAACAAACAGACCAAGAAAAACATAGTGGATCGAAATCCACAAAAGTTGACAAACATGATTGTTCTGTTGTTGTTGCTGTTGTTTTCTTTTTTAAGATTTCCACTATGGTGATTGACAACAGTGAAAAATGCAACCATTGGTTAAGTCTTAGCCTGAGAAAACAGCCAATGTTTCACGAGGTCGCCACTTGAGCCCTTGCAAAACAACGTCCGAGTAACGAGCGCAGAAATTCCATACTGATGATGTGCACTACCCAGATCTTGGTAGTGCTTCTGATTGGTTGAAAGAAAATTCCCTCGTGGCACAACCTATCAGAAGCACTACCAAGATCTGGGTAGTGCACGTCATCAGCATGGAATTTCTGCGCTCGTTACTCAGACATCGTTTTGAGGGGGCTCAAGTGGCGACCTCGTGAAACATCGGCTGATTACTCAGGCTAGTTAAGTCTTGAACGTCACAGTTTACTTGCTGTTGAAAGGTGCAGTAAGCTGCATCAGATACCTTGTATCATTTTAACAAACACCTCATGTTCTTGTGTAAGTTTCATGCTGTACAATAAAAAAGTAAAAAAACTTTACCCAGCCAATGCACAGCTTCTTTAGCATTCTGCACTGTTCCAAGCACAATTTCAGCATTGAGATTATCAGCTAGCTTGCCAATAAACTGACTTTCAATGGGCAGCTACAAAGAAAAGCAATACACTGATTATATACACTGTATGTCATATATTAAGTACACTCAAAAAGTACAGCTGGAAACTTTTTGTGCACAACTATGCAGTAAAACTCAATGCTGATTTCTGCACATTCACGAGCAAGTGAACTCATTCTGCCACAAGTTGATTTCATACAAACATAATTTGTATGAATATTTTGTTTTCACAACTCTTTCCTATTGGTTTGTTTGGCAAGCAAAGAGATTTCTTTTGGCTGAACTTATGTTCTTTGCAGATGTTCTTATGTCCCTTCTATTAAGTTTATCACATGAAATGTTTGATGAGTCACCCGCTGTAGTTAATGAAGTCGAAAACAAAGTGAATAAAAACCCGAGGTAAAGCCATGATTTTCAAAGCAATGAGACATGGTTTCACAGAGGTCAAACTGTACAAATAGCTTTGAGTACTGTACATCAAACACAAACCATAATTCACTCAAGAAATAAACTTTCAACACGCTGAAACCTAACAAGTTACCTGTTGATTCATGAGTGAGAGATAGTACTGCAGTTCACTGTGGCTAGTTAACAAGATGCCCTCTCCCTTAGTGTCATACTGTGGACGGCCGGCACGCCCTAACATCTGCATCACATCTAATGCACCAAGCTCCACCCACCGACCCTTCTCAGGATTATAGATCTGGAATAATAGCAAAACTACATGTATTTAGGGACAGAACATTTTATCTTTTTACTGGAAGGGGGCTCAGGTAAATACCAAAAAAAATTCCCAGAAGGCTTTTGCATGAGAAAAATTATGCACAGTGAAACAAAGCAAAGAATATATTGCAAATCAGTGAAAGAAAACTCAAGCAAAGCCTTATTTTAGACACGACAACAAAACATTTTTCTCCAACCCCCCTCCTGAAAATAAAATGATCTGTCCCAGAAGAAGAATGAATAGTATCCCACAATCCTTTGCATTTTCAACTATATTATCAAAATCTGAAGTGACGTCATCAGTCTCTTGAGGGATCGATGGAATGAGTTTCACTCAAATGGTGGCAGCTTCGTTTGTAACGTGTTACAATGGAGAATACTCTGTTTCGTAATAACGCGTCTGGTCTAGTACTACTGCGTATCAATGGAAGAATTTAGTGTTCAGCTGGAAGGTTTTGCCTATGCTGCACTTTATTGCGAGGAAATTCGCTAGTTTCCTTGAAAGTTTGCCCAAATGAAGGGTCTGATTGCATTCGAAGTACATCGACGATCGCTCAGTTGAAGAACAGTTCGTCGGCTTCTGCAGTCCTACTTGATTCAAATAAATCACAGTTGCGACATCGCCGTGAGTAATATATTGTTAATTGTCTTGTACCGATCATCGATTCGAATTTGTTGCTAAAGACGAGATACAGCAAGTTGTATCATGTGTTTACCCGAGGATGTTGTTGATAATTGTAGGCAATGTATTCAAAAATTGCTTCCTCGAATTCTTCCTCGAGTAGTTTTTAAATGTGTGGTTCCAGAAAATATCCATACCCCCCCCACGGAAGGTCACTGGAAATTCCGAGGGGGAGGGGGGTCTATAGGCAGAAATTTCCGAGGGGAGTGGGGGGTTCATAGGAAGCTCCTTTTCCAGAGGGTGAAGAAACACGAAAAAATTGAAAGCAATGCACGATTGATCCCAAGCACGAAGTAATACTTATGTAGGCTGTTCTGACCTTCAAAACTAAGCAAATATGTTGACCGAAATGCCAAATTTTGCGACTTTGATTTGTATGAAATTTCGGTAGACCTGATTTGCAGAATTTGCATATTCGTGTTTACAGAAAACTGCGTGTCTCCTTGGCCTTCGGTGAATATTGCACCGTTTTCAATCCTCTCAATGGGAACGTTTTTGTTAAACACCAAAGTTGTTTAAACAAATATAAAAATATTTTTACCGCGCAATCCAGGAAAGGGTTTTCAGCCGCTTTTCACGGATATCATCGAGATAGAATTTGTTGCGTTACATAAACAGTGACGCTCATAATTTGAAAAGGTCAGATTTCACGCGTTATGCAAATTTGATGCGCTTTTGAACTGAAACTAAGTTCAGCCTATATGAGCTGTTTCTTACAAATTCTTTTACAGTTGTCATTATCTTTGAGTTTCCCTTTGAGCTTCATTTACTATTTCAATTTTAAACAAAGGATAAAGTGCGGGAAGAAAGGTTCGATTTGTTATCCCTCTGTGCAATTTATTTTTAGACTCGCGGTATGCAAATTTTTTTGTGCATAATCCCAGGAAAAAAGCTGCTATTTTACTCTAATTCTCTTTCGAACATCATAACCGTCGATTTTTAGTGTAATTTACATTCAACAGTTTCGCTTTTGACGGCAGGTTTGAGTGTGGCGAACACAATTTCAATTCTCAAAATTTTGGCTTCGTTGTTTATGTCGCATTCGGCACGCAAATTATTCACGGCAACCCTCGGCACCAACGTTAATAGAACGCTACAACAATCGGTTTAAACAAATTTTCGTGAACAACATAGAACATTTCAAACCGGATAGCAAACATACAAATAGTATAGAACAATAACAAAGCGTTATATGTTGAAAATGGATGTTATAATACAACAAAAACTATGTTCGCGTAATGTGGAAATTCCTGGGGGGAGGGGGGGTCATCAAAGACCCCCTTGGACCGGAAATTCCTAAGGGGTGGGGGGTGCAAACCGAAAAATCTTCCGTGGGAGGGGTATGGATATTTTCTGGAACCACACAATGCACAGGACAATGGACAATTAACTGGAACAATAATTTGCGATCTCGAAGTTTTGTATCAAACTACTTCGACCATTTAAAGTAGAGACATAAATAGTGATATCTGTCACCCTGTTGACCATACTCGAGGAGAAAGCAACGGCTAATAACTGGTAATCTTCACGGATCCTTTTGAGCTTATCCAACAAAGCACAAGCAATTAATTCACTCCTTTCTCGCACGGAAAGCACAATAAAGAAAAAGCGCAATTAAACTCCTTTAACCCTGTTTATTACTCTATTACATTTGTCGCGGAATCGCCATGTGAGTTACAACGTGATACTCGAAACTGCAGGGATTTGGACCATTTTCGAACCTTCAGAAATTTGAAACTGTCGGGTCACTAAGGGTCACTATAGTACAAAGTTGTCCAAATGCCTTTTAATTATTCAGATTTTAACTGTTTCTGTAAATTACTCAAGTATAAAAAGACCTATCATTAACTTTGTGCAACTCACTGAAGCGGTGGTAACGGATGGCGTGAGACTTTGTTATTCAAATTATCTAAAAAACCTATTTCTAATGTGCTAAATTCAAAAGAAACAACACCTATTTCATGATGAAAGTTCGAAGTTTGTGTTTTGAAGTGTGCTATCCTCAGCGAAACGCTTTATCTGTGAAAAAATCCAAAGCGAAAACAGGCAAAATCCGCCGTGTGTCACAAGACTTCCGCCATCTTCATGAAATTCCATGAGGCAAAGGATTGTGGGATACCATTCGTTCTTCTTCTGGATCTGTCCCTTAACTGGAAGTACAAGTTAATAGCTTTCAACTAATAAAACAAATTCATGGATAATGACAACTGACAGAGCTGTGGTCCTTGAATTCCAAATCAAACTGGAATTTATCTCTGCGTGTACATGTACACTGTAGGTTTGAACTGAGAAATGAAAATCCCTGGAGCAGGGAGGAGAACTACATGTATGTTAATGTACATATACTGTATGACAAAACGATTCTAACAAGGATGACACTGTACATTCTCACCACTGTAAGATACCTCAAACCAGTTTACTGTACCCAGTTACTGAAAGCAAGACACACCTGCGTTCCCTTGATAATCACGGTGTGTGCTGGCAAGTTCACACCCCAAGCCAATGTTGCTGTGGAAACCAACACCTGGATGTGTCTGTCAGCAAAGAGATCTTCCACCAGAGTTCTGTCGACCCTGGTCATGCCGGCATGATGAATGGCAAACCCATAAGGAAGCAAGTCCTTCAGCTCCAAATTCACGGCTTGTTCAGCTTCAGTTCTAAATGCAAGTAAGAATGTTAAAAAGGCTAAATCTCAGGGTTCTTTGGAAGAAATTACATTGCAGACTTGCCAATGCAAAGAGCCAATTGAAGAGTTTTCTAAGAAGACAAGGCTGCAGGGCCTGCTGCCACATACACACAATGTAAGATGTTTCAGTTTGTAACAATACTGAGAGATAATACAGCATGTTTTAACCTGCAGGATGATGACATTCTGTATCATTGGCTCTTAAACATTACAAGTATGAGGTGTATAACTGACATGATACGTGTAGCTCCTGAAATATTGAATGCCCTATTTCAACTTCCATCAAGCTATGTTACACTGTTCACAATTTCTGAACAGCAGTTGCAAAATTTCTTGATCAAACAATGTTGAACACGACTGTGTTACTGGCCTCAGACCTTTTCCCAATTGAACTCCAACCCAACATATTGAACAAATTCTTAGTACCATACCTCAAAACTTCTGTGCTCGCTGAGTCTTCCCTCAAAAAATGACCCAAAGTGTCTCTTTCAAGGCACAGATCTCTGATGGCCCTTGCCGTCTTGCTTGTTTCTTTCCTTGAATGTACAAATATCAGCACTTGGTTCTTTCCAGCATGT
Organism: Siderastrea radians; assembly: GCA_964017195.1. Taxonomy (NCBI): domain Eukaryota; kingdom Metazoa; phylum Cnidaria; class Anthozoa; order Scleractinia; family Rhizangiidae; genus Siderastrea; species Siderastrea radians. Next base: position 70,656,618 of record OZ024887.1, on the reverse strand, counting down.
TCAATCACTTTTTCATACACAATATCATTCATCACCTGCAACAAATCAGACAACATTCAATTCAAAGCCAAGAAAGGGGGTGTATGTGGCAGCATTTGTGCAGTGAAATGCGAGGCAAAATTTGTTGCATGCTGTAATGTTGCTAGCACAAAAAATAACAGAACTGTCAATTTACCCCTAGAGTATGTGGTTTTTAAAGTAACAAAATATATAAGTTTAATTGTCTTCAGACAGCTCAGGTAGCAGAGTAAGTACATGTACTTTCCTATCAATTACTGAATTACTGGCTATCTGAATGTTCTGTCCCAAAGACTCGACCCTGAATATTTGTGAAGGATATCCAGGAATTTGACACTTTGGTTGTAAACGTTACTGTGAACCCCAATTTTATTTATTTATTTATTTTATTTATTTCAATATGGATACTTGTCTGGGAAGGGGCTTATTAATCTTTTTATATCAAAATTAATGCAAATATGAAAAAAGGCCTACATGCATCTACAGGTTCACCACCACTCAGATTTAATATTTAAATAGTCATTTAACAAGCAGAGTCGTAAGGTGATGGATTAAGATAACTAAATTAAATGTACGTACACGCAGGCCTGCTTCTTGAAGGTCTGGTTAATTACATGTAAATGCTAATGATTATTATTACCAGGGAGGTGATGGCCAAAAAAGTCAATACCTAGGGAACATTGGCTTGATAAACCACTAATTCTCACAACTTAAATTTAAAGGGAAGCACCACAACCAATAAGGACAATTATTATGTATCTGTGTTTTCTAACACACCTGCAGTCTCTTCATTGGTTTCTTTTCTGTGATACCAATGTACTGCTGTTCCAGCGCGACAGGTCTGAAGCTGTTATCAAAGAAAAATAAGCCCTTGGCAGGATTCACACGCATAAAGGTGGCCACATCTTCATAATTTGGTAAGGTGGCACTCAATCCAACCAGTCGAACCAGTTCTTGAGTAGTCTCTATTTGCCGAATGGTACGTGCAACCAGTGACTCCAACACTGGCCCTCGGTCATCATGAAGGAGATGAATTTCGTCAATAATTATTAGTCGTACAAGCTGTGTGAAAGTTCTCTCTCCTCCCTTGCGAGTGATGATGTCCCACTTCTCTGGGGTGCAGACAATGATCTGAGAGCCATTGATCTGTTCTTTGTTCAAGTTGTGGTCTCCTGTCAACTCTGATACGGTGATGCCGTAAGTGCTGAGTCTCTGTACAGGAAAAATTATTGCAATCACAACTCAGTCAATTTGACATTCTTAACAAAACAGCTCACTTGGTGAAGACAATCAACAAAAATTTGTTAGGTCTTCCCAAAAGGTTAGTGGTGTCCATTTCAAACCAAATTTAAACTTGGTTGGAGCAGGGGACAATGGAGTAGAATGTCTCCTAAAGAGCAAAACAAAAGAGCAAAACACTGGGCATGGTTCTTCAAAATGTGAGTTACTGTAGCTTTATACACAAGTTCTGGTTCGACATGTAATGTTTAACATAAGATGCCATATTTGATACTAATTATGTTGTTTCGTGACATGTCCACCTTCAGGTGCAATTTATGGTAATTATTAAATTAAACTCACCTTGGAGAAATTGGCAACCATCTCCTGCACAAGAGATTTCATGGGTGCAACATAGATAGCTTTAAATTCTTCCAAGTTGATTGTCCCATCAAGATTGATGTGCTTGCCAATCTCCCTCAAGATTGTCAACAAAGCCACATTTGTTTTACCAGCTCCAGTTGGAGCACAAAGTAAAAGATTTTCATCGCTGTTAAGAGCAGTGTTACACAGTCTGCTTTGGATTCTGTTCAATGTGTCATAACCTTCAAACGCTGGCTGAGCATACTTGGGTAAGGTGGTAATTGGGACTCGTTCCTACAAAACAGTAAAATAGTTATTTCAGTTGTGACTTTGTAATTGATTTTCCATCACTGATCCTTTTGTTGTTACTCAAGAGTCTGCTAATGTTCTAGCTGAATGCTCAAGCTTCAAAATGTAATCAGTCCTCTTTGCATTTTTTTCAAACAATGTCTTTCATTATAAGTTCTGTTGAGTAGAGTCCTTCATATATGGTCAACATGGAACTTTGACTTCTACAAAATAATAGGTTCCCTTCCTCTATTACGCCCACCTTCCAATAAGCCCCCCCCCCCCCCCCAATTCCCTTTATGAGATCTAAAAATAATAAGCCCTCCGGGGCTTACTAGAGGAAATACAATAAACAAAATACACTTGTAGAACAATTTGCAATTTGAAGTAAGTTACTTGTGACTAAATGCAATTTTGGTTACGCTTAACTCAAGAACTAGTTAATAACCAGTTGCTTCCCTCACTGCAGGAAGTCATGCAAGGTGCCTAGACTCCAATAGTGGCACAGGGGTCTCTCAAATCATTGGGGATTATTGCACCCCTTTCCTCTCCCTCTTAAGAAAGTACGTTAATTTCTATGCTCTCCACTAAATTCTCAGTGTGACCATTGTTGGGTGGTAAGCTACGACAGGGTCAGCACGTATACTTCTATTTCTGCACCCTCTTCCTGAAAACAGTACCTCTCTGATCCCCACATTCATTCTATTAGTGATGAGTTTAATACACTGGCAACAATATCTTGTTGCCCCAGCTGACACCAGCTATGAAAGTATAATTATCATTTACTGTACCTCTCCTGCCTCATAAGGTTTGGGTTTCAGAGCAGGCACATGAACCTCTTCATAGCCTTTTCTTTGTTTCCTGAATGAACCATCAGGAAGTTGACATCTCTTGTTAGCCATAAGATGGCTGCCATCTTTGAAAGTCAGATCCTCTAGATCCAGTATTTTTCTACTGCCTCGAGTCTAAAAGAAGGAATAAATTGTGAAATGTAATGATGGCTACATGTTCCTAACTACAGGGTAAAGAGATGAAAGACTGTGTTACCTGGTCAGACTCGACAGCATCTAAGTCTGCAGCAATCCTAGCTTTCCTATTGGCTGCTTTCCGCGCTCGTTCCTCCTGTAGTACATGAAAAGAAAAACCATGAGGCCTAAAGTCTTCAAGTTCATTCTAATAACAAGAATTACCGCCTTTAAAAAGTAATGTAACTTGAATTGTACACTTATATAATTTCACAATGTTCCTGAAATTAGAGTGAGAGTTATTTAGCAGCAAAAAGATGATTATAGAATAAGAAATTCAAAAATATTTTGCATGGCATAGCTCAATTTAATCCGTCCAAACTAAGAATGCCATAATGAGTTTTTTTCTTCATCAAGGCCCCAGTACAATATGGGCAAGGTTTGTGTTGTTAAATAACTGAACATGCAAATACAAATGTACATAAATTATGTATGTTCTCAAGGCTAACCTGAATCAAGTCCTCCTGCTCTGTCTCTGTCAGTGCATGTAGGATCGATGCTAAATCAGGATCAGAACTCATCTTCTCCTCAATCTCCTTCTTATCCTTTGCACTCTGTGCCGTTGCAAGCAATGTACAATACAGCACCATGTTCTTGTTTTTGCGTAGCAGCCTGATAAAGGAGAATTTGTCATGTCCTAGGAGCAGCATCATTTTGTTCTCAAGTTCTCGTTCATCCTTGGCACTCTTAAGGATTTCCAACACCTCTTCTGCTTTTGATCTTGAAGCCTCTGCATCTGCATAATACTTGTTTAGCTCTCGCTGCAACCAAAAGGCATCAATGTCTCGAGGATGGAGACTGTCACCTGCCCTTTGGGACCTTTCCTCCTCCAGCTGTGAACAAAAGTGGCAAAAAATGTTAAATCAAGCAGATGACTAAGAAGTCAGTTGACTGAGGATTTTACCCTATTTCTCAATGAAAACTAAGTAAATAATTAACAATTACATGTACTGCTGTATTCCACAAGTGCATGTTGGATTATAAGGGCACATGGCGCCAAGCTGGTTATAATCAACTCATATCCAACAAGCAGGAACTTGTCAAATACTACACCATAATTTACTGATGTTTCGAGCATTAGCCCTTTGTCAGAGCAAATCCCATTTTGCTCTGGCAAAGGACTAACACTGAAAACATCAGTTTTTTTTTTTAGTTTCTTCATTGTGGCTAATTTACCTTTTATCAAGTCAGTTGATAAATCCAAATTTTTGTGTTTTACTTCCCACTGATGCAGCACCACAGTTTCTTTAGAACCTAAACCCTTAATACTTTGGGCAAAGTTTGCTAGACCAGGTAGATCAACTCTTAGGTAAACAATTTATCTCACTCACCCCTCCCTGAAGAGTCATTTTTGTATCAGCTTCCACTCCCTCTGCCTCATCACCAGATTCTTCATCCATGACCTCATCAAAGTCTTTATCCTCCTGAAAAATAAAAGGTACAGTATGTTCAAATTCTGAGTTTGCAAAATAGAAAAACCATGTAAGGATTCAAATGAAAGCCACTGAGTACTGAGCAGTACTTTTCCATGGCATTTACTTGGCCTGTTTCAAACGTCATGCTACTGCCGTGCCAAACTCAATTGACTATAGCACAACTGTAGCATGTCTGTAGCACGACTTGGTTTCATACGTCAAATTTAATTCAGTCGAATAAAACAGCTGTTGCGTAAAACAAAACATAAAAGCAAAAACCAGTTTAGCCAACTTTTAAAATGTATTCTAATGTATTTACAATTTATGAATTGAGTTTGGCAGGGCAGTAGCAAAACTTTTGAAACCAAGTCGTGCTACTGCCGTGCTTAAGTCGAATGTAATTCGATCAATTGAGTTCGGCATGGCAGTGGCACAACATTTGAAACTGGCCTTATTATCCTGAACAAGGTAGATTTCATTGGTGAGCCTGTGCACAAAATGATAAGTGTGACAATTCAAATGAAAGCATTGTCATAAGCAGCACTTTCCTGTAATATTGTTAATTGTTGTGCTGTATAAAGTGGTTTTAACTTTCATGTCTGAGGATGAAATCATAAAGTGTGACCATTAAGTGATCACGTTCATTTTCCAATTTTCTCTAAGTGGAAATTAAACAAGAATTGATATAATTATTTTAATTTCTGTTTAGTTGCTCAAAGGAAATAAAAATGTACCTCTTCTTCTTCTTCATCAAACTGGACAGCCACTCCATAAGTTTCATCAATTACATCATCTGTAAAAAGAAACATATTAAAGTGATGAGAAAACAACTCGAAAATCTTTGTCACAAAGATAGAAGTTCATCACAGCTTGCTGATCATGTCATAAACCAAATAATCCACATAACTTTCAGAATCAGGTAAAGCATGGATTGATTCTAATCATGTGATCAGCAAATTTTCACACAAAAGCCCCAGTAGACCTCTTTGTGAACATGAACATGTTTATGCTGCATTTTAAATTTTTGCTCTGGTTTGATTTATATACTCCTCTTTAAGACCTTTCTTTCACAATGAAGCAATTCAGTTTGTAACAATGAAAATAAGACAATGCAAAAAATTGATCAAAAATAAATTTAAAGGGGCTATGTCACACTATTTTAGTATCTTTTTAAAAAGCTATAAAGTGTCTTGGCATCGATTGAATTCCAAAAATAATGGACTAGCTTTGTTATTAAAGACTATCTTACGGCACTGACACTGTTTCCTGTCGTCTGTTGCCACCGATGGCAAGGATGAAAATGGATTGAAACTTGAAAAAATTGGGCCAATTTTTTCAAGTTTTGATACTATGTTCTCAAAAATCACCAAAAAATTATTGTGGTTAGCTCTCCCTGATAAAAATTAGTTCATTTGATATCTTCCTCAAAGTTTTACAGGAGTATTGTGTGTATGAGTAAAGGCACAAGGTAATGATTTTAGCACAGAATTGACCTAAAATAGCCAATTTCTCATGACATAACCCCTTTAAACAACAACACACACATACTGTACATGTGTGCCATTGAACAACTAATGATCAAAATTTTTATTATCAACACTAACCATCATTTAATAAATTTCTGTCTACAGAGTAGTCAGTAATCTTCTTTCCCAAATTTACCAGCAGTGCATATCTTTCATCTGGCATAGCACCAAGCAAAGACACAATCTCCTTCTGACGCTCTTTATCCTGACAGAAAAGATAAAATGTTCAAGATAATTCACACACACAATGGCCTGCAACTTGTAAAATCTATACACGTAAGTACATTCCAGAAATTTAATAAATATCCCAAGGAGATTAATGTTCAAAATTCTAACACATAGCCATATGGGAATTCAGTTTCCCCCTATTGCTTTCCTTTACCTACTGTACTTTTATTTATTTATTTATTTATTTATTTATTTACTTATTTATTTATTTTTCTCATGTATTCTATTATCGTACAGTTGGCATAAAGTATCATTAAACTAAACTTAAACTTATATCAAACAACCTGCAATATAGAAAAATTATATTATTGATTATACAGTACATTGTAGACTCTCACTATCTCAAACGCACAAGGAATTTTAACCAAAAATAGTTCCACATAACAGGAGTTCAAGATAGCCAAAAGTAAATAAATGAGCAACATCAACCAAAGGAAACAAGTTTCAGTTCGAGATAATGGAGGATTCCAGATAGCTGGGGTTTGAGACAGCAGGGAACCTTCTACTGTATTAGCACTAAGCAAGATAACCTACAATGCTGAAGGGCAGAATTAATTTTTCTCTCAACATTAAACAGGCACACAATAAACACAGTAACATGTCACAGTGGTAAGCAAAGAGAGGATTGGATAGCATGGTGGCCCAGGATGATCTACATGTAGGGGGACATGTAAAGTGATCATAAACAAAAGTACAGTCAGATGTTTTCAAATTTACAAAACATTGTTATATATATGAATATACATGTATACCTTCATCTTGTCGTCCTTCAAAGCCACAAGAACTTCATCAGCAGCTCCACACAAAATATCACGTGGCTAAGTAAAAAAGAAAAGCAAACAAATAATTAAATTTAATTGACTAAATGTAGTTAGCAATTCAATTCACACAACTGCAAAGAAGTCTGAAAGACTTCAACAGGATTTGAACTGATGACAAGGTTTTGTGTACAGCACGCAGGAGTCCCGCAACTTCATTTTTGCTACATTTTTGCTGTAATTTTGCACTTTTACTGCAACTTTTCAATCATCTACACTATAATAAATTTAAATATTTTCATAAGTTTTATATCTCTGTACACATTGTGGTTTCAATTCGACTTCAAACCAGTTTGTCTTAGATTCACTAACACAACCTGGAACAAAGAAAAAGAAAAATCAAACTGGTTTAACCACAATAAATGTACATTCGATTTTATTAGTCCTCTTCTCAGCTGCAATACTAAATTGTTCAAAAAAACTTTTAAAAAATACTGGCAGTACCTGATCTCCAATAGCAGCTTGTATAAAACTCAGGAGAACTTCATAAGTGGACTTTGTTTCCCTGGTCTTTGGTCGGTATCTTACTCCAGCCAAGTCTGATGTGTCTTCTGACAAAAGGCTGCTGCTGGTTTTGCTCTTGGCAAATTCTTCTCGTTCAGCCAACTTTTGACGTCTGAAATTAATAATGACTTGCTGTTTACATGTCTAAATGTTACAGAAGTGTGTTGGTCTGATGGATAGTGCACGAGATTTCTCATCTGAAGGTCAGTGGACTAGACCTGATTTCTAATTATATAATAAGTCGTATTGTTTCCTTAGTCAGGAAACTTTGATCCAAATTGTCCCTCTTGACCAGGTGTGTAAAATTACAGCTGATTTTACTGTTGTGTACAGTTCTGGACTTTTCAAAGCATAACTACCCAGCTTTAATATTCATAATGATATGAATTTTTATTGTTGATGCCTAGCATCCCAAATTTAGTTTCTTAGCTTACATTTTTTATTTTTTCGCACATAAAAATTGCTGTTTGTCAAATGCTAGTACTGTAAAAAGTTCAGTACTCCCGTGTTTAAATGAAGTGTGTTGTGTTGTGTTGTGTTGTGTTGTGTTGTGTTATGTTATGTTATGTTATGTTATGTTATGTTATGTTATGTTAGGTTAGGTTGTGTTGTGAAGTGTGTTGTGTTGTGTTGTGTTGGGTCGTCTTCTGTTCTGTTATGTTCTGTTCTGTTAGGTTAGGTTGTGTTGTCTTGTGTTACGTTACGTTATGTTATGATAATTCTCCTATCACAATTCACCCATAATCTCTAAGTGGTACAGGAAATTTGCAGATCCTCCAGCTCTTTATGACCCCTTAGGATCAGGAAAATAAAATTTTCTTGGCAGACGCAGTTCATATGCATGGAATATTCAGTTTGTTACGAGCATAGGACAAAGAAAAAATAGTCCACCTGATGGGAATCAAACCCATGACCTTCTGTACACCGGTTGGATGCTCTAACCACTGAGATCAAATCATATTACAGCCAACAAATCATTAACATGCCTGCCATGATTTTCCCATGGTCACAAAACACTCATGGAAATTTCTACAAGTTACAAGTTCATAGAGGAGCTTTTTGAAACATTAACCATAATAAAGGTACAGAAGGTCTGCCAGTTTCTTTCACTGCCTTGTGATTATGTGCAAGTCACGAAAGGTGAATAATAAACAAATAAAAAAGCCAAAACCGTGCTTTGTTCTGTGGTAAAAAACGCAAGGAAGTGACGAGAGCACGAAAGAAGTGTAGGGTGAAAACGAGCCACAGGCGAGTGCTTCTCCCTTCTTCTTTCGTGCTCTCGTCACTTCCTTGCATGCTTTACCACAGAACAAAGCACGGTTTTGGCTTTTTTATTTGTTTTAAAATAAAGGTTTTCTCACATTTGTAAAGAAATTGTCTTTAATTTGCAAGAAAACAAGTTTTATTCATAGCTTGCAAGCGCGTGCAAGAAAGGTTTTCAGCTTGCCAGCGCACGCAGAATGGCATCACGGGTTACTCCATGCATCTGTTCTCTGATAAAGCACGCTGTTTCAATCAATCAGAGCGCGCGTTATATCGAAACTTTATTATAAAGGGTGAATAATAGCCGCCAAATCATATTTCAAAAACCCAAGTTTGCACACCACAATGAAATATGATATAATAATGTGTACCAGCCAACTACACTCACAGTTTACAAGGGAAACAATAATGCTGGGAGTAACCCTGTGATAGACAGCTGGTATGAGCCATCTAGCATTACGTAGACTGTAGCAATAATCTCAGTGGTGCATGTGTTACTATTGCTGATTATAGTACAACGCTAAATTTTGGTGTGTTCCTATTGGTCCAAATCGATCCCGTGACACAATAGTGTCTCTCCTCGGCAGGCACCTATCAGCACATAGCGACCATTTTTGGCAATTTTTGCTCAAAATCTAGTGTTGTACAATAAAAACTATAGAGTTCTTCTGTCTCAGGCCCCATGTGTGATAGATTCCCTCGGACATTTGATGTTCAAACTTCAAATAAGCCCTTGAACGTATTGGGCAATTCCAGAAAATATCCATACCATACCACGGAAGGCTTCCATATTTTAACTCCCCCCTGCCTTCGGAATTTCCAAAATCCATTATCCCCCCATGCCCTCGGATTTCCATAATCGTAAACCCCCCTCCCGTTCGGATTTTCCAATTTTTTGTCAAACCCTTCAGAATTACCTGCAGGGTTCGCTAATATGCCCAATTTGGCTTATTTTAGGGAAAATTATTTCAAATGACTCTACTTCTGATCAGTACAACTGGTTATAGAGGGAGTCATTATGACTCCAGAAATTCTGGAATGAAAATTTAAAAAAATTAAAAGTTTTCTCCTTACCACTGTTCAACAGATGCAACCTACATGTACATTAACTTTACATTGCCCCAAACTGGTACAGAACCTTAAAATAAAAATATCGTGTGATGTACGTGTGTACACTCGGAAGATATTACAATCGAGTGTATTTTCGTTTCTGCCACCTTGAATTTGAGCCATCGGGGTCAGCAGTCGCTCCCAATCCCACGAGCTTCAAAAATGGCGTCCTCGGTCAAAATACATGTACATGTATTGGGGAAATATTGAAGTCCGACAAAAATTCGAAAAATCTTTTGGATGTATTTATACAGAAACTGCCTTCAAAGATATACAAAATGTGTAGCACTTCTGGAATTAAACGGCATCAAAAAAAAGTTGTCAAGTCTCATAATGGGCCATTTCCCAAATGCGAGTTTTCGCCGTCCCTGCGACAGGAGTGCAAGAAATATACAAGTGGTGAGAAACATAGATTTTTCATATTTTATTAATCTGATAAGAAATTCATCAACGTTAAGGCATCTGGAGCTTGATGTACAACCCACGTTTTGTCGGTTTTCTTCTGCAAATGAACACGAATACATGTCTGATCGATCGATGCTTGTCTTGTATTCTGCTTCCGCAGTAGTCAGTAGTGTCGTCAGTTCATGCCTTATTTGCGAACTGATTTTAAAAGTCCACAAAATTAGCTTTTTCAAGGAATACACTCTTGTCTGTCTCCTGTGGAAATCCCAGATCTAAAAACCCCCCATGCCTTCGGAATTCCCATCGTAGGTATCTCCCATGCCTTCCGATTTCCAGTTCAAAGAACCTCCCCTTGCCCTCAGAATTCTGAAAGGCCGTCCGTGGTATGGTATGAAGATTTTCTGGAACTGCCCATTTGTTGTGAACATCTTTGGGCAACCTATCACACGATAGTGCCTTCGATAGAAGAACTCTATTGTTTAATTATACTAGAGTTTATGTAGCAACACTTACTTAGCTTTCTTCTCTTCTGAAACAGGAGGTTTGGTTCTCTGGTACTTGTCACCCATCTTGATTCCTCCCAGATGTCCCACCAGTGACACAACCTCTCCTGTAGCCTCATCACGAGCACGACGCTCGATCAACGAGCGATCAGCTTGCAACACAAGATTGGAGTTCTTCAAGAGTAAAAGAAGTAATACTTAGCTGAATGTGAATGCCAATCCACCAACTAACTTTTGACAACATGAACAGACGATTATCCAAAGAATAGCGACTTACACTATGCAAAGCAAATGTGGAAATCTGCGGTAATCTCAGACGTTCGAGCTCGAGGTATCGTACTCGATGTACGATACCTCATTAAACAAGTGTCAAACATTCACGCTCATAAATTCTTCCTAAAATTGGATAGGAGCTATATTGAATTTCTCTGCAATAAAATTAAATCGGAATTCTTAACAAAGACAAGCAATGTACACACACATTGCTTGCGTTCTGTAGCAACACGTGGCCCGTAAAGCAGCAAACTTATCTAGACTTACCGCTTTATATTCATACTGAAGCGATCTGGCCGAGGCATCCGCCATGACGATATTAAGAGTTTATTTTTCAGCAATGACGTTTGCCTTAAACTGGAGCTTTAAGTCTTATAGATGGTGGATTTTGACGACAAACATTCCTAGCTTCGTTTACTCGCAAGCCAAGATGGCGGCCTGACGTTGCTTGTGCGTATTCTAATGGCGTTTCCGCTGACCACGTTGGGGATTGAATGACAGTCACCAGTATTCTACTCCACCCGATTCGCTCGACTCCTATGGGTAACACCCGCTGAAAATGCACCAAATTACGCGGGCATTGCCCGCTATATGACGTACTATAGTACGGGGTATGGTATGTCATATATGATATTTCGCCCGGGCAATTTTACATCAAGCTAATTTTTCGAGTAGTTCGCTCATTATGGAATCTTTCTTCATTCTAGCTATTCACTGGTCACCAGAATCTCAAAACACGAACGTTATATGATGCTATACGGAGTTTGCAGGACATGAAATAATTTTTTTGAAAAATCTTACATTTCCTTCCAGGTTGCGTGCTATAGGATGGCTTCGGCCGGGCGATTTAATAGCGGACAAATTATACCGACGCGACAAATTCCCGCATGGCTTGAAATGAAGGGCTTTTTCACTTTGCAGGTTTGTTAGTCCGCTAAATTCTGAAATATTAGCATTATCTGTTGCTATTTGACTTCCGAGATGTTTACAAGATGAAAAAAATTTCGTCCTTCAGGTCGATAGATCCAGGTTGCGTACTATATGATGGCTTCGGCCGGGCGATTTAATACTGGGCAAATTTTACCAACGAGACAGATTCCTACATGGCTTGAAATGAAGGCTTTTTTGACTCTGTAAGATTCGTTTGTGTGCAAAATCCTGAAAAATTAACATTATCTGTTACTATTTGACGTTTTAGATGTTTACAGATAAAAAATATTTCTTCCTCCAGCTCGATCGATCCAGGTTGCTTGCTATCTGATGGCTTCGGGCGGGTGATTTAATACCGGGCAAATTTTATCGAGGCGACAAATTCCTGCATGGCCTGAAAGGAAGGTGTTTTTCACTCTGTAGATTCGTTTGTGTGCAAACTTCTTAAATATTAACATGATCTGTTACTATTTGACGTTTTAGATGTTTACAAGGTGAAAAATTTTCCGCCCTTCAGGTTCGATTGATGCAGGTTGCGTACTATATGATGGCTTCGGCCGGGCGATTTAATACCGGGCAAATTTTACCGACGCGACAAATACCCGCACGGCTTGAAATGAAGGTTTTTTCACTCTGTAGGTTCGTTTGTGCGCGAAATTCTTTAATATTAACATTACCTGTTACTATTTGACGTTTTAGATGTTTACAAGGTGAAAAACATTTCATCCTTCAAGTCGATCGATGCAGGTTGCGTACTATATGATGCTTCGGCCGGGCGATTTAATACTGGGCAAATTTTACCGAGGCGACAAATTCCCGCATGGCTTGAAATGAAGGTGTTTTTCATTCTGTAGATTCGATTGTGTGCAAAATCCTGAAAAATTAACATTATCTGTTACTATTTGACGTTTTAGGTGTTTACAAGGTGCAAAATATTTCGCCCTTCAGGTCGATCGATCCAGGTTGCGCACTATCTGATGGCTTCGTCCGGGCGATTAATACGGGGCAAATTTTACGGACGCGACAAATTCCCGCATGGCTTGCAATGAAGGTGTTTTTCACTCTGTAAATTCGTTTGTATGCAAACTTCCTAAATGTTAACATTATCTGTTAATATTTGACGTTTTAGATGTTTACAAGGTGAGAAATATTTCGCCCTTCAGTTTCGATCGATGCAGGTTGCGTACTATATGATGGCTTCGGCCGGGCGATTAATACCGGGCAAATTTTACCGACGCGACAAATTCCCGCACGGCTTGAAATGAAGGTTTTTTCACTCTGTAGGTTCGTTTGTGCGCGAAATAATTCTTTAATATTAATATGATCTGTTACTATCTGACGTTTTAGATGTTTACAAGGTGAAAAACATTTCGTCCTTCAAGTCGATCGATGCAGGTTGCGTACTATATGACGGCTTCGGCCGGGCGATTTAATACTGGGCAAATTTTATTGAGGCGACCAATTCCCACATGGCTTGAAATGAAGGTGTTTTTCATTCTGTAGATTCGTTTGTGTGCAAAATCCTGAAAAATTAACATTATCTGTTACTTTTTGACGTTTTCTGCGTTTACAAGGTGCAAAATATTTCGCCCTTCAGGTCGATCGATCCAGGTTGCGTACTATATGATGGCTTCGGCCGGGCAATTAATACCGGGCAAATTTTACGGACGCGACAAATTCCCGCATGGCTTGAAATGAAAGTGTTTTTCACTCTGTAGATTCGTTTGTGTGCAAACTTCTTAAATATTAACATTATCTGTTACTATTTGACGTTTTAGATGTTTACAAGGTGAGAAATATTTCGCCCTTCAGGTTCGATTAATGCAGGTTGCGTACTATATGATGGCTTCGGCCGGGCGATTTAATACCGGGCAAATTTCACCGACGCGACAAATTCCCGCACGGCTTGAAATGAAGGTTTTTTCACTCTGTAGGTTCGTTTGTGCGCGAAATAATTCTTTAATATTAACATGATCTGTTACTATTTGACGTTTTAGATGTTTACAAGGTGAGAAACATTTCGCCCTCCAAGTCGATCGATGCGGGTTGCGTACTATATGATGGCTTCGGCCGGGCGATTTAATACTAGGCAAATCTTACCGAGGCGATAAATTCCCGCATGGCTTGAAATGAAGGTGTTTTACATCCTGTAGATTCGTTTGTGTGCAAAATCCTGAAAAATTAACATTATCTGTTACTATTTGACGTTTTAGATGTTTACAAGGTGAGAAACATTTCGCCCTCCAAGTCGATCGATGCGGGTTGCGTACTATATGATGGCTTCGGCCGGGCGATTTAATACTAGGCAAATTTTACCGAGGCGACAAATTCTCGCATGGTTTGAAATGAAGGTGTTTTTCATTCTGTACATTCGTTTGTGTGCAAAATCCTGAAAAATTAACATTATCTGTTACTATTTGACGTTTTAGATGTTTACAAGGTGAGAAACATTTCGCCCTCCAAGTCGATCGATGCGGGTTGCGTACTATATGATGGCTTCGGCCGGGCGATTTAATACTAGGCAAATTTTACCGAGGCGACAAATTCTCGCATGGCTTGAAATGAAGGTGTTTTTCATTCTGTACATTCGTTTGTGTGCAAAATTCTGAAAAATTAACATTATCTGTTACTATTTGACGTTTTAGATGTTTACAAGGTGAAAAACATTTCGTCCTTCAAGTCGATCGATGCAGGTTGCGTACTCTATGACGGCTTCGGCCGGGCGATTTAATACCGGGCAAATTTTACCGACGCGACAAATTCCCGCACGGCTTGAAATGAAGGTTTTTTCACTCTGTAGGTTCGTTTGTGCGCGAAATTCTTTAATATTAACATTATCTGTTACTATTTGACGTTTTAGGTGTTTACAAGGTGCAGAATATTTCGCCCTTCAGGTCGATCGATCCAGGTTGCGCACTATCTGATGGCTTCGTCCGGGCGATTAATACGGGGCAAATTTTACGGACGCGACAAATTCCCGCATGGCTTGCAATGAAGGTGTTTTTCACTCTGTAAATTCGTTTGTATCAGGGGCACCCAACTAGAATATAGTTCAAAACCACTTAACTTAGCATTATTGAACGTATTTTAGTATTTAAATGGTAGATATAGGCGTATTTTTATCCCCTAAAAACTTTTCATCTGTTCGGATTTCTTAGCTGAAAGTCTAGTGATCCGAAAATTATAGGGATCAAAACTTACCTTTTCGAAAATTTTAGCCAGAAAAAGGCTCCCGAAAATTCTAGGTGACCTTTTAAGGGTAGAAATCCGTTAAAAAATGGGCAATAATACCATATTTTAGATGTTCGAAAATCCTAGAAGAGGCAGGCAAGCAAGAAATTTTACAACAAATGTTCCGAAAATTCTAGATCTCAAATCGTCTTCCGAACAGATATTTTCCCGAAAATTGTCGTTGGGTGCCCCTGTTGTATGCAAACTTCCTAAATGTTAACATTATCTGTTAATATTTGGCGTTTTAGATGTTTACAAGGTGAGAAATATTCCGCCCTTCAGTTTCGATCGATGCAGGTTGCGTACTATATGATGGCTTCGGCCGGGCGATTTAATACCGGGCAAATTTCACCGACGCGACAAATTCCCGCACGGCTTGAAATGAAGGTTTTTTCACTCTGTAGGTTCGTTTGTGCGCGAAATTCTTTAATATTAACATTATCTGTTAACATTTGACGTTTTAGATGTTTACAAGGTGAAAAATATTTCGCCCTTCAGGTTCGATCGATGCAGGTTGCGTACTATATGATGGCTTCGGCCGGGCTTTTTAATATTAGGCAAATTTTATCGACGAGACAAATTCCTACATCTCTTTAAATGAATTTTCTTTCAATGTGTCGTTTCCGCCGGCGGTTGTCCTCGAAATCCTGAAATATGAACATTTGTGAACCAAGTCTGAAATGTGATCATCCTATGATGTCCGGGTAGGTGTGACAGGATTTGCTGCACTGATGACTGAAACATCATCAATTATTACTTTGCGCAATATATATAGCCAAGAGGGTTATAAGCTTCTGATTTTGCCAAGCTGCGATTGACGAAGGCCGCTATTTGCTTACATTATTTTGGACAGTGAATTAAGCTTCTTTCTCCTCAAGCTCTCCGTGCCACTATGCCAAGGACTACAAGGTGAGCTTCTTTCTTTTTTTTACACAAAGCTCTCACGTGTATGGGCGTGTATGATGCTATACACGTTAGCTTTGCATAAAATTTGGAGTAACCTCTACCGGGGTAACCGGTCTCCTAGAGCATCTCGATGTTTTTCTTTTCACAGAAAAAACAAGAGTCATTTAAACGGTTTCAATTTATTATGCAAAGAGATAGCTAAGTTCGACGGTAAGTTGGCTTTCTTTCTTACAAATTTAGGGGGTAATACCGTGTATACAGTGTGTAAACTTTGCGCAGTAGCGAGACTAATATTCTTCTGTTATCGAGCGTGACCTGTCTAACAACCACAAAATTCTTTTTTGTGGGAGGGAGGGTCGGGGGAATATGAAGCTTTGCCATTTGCGCTAACAGGAGGATTATCATGGACACCGGAGTTACTACACTCGAGTGTACCTCATTCTTTACGGCATTCATTTGCGGGGAACAAAATATTAGCCTGGAGAAATCTATATCCGTAATACGTAGAGTACACGTTTTTATTTACCTATCGAAGCATTTTGTTTGTCTCCTATTTTTTTTTTACAGAACAACTGAAAGAAATGGGGTTTTCCGAAAGAAATCGATTTTTATCTGACCGATGGAAGGAATTACCTGAAGAAGAGAGGAGAGAATACAACAAGCGAGCGCTTTCTGAAGAAGTGATCGCCAATAAAGAATTGATCAAAAGGGCAATCAAGAATATAAAACGTGAGGTAAAATATAGCCCTTTATTTATCGTACAAGTGACGACAGTCTCGTATTGGGAAAGGTAGGGAAGAAAATTGTGAGGACTAGATGTAGGAAGGGAACTAACCCTCATCCTTGTCCCTATCCCCAACTGACACCCGGCCGTCGGCTCGAAATACCTATAAAGAATGCTTTCGTTTGTCCCTTTTTTTTTAGTGTGAAAACCTTAAGGATCTGGGGGCCAAGTGTCTTGTCATCTGCGACTCTGGAAATGCGGATATTGACGTCTTTGGCCATCAGCGGGCAATCCAGTTTGTCGAACATTACCACCTTGCTCCTCAGTTCTACTCTTTCGTCAATGCTGGTAAAATGAGGGTTTGATTCAAACTGATTTGAGTTAAGTTAGCAGTGTTCTAAATGTTACAATGTTCATGGTTAATTCCTGCCCGGCCATTTTTCTTAGGAGCACCGCGGGTGGAAAGAGCAGAGGCGACTAACTCTAAATTAGAAAAAGACGAGTTACGGCGCCAAGTGATAGAACTCTTCAATAGTAAATACAGTAAGTTTCTTAGTTTTAATGCAAAATTCATTTAGTGGCGTTAAGTCGGAACAAGGCTTTCTTTAGGTTACACCGACCATGTAAAGTATTATAAAAATAATAATAATAATAATAATAATAATAATAATAATAATAATAATAATAGTAATAATCACATTTTCGCGTTAAACTTTGCATGCTCAGATCTGCATTTAAAAGAAGTCCAAGTGTTAGAGTTTTTAACGAAATAGTCATAGACGCTTGGTCTGAACTGGGTTAGATGTTTCGAGAGTTAGCCACCTTTTGAAATTTTAAGAGTATCCTTGGCGTGTTGTCCTCACAGCTCGCTATTGGACTCGCTCTGCTTCATTAGAAAGATAGGCGGGAAGGGCGTTATGCAAAACAACGCAACACTTCGAGAGGATGTAACATACCAGGGCTACGTAGATAGCAACAATGTCAACAGCACTGACGCCACCTCTATGTGGAACACGAATAACGTGCATGGAATCGCTTGAATGCCTTGGATACTATCGCACTGATGTACTGATTCAATTTTCGATTGTCCTAAATGACCAAACCCAGAACCTTATGGGAACTAATTGTTTCAAGCAAACATGACATATGTGAAATGATGTATGAAATGTTACAATCCATATTTCATGTATTAACTAAAAATATCATTTGCTTTTGTGATCCTTGCATACAGTGGTCTCCTACTAAAGACTTTATATTCAGCACTAACTGTTTTTGATAAGTTTAGTTGTTTGGGTTTGTTTATTGCCACAAAAAAGGATAACAATGTATATGATATGACAGCACCACTATATTATCACATATTACAATGAAATATTTCGTTTCCCTTATATTTTATAGGCGAAGCATGCGGAAAGAGTGGGACCAGGGTTCCTTACAAGGAAATCAACGAGAAAAAAATATGCCTGGAAATTCAAAACATGGGCACAATACCATTCAAACATCCATCTGCCTATGGGGTGGACAAATTAAAAAAAATATTATCGTGTAAAAACGAAATAGTTTTCAAGCTTAGGGATGCTGGTAATGCCATCACAACACAAGCAAGTATTAGCGCCACCACACAACCAGCCATTACCGCCACGACACAACCACCCATTACCACCAGCACACAACCATCCTTCACCGCCACCACACGACCAGCCATCACCGCCACCACACAACCAGCCATTACCGCCACCACACAACCAACCATTACCGCCACCACACAACCAACCATTACCGCCACCACACAAACAGCCATCACCGCCACCACACAACCAGCCATCACTGCCACCACACAACCATCTATTACCACCACCACACGACCAGCCATTACCACCACCACACAACCAGCCATCACCGCCACCACACAACCAGCCATTACCACCACCACACAACCAGCCATCACCGCCACCACACAACCAGCCATTACCGTCACCACACAACCAGCCATTACCGTCACCACACAACCAGCCATTACCACCACCACACAACCAGCCATTACCGTCACCACACAACCAGCCATTACCACCACCACACAACCAGCCATTACCGTCACCACACAACCAGCCATTACCACCATCACACGACCAGCCATCACCGCCACCACACGACCAGCCATCACTGCCACCACACAACCATCCATCACCGCCACCACACAACCAGCCATTACTGCCACCACACAACCAGCCATTACCACCACCACACAACCAGCCATTACCGCCACCACACAACCAGCCATTACCGTCACCACACGACCAGCCATTACCGTCACCATACAACCAGCCATTACCGCCACCACACAACCAGCCATTACCACCACCACACGACCAGCCATTACCGCCACTCAATCAGCCATCTCCACTGTTACATCACCAACCATCACCAACGCTCAACCAACAAGCTCCAACACATCTGTAAACACAGCCAGAAAACGCAAACGCCGAACACAACCATCCATCACCACCAACATACAACCAGCAATCCCCAATCCATCCTGCAACACAGCCACGGAGAATAACATCAACGTACAGGGGCGAAAATCAACCAGAAAACGGAAACGAACTCACATACAGGACGTCGATGAAGAGCAAGGCGGCGATGATGAAGGATGTTCTGCATTCCTATGCCAAGAAGTTCCAGCAAGGAAAACGAAACGCAACAGGTCAACAGCTCAGCGATGGATCTTCTGTGAAGATTGTAAGACGTGGTTACACTTTGAATGTGTAGGAATCCGCGAAGCTCCCTCTGGGGATTATTCCTGTGGCTGCAAGAAAAGGCAGTTAAATCCCGCGTAAGTATCTGATGCTTGCACAAAAGGATAATTTTTATCCTGTATTTTATTTCGCTGATACGTAGTCTGAATTCCACACTTTGTAAGGCTAGCAAGTGATTCGCAGCTATCGGCACCAGTTACAATTAGTAGAAACTGTTTACCACTAAAAGAAATCGATGTGAAGGTTTCTGACGTGGAAAAAACCTCGAACAGGCATACGCTAAGACGAGCGCGACGAGGCTAGTTTTTCTTCCTTAGTTATTGAATAAATCAAAAAGAGGACATCTGCCTTGACTCTGCTCATTTGTTAAACTCACAAGACAGAAGATGTTAAAATGGAATTTATCTACTGAATTTATTTATTTATTTATTTATTTATTTATTTGTGTGCTTATCTATTTATTTATCTATTTATTTATTTAATTATTTACCCTTCACTTATTTATTTTATGTACAGGAATTATCCATCTGCAATGTCACTTTTAAAGTGCCCGGAACTGTCCGGACTGAAGGTAATATCTTTAATTCAACAAGAATTAAAATTGTAATTAATTCTTTTGCCTTTTTCGTATATTTCAGCTCGTACCTTTTACTGTGGGTACTCTTGTACAATACACGTAGCAGGGTTATCGTTAACTAGGTTATTGTCATATTCTCAGTCAAACTGTGTTTTAATTGTTTCGTAGAATCATATCAAGAACGTCCTTTATGGGAACACGGCCAGCACTAGACACGCTCTTTTCCACAACGGTCACGAAAGCGAAGCTCTGCAAGTCAGCTGTGATTGCTCCTCTTATTTTTCAGCGTCACAGGTAGGACATTGAATAAAAGTCATGTTGTCTTAATTATGATATCTCGTTTCCATTTATGACGTGTGCTGATACAACAATTACATTACTCTAGAGAGTTAGTCGTCAAGTGAGTGATCCCAGTGTCGTCCACAGGTTATTATATTTTAATAGCAACTGCTTAAAAACAGTTGCTATCACACTGGATTAATTATTTCATTGTAAAAGTCAAAAAAAAAAAAACTAAAAACTTCTCACCTTTCATAAATTCATAGTTGATACTTTCTTTCCTTTGATAGAACCGAAGATTCACTAATGAGGTGATATCATTTCTGCCAGAGTTTTGGTCAGACTTTAGTAGATCGAACACCCGGATGTCCAGCTACGTTATGACTGTTTTAGTTCCTGAGGTTTGTTATCCCTCTCTTTTGTTGTGATATACACGAACTCTATGTACCCATCTACCTGCCAACCTAATGTTTCTTACTTTGCAGTAAATCACTTACCAATCAATGTACATACCTTGCAGCTTATCTACTAAAGTGCTCACCCTTCTGTTGTAACCAAATGTATGGATACAGTCGCTACTTCATGCGAAGAAATTATTGGGCTTTGTTTTTTTTAATATTGTAAATTTTTTGTTTCAGGCAGTAATCTATCTAGCCATGATAAAAGAAGACTGCTCCAGGCAGACAGCAGAGCGACTATTTGCGAAAAGTCGTCAAACATAAAGCGAGAATTTTGACCCTGACGAAATTGATTATGTATTTTACCTTCATTGCTCCACACATTCCATTAAAGAAATAAGTTTTGATAAACTGATAATAAAGTATTATCAATGAATCATAGCGTTTTTACGTTGTTTTGAATTTGCTTTCAAATGTATTTTTTGTTCATATTTTGTTTCTGTGACCACCTAAATAACTGAGGCATGGAGTAATGTCAAAATCCCTACCCAGGTGACAGCTCCCTATATCCATTTACCTATACCAAGGATAACCAGCCCTCCCGTACCCTGGCGCTTAACACGTGCATCAAGTCAAGTGTCCAAGGATGTCTTCAATAAACTGTGTGCATACTAGCGGAACCTGTATGCTAAACTGCCTTGACACTGAAATGCATCCAGAAAGCTTACTTGCGAGAGTTTGGCATAGCACGCACCTATCTCTTGCATTACTGTTCGCAAAAAAGCAGAAGATTGCAATTTTTAATTACCTCCTCTTATTGAAAAACTGTTAACAAAACTTACGCGCCATTCAAAGTGATTCGAATCCCTAAACTGCCTTAACTGGTGCATATAATTACCCAACTCAAACACTCCAAAGGGCATATATTGATCATGCAGATTAAATAAAATCCCACCGATTCGTACCGTATATATGGGGTATGATGGAAATAGGGGAGTTGGTAGCACAACAAGTCAAATTGCGACTTTTTTTTTTATATGATATGCGAATTACGACCCAGATTTCACAAAATGCCAACCGAATCGTGCGGTATATAAGCAGCATGTTGGAAATAGAGGACTTTTCGCACAAGTCAAAGTGCTGCTTTTCTTATATGATATGCGAATTACGACCCAGATTTTACGAAATCCCAACCGAATCGTACGGTATATCTACTTATATATGCAGCATGATGGAAATAGGGGACTTTTTCGCACAAGTCAAAGTGCAGCTTTCCTTATATGATATGCGAATTGCTACCCAGATTTCACAAAATCCCAACTGAGTTGTACGGTATATATACTTATATATGCAGCATGATGGAAATAGGGGACTTTTTCGCAGAAGTGAAAGTGTGGCTTTTTTTAATATGATATGCGAATTACGACCCAGATTTCACCAAATCCCAACCGAATCGTACGGTATATATACTTATATATGCAGCATGATGGAAATAGGGGACTTTTTCGCACAAGTCAAAGTGCAGCTTTTCTTATATGATATGCGAATTACTACACAGATTTCACAAAATCCCAACTGAGTTGTACGGTATATATGCGGTATGATGGAAATAGAGAACTTTTTCGCACAAGCCAAAGTGCGGCTTTTTTTCTGGAATATGTGAATTAGGACCCAGATTTCACAAAATCCCAACCGAGTTGTACGGTATATATGCAGCATGATGGAAATAGGGGACTTTTTCGCACAAGTCAAGGTGCGGCTCTTCTTATATGATATGCGAATTACGACCCAGATTTCACAAAATCCCAACCGAATCGTACTATATATATGCAGTATGACGGAAATAACGGACTTTTTCGCACAAGTCAAAGTGCGGCTCTTCTTATATGATATGCGAATTACGACCCAGATTTCACAGAATCCCAACCGAGTCGTACGGTATATTTGTGTTATGCTGGAAATAGGGGACTTTTTGCGCGGAAATAGGGGACTTTTTGCACGTCAATGTACGGCTCTTTTTGTCGTTTTACGAAATCTGACGAGAGAGCCTCTCTGCACGGTTAGAGCTACTGTACTATCCAGTGAAGGGATCAGCAATAATACTTTGACTATTGCTGGATGCATTTTAAGTTATTTAAGTGGTTGAATTGAAGTGTTTTGCGAGGTGTTGTGATGTTGGACACGTGGTACATGCCTCTCATGCCGTAGGGCAGGTAACACACCGTGACATAAGAAAAAGAGACGAAGAGATTGCATCTCATTAAATGCCAATTCCCTTTATTTTTTCCATATCACAGCTTGCTCTCCAGCATGGTGGCTTTTGTACCATGTGACCAACGATCTGTAAATGGCCCACTATTTACAAGGTGTGACGGAACTTCTTCTTTCTTAATTTGGAGCAAATTCACCGGCTTATGAAAACATCCCTGTCAACTTGTGGGGTATTCTTCTTTGCTTCTAAAGCGGTTTTCAATTGAGTGTTGAAAGTAATTTTGGTAATTTTAGGTAAAAGATCACGCGCGGCTTTCTTAACAAAAGACAAACACAACCTCGGCGCTTATTAACCGTACTTGCATTGAGTTCTAATTGGTTTATTGGATTGGCTGCGACTGTTCTAATTGGCTAGAGTTGATCAAAATCAAGAGATCTAGGCAGTGGCCATCGAGGGCTGCTTTCAAGTTTGTTGAATTCTTCAACAGCTGTCCGCATATTCTTCGTGGCTTGTGAAATCTGCTTTGATAATCGTTTGGCAAGCGAATGTCCCTCTAAAAAGAAGAAGAAAATCAACAATAACAACCACGTGACTGGTCTCTGATAAGAACCATGTCAAGGACGTAACGTACAACAACAACAACAACAAATAAATGCATTAATAAATAAATAAATAAATAAATAAATAAAAGGAAAATCCAAGGCGCAATCAGTAGGTACATAATCGTTAATCTCTTGCAAAGTTCGGCGTTATTGTCGTCACAGAAAAAGCCGGTAGGATCATAAAGTCCGCGCATGTTAAACAAGTACGTAAAATTAAGAACACGTTTTAGTTTTGGAAGTACATACCAATAGTTACAAACAACCCTGCCAAATCCAATCTTTTTTAGTCATTATTTTATTTGTCGTATAAATACTCTTGACTGATAATTCAGGTAATTTTTTTTCTTTTTATTCCACATACAAAAAACCTTTATTATCTTGATCTTTGCTAATTGCATCTTTAACCAGTAGGAAAAAGCACTTGCCTGCATATTTAGCCTTCAAGCATAACAAGAACCACCGTTCAATAACTTTTGTATGTAGTTTAACCAAGGCTGCCTTTTTGCTTCTGTCATTGGCGGCATCTCGGGCCAACTGATACTCCTCACAAGAAGTGGTCCAACGGTGAGAAATACCATTCTTGCTCTCCAAATCCAACAAAACAGCTTCCAATCTAATAAAAAGAGCACGCCATACTTATACAATGTTAATACTACTGCTGCAAGCTCAATCATAATACTCCATATGCAGCAATTCAATTAAACAAAATGCATTCTTTGTGTGACGGTGTTGATGAATGTCCGCCAGGGTTTCTGCCTCAACAATGAAGCAAACACGACTGATACGTATGTAGTGCAGCATTTAATAGACTTCACCCTCAGGGGCATATTAGAGCCTCGAAGAATGGGCAGGCCAACACAAAAGTAACAATTCACGATTTTGACATCATTCTTTTATTCCATGTATATAGACCAACAAAAGAAATAACACCACACTTCTTGTAAGCGACAGAAGGCAAACTAAAAAGAAAGACCAGAGAATTGTGAAAAACTTTTAAATTATTCAGAGCAAAGACTTCAACATTAAAAATACAACACATACTTGTTCAATTGTCCATACAACTGCTGCAGTTGTTCGGGTTCAGTTGCTTGCTCCCACTTTGAGCGGATTTCATGGAAGATTTTAAGGTAGATTACATAACCATGTTTCCAAGAGGGCTGTTCGACAGGGTTATGCAATCCTTCTGTCCATTGTGCTTCCTGGTTTGCCCATTCAGTGACATCTTCCCTTCGAACTGGTGCTGCAAAATAAACCTGTCAATATTTATTCATTCTTTTTTTTTATTTGGAGTGATTATATAAAAATAAATACTTTTTTTTAATTTAGAGAAATTATATAACAATACCTGGGAGGCTGTCCAATAATTTTGTCAATTCTTCTTCTGAATCTTTTAACGTCAAGTTTGCCCTCTTCATGCGATCCGTTAAAAGTTTTCCTAAATGCAATTTAAAAATGATGATAACATCAACAACATCACTTATAATAAAACAATGAAAATGAAAAAAAAAACACAAATAATAGAACAGAGGCAATCCATTTGTGTGATGATCGAGGCACCTGTACTGCATAAAAGTTAATGAAAAATGTTTACATCTTCCCCCCCCCTCCCTGATTTAACCTAGTAGAAAGCATAAACTCAATGTGGTAGCATACAGTGTAGGTGCTGACTTGTGCTGTGATGTCTTACACTAGAAAAATGGCTACAAAGTAAGTACCTTTTATTGGTTTATAACATCGAAACAAAACAAAACAAAACAAAAACAAAAACCAAAAACGAAGTAAAAATACAAAAAATTTAACGAAGAGAAATATATATTCTGTATGTAAATTTTACATTTTATAACAATTTGCTGTGGTTTCAAAAAGCAGAATTTCGGTAAAACACACAAAATGTGTTTCACACATAAACCAAACCCATCTTTTAAAGGTTCACAAGGACAGTGAAAGCTGTTCTCAGACTTTGACAAAAATTTGAATACTCAACCTATGTTGGCAGATTTCTTTTTGGCATAAAACAACAAGGCATCTGACAGGACATCCACCCGGTGATTTGGCCTCATTTCCTTTGTCATTTTACCAAATCTCCTTAAAAATGACCAAAGTCTCTCAAGCACTTCACCATCTGTAAGTCCGAAACCAGGAACTCTCCGGGGACTATATTTAATCTGAAGAACAAACAATGCTCATTACTAGCCGGCCATATAAGAATAATGATAATGATAATCATTATGATAAGGATGCCAACAATTGTGCAAAACAAGTGCCCCTGATATTGAACATTATGTTTGTTGGCATATTGCAAATATCAACAGTTTAAAAGCTCATTGAGGTAGTTGATAAAATTCAAGAAACTTTGGTTTTATCAACTCATGACTTTATAGCGTAATTTAGCCACCATATAGAGATTCGATAGCTGATGTTTCATCCGAAAAAAAAAATCCGGAAAAATTAACCAATGCAAAACATTAGCCAATCAGGAAATTATGTTCCTCACTAAGTCAATTAAAGTTTCATATACATGTAAGGTCATGTGAAAAAAACAATAACAATAATCAACTCAGATAAAAAAACAAGATGTAAATGTGGTCAGGGGTGAGTTCAGGGTGTCAGACCTTGAAGTAACCAGCACTTTGAAACAATTCTCATAGGCATTAAAAAAAAAACATATAGGAGCAGTTTGAGTTGAAATCAGTGCCTGTGAACACTGCCAGTAGCTGCTTTTTAATAAAACCACTGTCTAGCACTATATAAAATTGGAATTGAACATATATCAAACCTGGCATTTTGCTTTGTGTCCATAGCTATGGAAGATGGGCACAGCAAACGTTACAGACTGTAACATCTGGTGCTGCCCTTGGGCCTATCAAGACAGTGTATTAAATCTTTCTATTAGTAAAAAGGAAAGTCTAATAATACCGGTAGGTCCCATAATAATTATTGTCAATCAATTATTGAATAAATAAGTGGATTAAATTCTATGAAGTCTATATGAAAAAGAAGGCATCGATTATCAGCTTAAAAATATTTGACTGGTTTCCAGGTGTTCATTTTTGTTTCCAATCTAATAGGAATAAGTATTGTGAAACTCACCTTTATGAGTTTTTGCTATAATATGCTATTGCTAACACACCCTTACCCGCAAGTGGGTTTCCAGGAGACATGCAATGTCATAAAGGATGCACACATCAAGTGACCGATCATCTACTTCATCCAAAAGATTCTTCAAAATCCAAACTGGATATGCAAGTCTGATTGATTAATATTTATTATTTTTTATTAATAATTTAATAATAAGTTACTCATTTTAAATTTTTATGTGATACTTGTAGTTATGTATTCAACTTTAACAGTTGAAAACAAATAACCTTAAAAATTAAATCAGGCTTCACTGAGATATTAACTCTGACAGCTTTGCAATGTTCAGACACAAAACTTCATCTCATTGACCTAATCTAGGGCTCAACTTAGTGAGAAGACAATAATAATATCGTCAGGATATAATACATCTGATGGTTGAAAAGCAATGAAGTGGGGAGGGGGGGGGGGTACATGACCTGAAACATTATCCCAGTAAATGAATTGTCGGTGTGGGTAAAACATATGGGAGATAAATCTGTTCCTTGCTGTGATCAACCACATGTTTTATCCAAGGTGGAAGAATTTGATTTACTCCAAAAAATCACAAACCAATTAAAATAAGAAAACTATCAATACCAATACCAATATCGATATAGATACCAATACAAATATAACATTGCGTGAAGAAATGATGTACTAAAATGGACTTGATAGGATAATTACTTACCTTTCACCATGTTTCATATTGATGAATTTTTTGGGAAACTCATGACGACAGGCCCTCCCAAATATGGCAGTTTCACTAAGGGCAGAGTAACGAGATCTTGATCGAAGTGCATCCCCCGCAAGAAAGTCTCCACATGCCTGTCAGGGGTAAATAATGGAAATGATGTGTTATCAGTACAATGCTGAGTGGAGGGAAAAGTATTAACACACAGTGAAAAAAAATAAACCTTCCCATGATTAAATAATGGTTTAAATGTTTCTGGTTTTATTGAGCCAAACAGGAAAACATATAGTTTCCCGTAAAGGCATAGTCTGTCAGCAGGTTGTCTCAACATGTTGTCTTAACATCACTAAGTCTGAATAGTAATTCACAGACCCCGTTTGCTCTACTGGATGTTGGGTGCTGTTCGACAAACTCCTCCACATCTGAGTCATTATCAAATGCTATTGTTCCAAAAAGAGGATTTCTGACTCTTTTGCCTGCAGATGTTTTTCTTCCAATAAACAAGGCATCCATTGATTCAATTAGAGAACCTGTATTCTGAGGAGAAAACAAAATAGATAAAAATCACTGATCATTATAGAGAGAAAAGTAATCAAATGAATGGAGAAATTGATAACTAAATTTAAAAAAAACAAGGAAATGGTGATTATTCTAGTAAAGATCCGGTCTGATTGTCTAAGTATAAGCTTGCAAGAACTTCAAGGGTAATATTAATACTGATTGAGGTAATCATAAACCTCACTATAACATCTTTGAAAAGTGCATGGCAACCATTTAATAATTCTAATTACTGTAACAATTGAGAAGGCAGTTTTCACCTGAGTGTTCCATTACATGTAAAGGTCAT
This sequence comes from Siderastrea radians, assembly GCA_964017195.1. NCBI lineage: Eukaryota > Metazoa > Cnidaria > Anthozoa > Scleractinia > Rhizangiidae > Siderastrea > Siderastrea radians. The sequence goes on along the minus strand of OZ024887.1, from coordinate 70,628,391 downwards.
TATTTTGGAATTTATTGATTTGCTTTTGCACCACTAAATTTGTGATAAGGTAAGAAACTCTATTACCACTTTCGTAACTAGTCCCAATGAATTGTGACTTGCTTTTCCCATCTTTATCTCTAGTTATATGTATTTTCTAACTGGTTTATTGGATTGTCTTCATCAGTTGTGATTGGCCACCAATTTGGTTTAGTTTAAGACACTCATATGAAATGATATCAGTAATCACTGTCGAGAGCTTGCATGGGGCAGAAAAAAGTATTTGCAAAAGAAATAAACTTCCTACTGTTCCTTAGAGAATTTGTCAAAACACTTGGTATACTGTAAGTAGGCAGGACAATAGAAGCAGCTGCAGTTAGGGCCAAAGATCTATTTGTTATTACTCAGGATTGGCAAAGGTCATTGTGAAGTCAGCAGCAAATGAGCACACTTTAAAAGTCATCACCTAGAAATATGTACCTTGGGACAAGCAGGACATTCAATGGTGTCAAGATCTTTACTTGTTTCAGTTGTGGTAAACTTCAGAGTTGATAGTTTATGGCGATAAATCCTGAAAAATGTCAACATCTAGACAGTTCTGTAGATAATATAGACATTTCACTAGGCCACTTTAAGGGATCAAGATCAATAACTATAATTGTCATTCACTTCTAGAGTCACAAAGAGGAAAAAAAACCAAACAAACCTAAATTCTTCCAGACTGTCAATGATCACTGGATAAAGCTTTCTTTTGTTCTAAAAATACAAACAACTGTCCCCTTGCGAAATGGATTCCCAGCTTTCTGGGAATTCCTAGGAATTCCTAGGAATTCCTAAGAATTCCCAAAAATTCCCAACTATGCAAATTAGCTGTGACGAAGAAAGCTTGGAATTCTTGGGAATTTCTGGGAATGAAAGATATAAGCTCTGTGTAGGCTTGGAATTCCTAGGAATTCCTGGGAATTCCAAGCTATGCAAATTACCTACAATTTAAGAAGCTTGGATTTCTTGGGAATTTCTGGGAATAGACCTTATAAGATCTAATAAGGCTTGGAATTCCTAGGAATTCCTAAGAATTCTCAAGATCTTTTCAGGTTAAAGCTTAGTGTTATTTTTGGGCATTTAAGAGTGGTTATCTAAGTGTACTGATCGCTAAACTGCTTTGGAGTTTTCTCACACCAAGTATCTCTTGACGTTTGGACAAAAACAAAATAGCCACCGAAAAACAAAACTGCTATATTTACTACAAAGTACATGTATCCGTCAAAATATTCAAACTTTCAGATAAGCACATTTTCAATTTCTACTTGGAATGTTATGCTTAGTCTGTGCAAGAATTAGCCATAAAACAGAAAAAATCATTTGTCAAAGAATAATCAGTTTTACTTTACCTTGTTAATTTACATGATCATATCTGTTCAGTTCAGCATTGATTGCATACATTGTATGTATTAATATTCACGCAGCCACAGCAATTTAACGATTAAAATCCCCAGGCTTCGAACTTTTGCAGGGATATATTTGTTCTAAGTGTCCACAGGTCCCAAAAAACGGTTCCGTTGTGACTTCTTAGCAGAATGCAATCCTTATAGTGAGCAAGAAAAGTGGAGCCGGGAGCAGCAGCCATTTTGGAATCCTGAATATGTGAAGAGAGACTGGTAATGAATGAGCCGCTTTGGTCAGCAGCCTTATCATTGCGGGCTCAGAGAAAACGGTGTGAATATTCCGGCGCCACAAATTTCAAATGTTCAACACGTTTCGTTGGATTTCCTATTCTTTCAAGCTTAAATGATGTCTCAAAGCAACAAAATTTGGATATCTACTCTTAAGAAGGAGGTGAGTTTAAAAGAAAATGATTTGTAATGAAAGATTGGCTTCAAAATTATCGATTTTAAGAAGATCATGTTCTCTCTTGTCTTCTTGAATTCGAAGCTATATTTACATGCCGAACTAGCTAGTTACATTTGGGGCAGGTTTATTTAACTAAAGAAACAGTTATGGCATAGTTGTGCAGTTTATAGAGAAGTTAAAATGAAACATCACATATAATGTTCTCCAGTGCCTTTCCACTGCAGAGTGTTTCCATCGCTTTAGTTTATAAAAAGACACAAGATAACTCTGATGTTTTGAGTTTACAATGTCTTGATCTGAAAGCAATAATAGAGATCATTTTCTAGAGAATTGAAAGAACAGAACTGTTAACTGAATACAACAATAACTCAGAACTGATTTTAATCACACAATGTTCTGTTTTGCTCTAATAGGTATATATTCAATTCATGATCAGCTGCTGTGAGAACAGATGTGACACTCATGGCCAGAACACTGCAGTGTCAAGTCAAGAGTAGCCTGCTCAGTATTAAAGCTAAGTCACTCTTAATAGCTTCTCAAACTTATAACCAGGACACAATGCAATTGTAAATGTATTGTAAGTTGTCTCTAATCCACTCTGATTGAGCACAGCAAAATATTTTGTGAAAAAAGAAAAACCAAGACAATGACTTTGTTGTCTGATTCACTTTGTGTATACTGATGAAGCTTTATTTAAAAGAAGTATTCAGAATTAAATAATAGTAATTTTTCCAATGTTGAATTGAATTTTCTTCCAGTCACTGACTGTGTTGACAATTCTTGAAAATGTATTCACTGATGTGAATTTCAGAGAACAATACATACATGTAAGTCATGTACATATGTCCAAGAAATATAGTATTCAATATGTCATATAAAGACTCTTGTGAACTTTGTGGAGATGTTATTTTAATCACAGCTGCACTGCGTCATTACAAGATGTAGTCTCCAGGTTACACTGTAGTTTCCACTGCGTCAGTACAAGATGTAGTCTCCAGGCTAGTTTCCAGAGTGCTGAATCTGTGATGAATTAATGCTCTAAATATATTCACCAGAAAAGGTTTTAAGGCTTTATAGTACAGGCATTAAGTTTAAAATTTTCAATAAATCAAAACAATGTTGAATTTTGTGGCCTGGATGACAAACTTGTAAAGAATCCTTAAAATTTTTCGAATAAATACTTAATCAACTTTAAGTTTGTTTGTTGTTTGATGTGCATAATTAAGATCCTAGTAGTAACTATTCTCAGTAATTCCCAGAAATTCCTAGGAATTCAATTTTTTTTCTCAGATTTTATTTAATCCTCTCAGATTCCTAGGAATTCCTAGGAATTCCTAGGAATTTTATCCAAGCAAATCTAAGACCATGCAAAGCTTGGAATTCCTGGGAATTCCATGTTCCAATTACCGTGAAAATTCACACCTTCATTCCTAAGAATTCCTAGGAATTCCTAGGAATTCTTAGGAAAAAATTCCTAGGAATTCTTAGGAAATTCCTAGGAATTCCTAGGAATTCTTAGCTTCATTTCGCAAGGGTCAGTAAAGTAACAAAAAATGTCTAAAGTTAAGATATTTAATTGATATAATATAGCAACAGAAATATGGTATGAGGAAAATTTAATGGAGAGGATGAGATAATGAGGTAGAAAAAATTGTTACATTTAACAAATAGATTCGATTTGGCTATGCGACTCATCAGTTATGAATCAAAGATGACGTCGAAAAGTGGTAAGAAGAAAAAAGTGGCCAACAAGTTAACTATCAGTCAGTATATTGTATTAAATAGATAGATAGATAGATAGATAGTTTATTAAAATTAAAATTGCAGCCAGAGGCTGAATTATATTAATTTTTACAAGAAAGAATAAAATCTATTAATTATAAGAATAAAAACTATAATATCGTCTAATTACAATTACTATATATAAAAGTGTTCATGAGTCTCTTAGTCTTGGCCATGGGAATATTAAAATTTCTTTTATGTCTCAAGTTAAAATGACATTTATTTCGCGAGGGTAAAAGCTTATATAATCTGTGGTTTTCATTACTGCTAATAGATTCGAATAATTTAGATGTGATTAATTCTCTGCGCGCAGAAAGCGTTTCTAAGCGTGCTTGCTGTAGTGCGTCGCGGTACGATGTAAATGGAAAAATGATACGCATCGCGCGTTTTTGCAGTTGTTCTAGCTCCGCAGATAGGTAAGCGGGCAGCGCATTATGAAATACCGGGCACGCATATTCCGTCACAGGGCGGATGCACGTTACGTAAAAGGTCAATAGATCTTTTTGGGGAACATTAGCCCTTTTCAGTTGTTTAAGAAAATACAGTCGACTCGAAACTTTCTTACTAATTTCCTCAACATGACAATTCCACCTAAGGTCACAAGATATATTTAGACCTAGCAGCTTAACAGTGGGTACTAATTCGATTGCTTTGCCATTAATGACAATGGGAGCAAAGTCCACAGTGGATCTAGCAAAAGATATTCGTAACTCCTTGCACTTTGCCTCATTTAGTTGGAACTTGTTACAGTTAGACTTAGCAATCAGTTCCTCCACGTCAGATTGAATAGTGCTGTTTTTGTTCTTGTCCACACACTCTGCGATGGTTGTGTCGTCGACATACTTCCAGAGTTCCGCATTGCTTGTATCGATGTCGTCGATCATGAGAATAAACAACCATGGCCCGAGCTTGGTGCCTTGGGGAACTCCAGCCGGCACCTTTCTCCATTCAGACACACAGTCGTTTCCCAGTTTGACTCTTTGCGTACGGTCTGTGAGAAAATCGATGATCCAACAGGATACACCAACAGGTATGTCAAGGGCCAGCAGCTTTCTAACGAGAAGCGTATGATCTATCAGGTCGAAAGCCTTTCGGTAATCGAACAGAACGACCCTGACCGTAGATCCAGTTCCATCCGTATGTTTCATCCAGGAATGCACCATGCTGATTAACGCATGCGTAGTTGAGGATTCTGGGATAGCCCCGAATTGGTTGTCTCCAATTTTCTTCAGAATAGATGGACGCAAGTGTTCGGAAACAACAAAATCCTCCGCTAGCTTGGATAGAACGGGCGTCAAAGAGATGGGACGTAAGTGCTTATTTACATCCTTGATTGGTTTCTGTTTCGGAATGGGCACAGTGTCGGCAGACTTCCAAGATGGCGGTAAACGACATTCAGCGTAAGAGCTGTTGATGATATCTGTGACCGTACCCGAGAGAAGATCAGCATTTTCCTTTAGCAGCCATGCTGGGATACCATCCGGACCAGACGCTTTTCTAGGGTTAAGCGATGTCAGCTTGAGGTAGACGCTGTGTTCGGTGATATCAGTCAGTATATTGTATTAAATATCAGTCAGTATATTGTATTAAATATCAGTCAGTATAATTTTATTGTATTAAATATTAAGTACATATCAACATGTGTGTCTATCATACATATAAAATTATACGAAGGCAACTACAGGTATGCTGTACACTGTACATTTACTGCATACTGAAATAAAGCACTTGGATCACTGATCATAATTATGTCATAAAACATGGGTTATTATTAAGTTACAAATTACAGAAATTTTGATGATGCAGCAGTCAGCTAACCTGGTCTTGAAAAAGTGCCCTAAAATGCACTAGTTACATGTATATACAGAAACTCATATGAAATAAAGAACAAATATAATATGCTTCTTACTGAAAAGATGAAAACATCATCTGTTAGAGTCTGAAGTGCAGCACAAAAGTCCTTTACTGCTACTTGGCACTCAAGATTTAGTGTGTGTAGAAGCTTCATTAAATCAAGAGTGAATGCCAACTCAGGCTTTGTTGGGGTTGCACCCCAAAGATTAAATCGCAGAAGCCGCAAAAAATCAGGTTCACAGCTACAAAAATGAACCTTAACTTCCATTTGATAGCCTACAAAAAAAAAAACATACAGCCAGTGCAAGAATAAATTTAAAGAAAAAGTACAGTGGAACCCCATTAATGTGATCACCGCCTGGCCATGAAAATTTAGTTGTAATAACGGGGTTGTCAGATGAGAGATTGGGATGGTCATATTGCAGGGTTCCACTGTAGTTCTTATGAAGGCAAAATAACAAATAAAAAAAAGATTCATTTGGTAGTTGATAATAAATCAAATTCTTTATGGCTGACAAATAAAATGCTAATTGTTTGGAATAACTGAAGATTTTCTCAAGTGTCAATATACCAGTGAAAAATAATTTATTACAATTATTGTCAATGCATATATGATTGCCATAAAAAGTGGAAAAGGCAAATTAAGTAAAAAAAATCAAAGTTATGCATTTACCATGGAATGTTTAAAATGCAAATACAGTCAAACTTCTATTAAGCAGCCACCCTCAGGAAGGGGACGGTTGTAAAAAAAACTGATGGCCATTTAGTTCATTCACTTCTGGAGTTTTTGCCAAAAATTGCCATTTTGATAAGCTACTGAAGCTCTTTCTTGGCTGTTATCTAGAGAAGAGGCAGCAAAACAGCTGAAGACTTTGCTTGAAACTTAAAACAAACTTTCCCTCCATTCTGGGACAAATGAAATGATTTTTGGTTTTGGGCAAGCAAACAAATACAAAATTTTGAGATTTTTGAATGAGAGCAAACTTGATTTTTACCTTTTTTTAATCTGCCCATTCATTTTACTTTTTATTGCTATGTTTTTGCTTCTTCAGTTGCTACATTTGAGAAGACTTAATTCCTGTAGGAAAAGTTTTCACCAAAACCCTGAAAAATGGGAAAATTTTTAGCAAGAACTGCCAGTGGTTGAATTTAATACGCGGTTTTTTGCCTGTGTATCTCTGGTTCACTTCACGGAATTGCACTTATTTGGTAATGCTTTGGAAGATTTCTTCATCCTGAAGAACTTGTTTATCAAGTCACCGCTGTCTCTAAAAAGTGATGACATCACAAGTAGAAAAAGTATGGTCATCCAACAAGGGCAGTTTAGGGCATTTCAGGAGTGAATGTGTTAATGGAGCTTTGGTTTAGAGTGATATAGTGACCGGCATCTTTTTCTGGATACTGGCAACTGGCTGCTAAATAAAGGGTGGCCACTTAAATAGATGGCCTCTTAGTAGAGGTTTGACTGTACAAAAAAGGATGAAACTTTAAAACAAAGAACAGATGATCGGTACCAACAAGCAAAAAATATATACATAATATTATAGCATATAAAACTACATGTAAAAGAGAACATCCACTGAACAAGCCAATTTTCATACCTCGTGAGTCAACGACCATTACGTCACGAAAATGGGCATCATTACAAGTACATTGATGTCTATTTAACACCAAGGTTCTCTGCATTTTCAAGGGGAAATAAAGATTTCCATCCTAGGAGAAAGGACAGTTCATTAATTAATTAACATATGACATACATATCAGCATTTTAAAATGCAACAATAAAGAATAACATCAAAGATAATGAAGTTTAAATACACGACTGAATCCAACCTCTAAGAAAGAAGTGTGCAAAACAAAGGAACAAAAGTACAAAATAGATTTCTAATACCTTAATGTAACAGTGTGAAGTGAAACACTGCAATTTGCATTTTATTAACTGACAATCTCTCAAAGGCAATCAAAAACTGACAATGAAAATGCTACGCCCTTTTAGTGTTGAAATTTCAGGAAGCATTTCTTCTTTTCGACAATATGTAAGCACGACTCGATATTATTTTGACTTCATTGCAAGGAAGCTAACATTGAAATTATTAAAATAAACTGTGCTAATATACGTACCCTTGAAATTTCAACGCGGTGAAAAATATTAGTTTTAGTGTGCTTTGATACAGCACAAGCCTCGCAAAAGCTGAGTGTTGCACTGACTACAGTCAAGGCATCGACAAATACCAACGGTGGAGTCACAGAAATGGCAACTCTCCTCCTTAAAAAACGAACCCTGACTCTGGAAGGTTATGGCCAGTGAGCCCTCTCGCAACTTAGACCACGCATCTTCTGATCTTTGCAGCCTCCGATAGTGACTAGTGCTAGACGTTTCTTGTTCATCGCCTTCATCCTCACACTCGAAATCACAAACTGCAATATTGTTCACATCGTGAACAATTTCATCAGCATGAACATTAGAACTGCACTCCCCAACGTTCAACTGCTCTCTCCTGTTTACGGAAACATCCGAGTCGTGGTCATACTTAACTTTAACTTCTGCTCTGAAACGTTTTCTTCGTCTAAAAAAAAAAGAAGCAAATTAGCCAACAGCATTTGTGAGAAGTTTACGTACATGTAAGGTAAGCTTGATAAGAACAGCGATCAATAGACTAGGCGATAATAACAATCACCTCGTCAGACTGAAAAAAACAAAAACAAAAAACGAATCGGAACAAATGACATAAAAATTTGACCTTACCGGCCCATGATCTTGCTAACAGCTAAGAAATGATAAAAGAACCTTCCCTGTCACATGTATACATGGCACTAATCTATTGCCCAATTTCCGTTATTTTGTGCAAACATATTTGGTTTCTCTGATGCAAATGTAAACTTATAATAAAAGATGGCACATAAGCAACAAAAACCACCAAAAGGTACTCCAACAGTGTTTCAGAGGTTATCACAACTTCATCTACTAAACATTCATGCAGCTCAGATCGGCCGCCATATTTATCCCTAATATAGTACGTAATACAGCGGGCGCTGACCGGTAATTTGGGTATCATTTTGACGGGTGATACCCAGTATGCAGCGAGCGAATCGGGTGTCTACTCTCCTCTCCAGTCTTTCATCGTTAGTTATCCTTGGAGCGGGGGTGGGGGGGTGGGGGGGCGGCTGGCAACTTGGGGGTGGGGGAGTAGGTATAGTCAATTTTGTTATCTGGGGGTCTGCACGGTGCTTCAGAAATAAGAAGTAATGCGCATGCGCAAACTTTTATTGTTCAATTCTCCTGCCACTTAGTTTACAAATGAACCAGTTCAGCGAAGTGTAAGTTCATATCACGGCGTTTGCTACACGGAAGTGCTCTAAAGACTCTAAGGGTAAGATATTACCTTGTTAGCGCTTCATCTCTCGGCTCACTCATCTCCTTTATTGTTCAGTCCCCCCTACTTATATATTAATTAGTTTACAGATGAACCAGTTTAGCGAAGTTTAACTGAGTTTGCTACATGGAAGTGCTCATGATAGAGAACAGAGTTGCATTGAAGTTTTTCTACAGGAAGATGCGCCTGTGCATGAGAAACTCAGATCTTCCAGGAAATGAATGTGCGAGTTCAGTACAGCTGAATAAAGGTTACGGTTGATAAAGCAATTGAAATAACTGCCTTGGTTCATTTCAAGAGCACATGGTTCCACCCTTGAATGAGTTTTTCAAGCGGCCTAGATAACTTAACTCCACTTTCGAGTTCCTGTTTACAGGCCGGCTCTATTCCAACTTTGTTTGACCTACGACCTACGATATGCTTATCACAGCGAAAACGGGAATCCAATCTGGAACAGGAGATTTCCCTAAACACCCTTTCCGTGTCAGCAGATAGTAACTTAGCTTACAGTTTCAACAGATGCCACTGTAGATTAACTTTGGGATTCACTGAACGCTAAAATTCATACCCATATAGAGTACCGTTTGCTGGCCACTATCCGCAAAAGTTTCTCCTTTGCTCTGTAATCTTTTTCCGTTGTGTTTTCTGAACTCTCATGTCACTGCAGATGAAAAATTGTTTTAGTATACACCTCACAAGAGAATAGCCATCACCCAAAAGTTGTTTTGTTTCCTGATAAGTGAGCAAAAATTAATACACGCGAAGTGGCCGCTCCTCGGCTCGGAGGTGGACAGCAAACACTATCTCGAATTAAAGAAACCAATCAAATACTCCCCCCCCCCCCAAAAAAAAAACATCATTCACTTGTGTGGTACACATGTATACATATTTTCTTGCTAATATTGGTGTTGATGGCAAGTTTTAGCCACACACGGGCTGCAACGGCCCCACAACACGACCGGCGCTTAACCTCAGTAACATGAAGCAACTAGCAGTGTTTAATAATACTGCTCCTGGATAGGATGCTAGTCCATCGCAGCTGCCCCCAATATATAAGAGGTTAGTTCTAGAGAAACTATACGGTGCTGCGTCGATCGGTGGGGAAGTGGAAGCGTTATTCGCTCTGCAAAGGGCTAACGCTCTGAAACGTCAGCTTTTGAATTACCTTATCAATTCAGTTGATCCAAAGTCCGACGTGATAACTACCTAAGAACTGGGCCCCGCCTCAACAAGCACATGTTTGTTTCAGTCTCTGTCAGGGTATCATGGGTAGGTATCATGTAACTTGTGTTGACCAGTTAGAACAAATATGCTGTTTGCTCAGCTGGTCAAACGCAAACACTCCCGGACCTTAGCTTACGCTGCGCTTTTCTTTCCGGCGCCTTTTACTAGTCAGACCAGTTACAGGTTTTTTTTCTTTCTGTTTTCTTTTTGGTTATTTATGCCAGCAAGCTACCAAAAAACTACAAGAGATGTTTTTCACACCACTTTCCGCGTCGTGTCACAGCGAAAGGGAATCCGATTTGTACCTGGGCAAAACTTCCTTAAACAACCTTTCCTCTTCTGCTTATAGTAACTGATTGTCATGTAATACGCTTTTGAACATTTTTTTAAGGATTTTACCCGGAAAAAATTTCAATTATTGAATTGTTATGATCCGAGGGAGGGACGGCACTCCCTTCTATAAGCTGGATCAGGTATGTGTCTTCCCAATGGGTATGGTTTTGAGCCTTTCTGGTCTGGAAATGGGCATGGATTTTAGCGGTGAGTTTCGAAAATCGGTATTGGAAAATTCCACATTTTGGTCTAAGATGGGGTCAGGGTTTGGAGAACCGAGCGGGCAAACCCCACCAAAAATTCCCAGGAGTACTTCCTGGGTATTATGATAACTAACTACTGCAGTTTCAAATTATACTCACGGTGACGTAAGCCATTCTGGCATTTAGACTACTATTTTTAGTTGTCAAAAGTAATTGTTGCTTGCTGTAGTTTTACGATTGATAAGCGCTGTGATTGGTTCAGGCATCACGCAATTTGTTCTGTCCAATTGAAACAAACATGCTGTTCTTTCAGCCAATCAGGAGAAAACAAAATATGCTTACTTTAGCTTATGCCGCACTTTCGATCCCCCTCGCTTTACCGGTTCCTTGTTTTTGAGTCTACATTTTTTATTGGTTCTTGGCAGTTTGTTCAGCATCAGGTGCTTAAGCATATGCAAACTAATCTATAACCTTCTTATGTTTCTTCACGAAAAGGTAGAACGATAGATATCTGCCTCAAAGTATCAGCAAGTCACACGACGCAGAAACGCGCTTCTTCCTTTATGGGCGAAGCGTACAATTTTAAAGGAAGTGAAGTTTTGTTTGCTTGATACTTCCCCTAACCGATCACGATTTAGCTGTACTTAATGGTAGCTTCCGGGGGAACTCAGACTTCACGGAAGGATCTAAAGGGGAAAACATGCCAGAATGCAGCTAAGGACTCATGATGGTGTCCGGGGAAGTTTAGCGGAAGATACCTTCAGATCTTGCAAGTGCAAGTGTAGGGCGGAGTAAGGCAACACAAGCCCCTAAAGCGGATTAACACCAATCCAAGTCGAAATGTTCTTCTTCTTTCACTCCTAATTTGCGATAATGATTTGATTAGTAGAGCTTGATGACTGTAAACGATGAACTTTGGACTGCACGTTTTGCCAAAAATACTGCGCTAACAGGAAGTCTTATTTCTCAGGTTAATTACTTCCAGATTAGAATTAAACGCTATCTTATTGAAGTGTTGCAAAAAGATGTTTGCAAACTTTACTTGGTGACTTTGCCGAGCCTACAACTAAGAACAGGAAAGTCCTATTACTGCCTTAACTCTAACTTCTTGATCACGATTAAATGCCATCTGATTGAGGTGTACCAAGCAATTGTTTACTGGGTTTATTTTGGACTAGCTTTGTCGGGAGTGTTGCTTGAACAGGAAGTCCTATTTCTCCAGTTTATAGCCCCCAAATCAGGATTCAGTGCTATGTGATGTGATTCAGATCTATCAAACAGTTGTCTACGAAGCTTTTATTACAGGAAATAACTCGTTAAGTTGAAAAGAAGATGGTCTGAAACACGTATGAATCTCCTCCATCTAAAGGTTTTTAAACATTTCCCTCTCGGTGTTATCAGAAAAAGGCCAGATTTACTTTTCGAGAAAGAGGATTTCCTTGTGCTCACGTTTTCGGGTTTGGTGAGTAAACTTTTCTTTGTCTAGCTTGCTGACTAAAAGTGCTAAAGAACAAAATGGACGAATTAGCTTTTAAATGACTACATTTGTGAACAAATAGCACCACATAAATGCTCTACTGAAAAGTTTCCTCTTGAACGTCAAACTCGTTTGGCCGATCATTTAAACGAAGCCTAAGTTAGATCTGGCTTAAGGCTATATTCGAGGTTCAGACGAGTTAGATCTGGCTTAAGGCTATATTCGAGGTTCAGACGAGCCTTCCAAAAGCCTCGGTCAAGTAGAGATTAAATTGCACTATTGTATTCAGTGAAAGCGGATAAGCCGGAGTCCACGAAGAACACGTTTAAACGGCGTCCAACAAGTGAGACTATTGTTTTCACCATCACCCCTGGGCGCCACTCCCTAGAAACTGGACTATTGTTTTGCCGGCGACCGGTTTCTTTTTTCATAAAGTGTTTTTACTTAACCCGTCAGTGAAACAATATCTAACCGGGCATTTAACAAACAAAAGTGAACAAAAGGAAACAGTAGAATTAGTGTGTATTAGTGCGTAATTTTCTAGCAACTATTTTCACGCTAAAGAGTTGCACACATAATATAGTTCAGGGTTGTGTGTGGATACATTTTGGAACAGTTCCTTGAGTTTAATTTATTATCAGGAAATGTGTCTCCTACGGGCGAGAATAAGAGGAAATAAGCGGTGTAATAAAAATCATTAGGTTTAACTTGCTTTATCGTTTGTAAGTGCCCCGTAGAGCATAACTTTCTTAACTCTGGTTTAATCTTCGTCAGTTATAATCGGTCCATTTCAGTTTATCTAAAATCAAAGGTGTACGGTGTTATCGACAGCACCCGTCCACTTTTCAGTGGCTTTCATGTGAATGGTTACGCTTTAGACTTTAACCACAGAGTTGAAATTTAGAGCGACTGTCTCAAAGGCTTTTATTATTAGAATTTCATTTATAGAATTTATAGGATTTCATTTGATTTGCCATCTTGTACAACATAATGAACAATACAGCAGGAATTCGCTGCTTTGTAGGTTTCATTTCAATAGTCGAATTTCGTCAAATTAAAAGCCGGTTGGAATTACTTCAAACAACTTCATGAACCATACTACAGACTGTTTAATGGCCTCTTTTATTCAAATGGTCGTCAGACTTCAGGTATCCCCAGCTCAAAGGTTAGAACCACCCAGTCCGCAACTCAAATGAATGTAATTTATAAACCTGTAAACCCACACATTAGCTCATACATTTCCGTCTTTATGTGTGAGTTATTTTGTTTGTCAAAGAAATGTTGTCCTAGAAAATTTGCTCCGTGTTCATGGAATATTTCCCGGCATGCGCAGCTCATCATTCTATTAGAGCAAACTATTTGTGCCAGTGACCTTTGTCAGTGTTAGCTTGAGCAACACATAGTGCGCACGTTCGAGTTTGAGGAGAGGAGCTTGGCGGTTAAATGCAAACAACAGAGTAAGTTGAGGGGAAATAAGCCATCTTTAATAACAGTGGAAGAAAAAATTGATGTGTTAATGATTTGCGACGGCTAATGATTTAAACTGTGGCAAATTAGGAGTTAATCTGAGGTAAATTCCGTACATAACCGGGACTTTGGCATCACATTTCAGTACACAGGCATACGGAAATGCCGGTCTTATTTACAAGTTTTCTCAGTACATTTACTCCTGTGAAATTTCCATTATATTTATTTGATCATATCTGTCAGTTTATAGAATAAACTTGTGTTTAGATCCAACTTTTCGTCCAGCGTAAAATAAGATTAAAAATTGCAACATCCATGACCACAAAGCTAACGAACGCATCTATGGCCGCCTCTTATTTTTAAAAATTCCTTCAAGAATCATCCTTGCAACAGCTTGGCAAAATCCAGATCAATTTTCTTTGGGTTTAGAATTTTTTCTAACTGAAAAAAAAATAGCGTTTACAAATTTGTACGAACCGAGCAGCTACGTCGATACACTCTTTGTTAAATCGTTTTCCGTTGTTGCATATAGCGCGTCTTCTTTTCGTAATTTATCTCTCCTATTGCACTGATTTTACTTGCTATCATAGGAATCTGTTGGCCTACAGATAATACTGACGTACGAAGAAACTAACAAGGATAAAACAATGAAGGTATGTTTCATAAATTGTTTTTCACTCCAATATTAGATGAGCTAAACTGGCTGAAGGCTAGCAAAATTTTACAGCACTGACAAAATATTGAAACTGATTAAATTTTACTGATTTGTTGTGTCATACCAGTGCTAAATTTAAGACAAGTTAGCTTTTATAGACACAAAATCCTCCTCAAACACCGAGAGGAATAATCAAGTTTATTCTTGAAGGGGCACAGCAAATCATAACATGTTTTAAATGTTTCAGACTTAGACATATAGGAACTTGAAGGAACTTGGGCATCATCGGCTGTTTCTCGAAATTCGCAGTTATTCTCGAGTTTCGCTCTCGGGAGACTTTTCCTTCTCAAAACAGATAATACCCACAACCAAATATCTAGAAGAATAAAGAAGATTAACAATCAGTTTAAGCGATGATCAGATTTCGTAAACTTATCTCAATTAGTACTGTGATGAGATTCTACAGGGCCTTTATTCGTCCTCATTTTCATTACTGCGCTAGTGTGTGGCATTTCTGTTCTTCTCGAAATTTGGATAAATTAGAGGCACTAAACAAGGAAGCGTATCCTGAGATTTATTCTACAAGACAGAGAATCGCCATACTCCTAACTTTTGGAGGAATCGTGAACATTTTCGTTGTTTGATAAGAGAATTCAGAACATGCTTACTATACTTATTAAATGTTTTCATTTTGGTAATTATCCGGCCTACCTGAAACGCCTGTTTATTCCACGTGCTGGCAACTGTTATTTACGAGGTACCAACATTCTGAGCCTTCCAAAATCGTTAACTACTACTTATGGCCTATTTACCCTTAGATACTATACTGCTAAATTATGGCTCTCTCCCTGAGAACACCAGAATACTAATTTCTCTGACTGAAAAGAAGCGCCATGTAAGGCAACTTAACCTATGAGTTATTTTATATAGAATGCTTCATGGGAAGCGTGTGCGTACGGTACTTACGCACCAGTTGGTCAAGTATCGGAAATAACTCCTCTACAAACATAATACTTACCTTAATCATTAGCCGATCCCTTATAATTCTCCAGTAAATTCCAGTTCGCTGGAGTGAGCGCAGCGAACGAGTGAGATTTCTGATACAAACCAACGAGTGCGTAAATACTGTACGCATACACTTTCCATGGTGTATTATGTTTATTATATACGTACTGAGATTTAAATTCTTGTGTAACGACAAATTGTGTTGCACAGATTCAAGTCAAAAGCTCATAAAGATGTAAGTTATATAAGCTTAAATGTTTTGACTGCAGACATTTTCTAGTCAATTCAAACTGTTTATCGTTGACGATACTCACCACGAGGTAGTTATTTTTCTTCAAATGCCTCTCAATACTTTAAACAAGACATCTTAAGCTTGAGGGCTCATAATCTTCTCCGTCTTTACGTCTAGCACAGCGACATGATAAACTCCGCAAACCGTGAGATACTTGTTTGATTCTGCAGGCTATTTAGTGTACACTTCTCGCTCGTCGTTCTTTTCGTTTCTCAAAACTGATTCTTCCAACAATTTCACGTCTCGCTTCGTATTCTCTCTTGTGTTTTTGCTTTCGAGGCTTTCCACATAATCCTGAACCGAAGTATCGTGGGCAGCAAATCTTTTCTCGCTCGTGTTTTTAAGTTTAAAAGAAAAGTAAATTCAACCGTGACTTGCGAGAGACTTCAAAAGCGAAAGCCTGAATGAGAATCACCTTGGTACGGCTCACACGTCAAAAAACATGATACGCGGCACCTGATTGGACGTATCGTTTTCTTCACTCGTGAAAAAAGTGATACGCGACATTTGATTGGCTTTCAGCTACTTAGACCAGCTTTGAACGAAAATTTATTTCGCGCCTTTTCACTAGGTAAATCTCAGTATGTACATAATAAAAATGTATATTTAATTTATATTTTAAGGTGATTATTTGATAGATATCTTTTTTTTCTCGAAAATATTAGCCAAAAGGCTACTCTGAAAATTCGAGGTTGTATGTATGCATCCGCCAAATAAAGGTTATTATGTATATGTTTACAATGAAAATCAATTTTCCAGCGTTAACGTTTAGACTTGTTTTCTCAGAGTCTTGCAGTGTTGGCTGTGCTTTACCTTCTTTTCACCTTCGCCATCCTGTCAGCTGTATCTTTCAAGCTGCCAATTGCAAACAACGTAACCGAGCGCCAATACAACCCATGTGTAAAGGCTGTGCGCTTCCTACCTCATATAACCGAGAATGTAATGTCCGTGGAATGCAATGAAATGTCATTCTCTTGTTTATCAAGCGTCGCGACGCACGGCTACCCGAAGTGTGAACCAGTGTATAAAGCCGTAGAACTGATAGAGACGTCTGAAAATGAGAATGCAGGGCTGCAGAATGTTACTGTTGACTGCCAATGCAGTGGTTGACTGAAACACTTTAGAGAAAAAAACGACTAAAAACAAAGGATAACGGTATTTGAGCTTTAGAGCTGAGAAGCTGACTGTATTATCGAGTGAATTAACTATTTTCAATATTTCGGCATAACAGAATTTCCAATTCAAATGATCACACAATTTAATTGTAATCAACTACAGGATAGAAACACCTTGGTATTCTAAGATGTAACCACAGATTTTTCTTTTAGCCCCAACATCGGTTTTCTAGTTTCTAAAATTGTGTTTAAAGTTGAGGTGTGTATTGAAAAAACTCAAGATTCAGTGGCGATAGCTACAGTTATTCCAGTCTGTGCAACACACGGGCTCCTTTTAGTGTAACTACATGCAGGTTTGCAAAGCCACAATTACAATAATTTTCAAGGTACCACCACACGTTTCACAGACCACAAACACAATTACCCAAATGACTGGCCAAATAGTGACTTGAAATGCACAGTACATTACTTTAAGGAAAAAAAACGCCACGCTTTCTTCTTGTTACGGCCCCAGCGGAGCCTTCACAATTTCGTGGTTTTATTGCTTTGTTACATACGGTGAAATGTTTAACAATAAAAACCTTAACACCTATTTTGTGTGAACTGATTAAGAAATAGGTTAGATTGCAACACAGTCCGTATTTGCGCGTGAGTTGGTTGGCGATCCAGCGTATGAACTGCGTGGTCTAAGAACAAAAAGCCAGGAGCGAATGTGAATACGGAGAGTAAGGCTCTTGAGAGACGCGCATGCGGGGATCGCGCGTCGTGACTCACGCTTTCGGCACTTCACGCCTCGTGAGTATTCGCGTTTTTGGCAATTCGAAATAGAAGAGAAAAAAACAAAACAAATGTTTTACAGTCTAGAAATAGGATAACCGTTTACAAAAAGAGAGAGATATAATGGCATGAAAAGCCTTTTTAGCTACAGAGGAATAAGTCTATTTGGTGTAATCGTAAGTTTGTAACTATGTGTCTAATATTCAACAAATGCAAAAATAAAGCGATGTTTTTATTAGGTGTGTTGGGCTTTTTACCTCCTGTAATACTACTGAGCAGGTGGAGAGGGCTTCCTCGTTCCCAGTTTTCGTTTTCGCTGATGGTTGCAAGGCTCGATTTCCGCCGCTCTCTCGAGTCCGGTCTTTGTTCCTTCCCGGGAGGAGCGCGGGCTCATTTCCTGAACAGCGGCTGGTAATCGACCCCAATGGTTACCCGAAGCTTAGGTTCAACCACAGAATTTCATCTGTATCGAGCGGACATCCTTTGTAGGCGTGCAGCCTTATCTACAACATTGATATATACTCAGTAAGTGCAGCTCTTGAATTACAGTTCCAGTTTAGGGCATTTTACTATTTTTGGTACACAAAGTCGAGGAGATTGCCGTCACAGTAGTGCGGATTCTAACGCCTTCGTTGTTTGTGAAGTGCAAGACAATAGAAAGGAATAAATACGCAAAAACTAGTTGGACCTGCAAGACACCTCCCTCCCCACTCCAGAGAGAACGGGGAAAGCTTCAGTTAAGAGAGCTTCTCCGTATCATAGAAGACACGGGCCTGCATCGGTTGTATGCCACCATGAAAAGAAATAACTAGGCCATGCAGGGCAGGTGAGTAGCTTGGAAGCGCTGTCTTGTGACCAACCAAGAAAAAACACAAAACGAGATTGAAAGCTAACGTTTCGAGCGTTAGCCCTTCGACAGAGCGACTCGCTCTGACGAAGGGCTAAGGCTCGAAACGTCAGCTTTCAAAGTTTGTGTTTAACTTCCTAACCGACGCAGCAGGTAACCAAGATAAAAGCCTTGGTGATGTTCAGATAGGCCGCAATGTGAAGTTATTTCCGTTGCTGATTGTACATTTTCCTGCAGCTTTGGCAAGGTAGATAGCATGTCCACGTTGATCGGCAGCGAGAGGTCCACGGACGAGTTCAGTTGAGTTGAGTTCTAGCCTTCGTGGCAGCCGCCGAAAGGGGAGGGAAAGACAGCAATTTACCCGTTTCCTTTCCCTTTCCGTTCCACGCTCGCGTCTTGACTCGACTCCCTTCCCTTTTAGCGCTAGCCAAACAGGCTAGTTGAGTTGGAGTTCGGGTTGACTTCGAGTTAAGTTCGGTTTGAGTTAGGGTTGCGGGCTAGCTCCTGGCTAGAGTTAATACCCCCCCCCCCCCCGGGAATAAGCCCTCCCGCATTGCCCGAATATGAGCTCATGGGCTTACGTTAGGGGTCAGTCCCTTCAAATACCAAATAACCAAACTCCGCACAAGTCATACTGACTGTCAAACCTGTCAATAGTGATTGCCAAACTATTTTGAGCAATAAAAAGAAGGTATCTTTGCTATTTGGACGAAATGTGGTCATAGGCACTGCGATAAAGTTTGTCAGTGTACTGACATGCAAGCTCAGAGAATTTAAATTGCACTTTCACTTTCATATTCTTATTTGAATCTTGAAAAAAATTTAGACGAAAAGTGCCATCCAATTAATTGAAACGCAAAATGCCCTTCAACAATAGACCCTCCTATGTAGTCCTTTGAACGAATTTGACCCCAGGGCAGAAGCCCCAGGGGCTTAATAAGTTATACTTGAAACTTTACAGTATTTAATTACAATGTGAGCACACAACATTTCACTCGTAACTCTACCTTTTCCCAAGCGCCGTTGTGCCGATAGAAAGTGGGAAATAAATACGGGAGCTCCGGGGGAACCCGCGGGACAGGACGGGAGCGTAGAGGTTTATAGCAGCTAACGACACATGGGTACAAGGAAGTTCTTGAGTCATGAACCAAGTTAATTTTCTAGTTGAACTGCATTACATTATCCCAAACACCACACGCACAAAGGTTTAGGCGAATCTAGCACAAGTGCTTTTACTCAGTCAACCCAGTTGATCCCACAGAAGACTTGCTCGTAATTAACTTTGAACTTTAGGGAGTTTTTGCGTGATTCAACCTGAAAAAAGATTTCGTGCAACGCCTTTGACGTTAGCCTATCAATTGACTGTCAATCACAAGAAAACCGTTGATTAAAAATATCGGACTGCTTCCGATGTTGGCGCGATACTGGAGTGTTTTTGAAAACCGATGTTGGCCTCCCGCACCGCGTTCAATTCTGAAGCTCCGGAATGTCGGTTGTTCCGCTTTAACCCAGTCACAAGTAATGGTCGACTCTAAAAAAAATAATTTTAAAAAATGATCTTAAAAAAACTTGCACAACAGGAAATACTGGTCGATAGCTTTCATTTGAATGATATGATCACCTGCACTTTGGGGTTTCATCCTCAGACTCACAAGTGAGAAATTCTTCGGCGACGTAACAAACGCCACCACAAATAGGAAAGTGCTGCTATGTAGCTTTCAAAGAAATGACGACATGCACTTTGAGGTTTCAACCACAGACGCAATAAAGTCAGAAACTCATTGTGCAGCATGATAAGCAGTCAAAACAGCAGCCACAGGAAAACTACTGCTCAATCATTTCTTACCTGCATGGCCACACTATAAGAGTTCATCCACAGACTCAAAAGTTGCAACCACCTTGTACAGCGAAGGAAGCAGCCTTACCAAAGTACAGTGGTGATCTGTTGTTGTCGTAAACCCGAATGGACGTACTTTAGCTTCTCATCCACAGGCGGAAAAGCTAGCTCCACATTGCATGATTCTAGGCCGGGTTTTAAGCCGGGTTTCATTGAGATTAAAGTAGATCTAGAAAGGTCTAGTCATTTGACATCACGCGCTGATGCACCAATATTTGTATTGCCGGTTTATACGACAGACACAAACATATTAAGATCGTCTGTATAACGTAGATTTCAGATAGCTGTATCTACGTTTTACTGTGATAACTTGTAATTTCGCGAATTTTCAAGCTTTATCCAGCCGGATGAGCTCCTGAAGTTCGTTGCGTGGTACGCATGTAAGTATGCGATTTGAATATCTTTGTCAAGTATTTAAACATGGTTTAGTTATTAAGATAAAAAGTGTTATTTGATGAAGCAATGTTCTCGCTAAATGAATGTTATGGCTCAGAATTGCAGTTTTCATGTCTTGCAACTAAATAAGCGAGAAATTTAAATTATTATATTAGACCTCTAGAGTGACTTCCTTCAAAATATCATGATTATGAGCAATAACTCCTTGAACGTATCTGCTAGTCATGAATACAAGAAAACTTTTCTTTATAACTTAGAGAGAGAATATCCAAGTTTCAAGCTTGATTATTTTGAAAGAGGAAGCCAAAAATATCGCTAAAAGTGACATGTGAAAGCAAGGAAATGTAAACTTGAGACACAAAATCACGGCTTAGTCTAAACAACAGAGATGATATGGTCCAACCAGGACCGCGGCAATTGTGATTTCTGGTCATCTGTGACGAAATCAAATTTAACGAACTGCCATGCTTGTAGTACAGCAGGCACTTTATCCCCAAGCTAGTTGTTCTGTTTTGCTCTTTAGAATCTTTTAATCCAATTTAATTGTATATTCGAGTGGCATTTAGCAACAGAACCTAGAATATATATGTAAGCGACGTTTCACTATTTTAGCGGAATACTGTCCCTAGCTTGAAGATTTGTATTATTTTTCATGTTGCCAAGTAATAATCCACACAATTTATTTTCACTGAACTGATAATCCTTGAAAATCCTATATTTATGTTTCGTGACTATCGTTACAGTTATAAATATGATAAGAAATCATTAATTTGTTTGTACTTCCTTGTACTATGCAAATGTATGTAAAAGGGAGGTAATGGTGGAATTGTTTTGGATCTGGGAAAAATAAATGTCAAATGATATTTGATTGCCTTTAACACGAAAATGTTTCCCATTTTCCTCAAACAAAGTTGACAATGCATCGTCAAAGCGAAAATGTTTTGAGTTTGGAAAAATGTTTATGTTATATTGTTTCATTAGCCAGATCAATGTGTCAAAAGAGATCGCTGACTCTGTTTGATCATTTCCACCACAAATAAACAAAGCACACCAACACAGGTTAACTACTGAACATGCAATTTTGTCTTTCGTTAGCTTTTTTCTTAACATATTTTAAGCTTGGGCTGGTAAAAATGTCCCCCCCCCCCCCAAGCATTCTTAGCTTTCCATGCCACATTTCTTCCTCATGAACAGAAAGAGTGTAAGCCCAAATAGTCTTTATTAAGATATGTATTTTATTAACTGTTAGTAACATTGTTGAAAAGATCTTCCCTGGTAATGACACAAACATCATTATTTTGCAGCCGAGCGGTAAATAATCCATAGATTATTATTTTGCTCTCAGCAAGTTATTTTAATTTGCATTTTGGGAGCGTAACATCTGCAGATGAACAAGAAATGCAGGGTCGCGGCTACATCTAGGCAATACTGCTCCTTAAAACACACTCTTTTTAAAAGCAGATAAGAAGCCGCTCATTTAAAAGCACCTTTAAACACACTCTTCTCGAAGGAATTGAAGCCGCTCATAACGCTCAAAGCATTTTTTTGAAATTATTATCCACTATGACATACTAAATGAACCGATAGTTGCACGTGGAGCTGTGGAACAACGACATGATTGTCTGTTGATTGTCTTTCACTTTTACCACACTGTCTATGGCAAATGAAAACGTTCATAACAGGAGCCACTTAATACTCCCGTTAATGGACTTAAAAGAATAGTAGCTATTGGTCGGGACTTTGACTAGCACAGCTTACGTTTACAATCAAAACCAAACTTAATGGAATGGAAAATGGAACCGAAATGGAAATGGGATTAGGATCTCAAAAAAGTGGTCGTCTCTAACTGATCGGTAACATTTCGTGATCGATGTTCTTTAAGATTTTCAGGGATTTCTTGCCCTTTATTGCGTCGGTTCATAGTTCAAAACCCCCAATGTTAAAAAAAGCCTAAAGCAGTCTGGTACAGTAAGGAATCACTGAAAGAGACTTTCTTTAATTAACTTATTGAGTGGAAACATTAAATAAGGTGTGAGCGGGGAAATATTTACCGAATAAAAACAAACTGAAAGTTTATTTGTAGAGACCAGTTCACAAAAGACTTCCTGATGAAAAACGGCTGACTGATTTATTTGTTCGGATCAGTGATTGATATGCTAATAAAGTGTTGAAACCTTATTTAAAAACTGAAAGCTCTGTGATTTCGCTCACGCTTTTGATCGCCACGTTTTCGTTTCATGTGTGCCGCCTAAACAACGCCACAGGCACTTTTCTAATGTTTGATGCACGTACTCTAATTCTAATTGCTTGGCTTCAGCAAAAATGGTGTTAATGTATTTATATTAACTCAATTTCAAGTTTATATTTTAAATTTCACGAAAAGTCCATTACTTAACCATGTACGGGTGTTTGCATTTGTTTTAGATGCTTTTCAACCCATACATTCTAATTTTTGAAACGTTGGAAAACCATCGAAGAAGAAAGTGGATCAATATGTATGATGGTAAGTTCCTACGCCTTCATCAACCTTCTTCACACAAAAAAATCTATCGAAGCAAATCGGAAAGATAGTTTCATTTCTTACTCCACTGAGATTCGCAGACCACTCAACTTTTTGTAGGTTTGGCTCGCTGAAATATTTTAAAGCAAGAATGATTGTTACCCTTTTCTCGATGTAGAACAACAAACGCAATTGCAATTTGCACTGCAAAGAAAGTGCAACAAACATTCATAATCACAGTTGTTCTTTTATCTCTCAGGCTTTGCAGAACTTGTTTTCTTTATCATTTGTCTGGCTACACCAACCTTCATGACAACAACAAACACTACAGCACACCAGCCCTCACTGAACCCTGAATCTTCGCCGAAGGACTACACACCAGCACCGGAACCTGGTCCTGACTGGCCCATAGCCAAACGACAGTGGGGATTAGCATGGGAGCTACACTGGATAGGACTAGGTTTACCTTATGCCCTCCTGGCTTGCAGATCTTTGTGGGCAATAATTCGATTTCCGGAAGTTAACAGTTTTGCTCGAAAACGCCTGTACCAGGCTATCAACTGGCTTCTGGTAGCACTTGGGACTACGAGGAGCTTGTACCTGTGGATTGACCCTTACGAATCGGGAGAAAACATCGTCCGATGCCCATTGTGGATTGTCAGACCTCTTTTCGGGATCGCCTTTCCTTGCCTGATGTCCGCATTTTGCCTTGTGCACGTTGCATTTTTGGAGGTTGCCAAGATTCATATCGGACTGCCAAAACTTTCGCGTCTCCGCTTTGTTGTCTCCATAATCTTTGTACATTTTGCGGTGGTGATTGTGTCAGATACGACCACTGCAATCAAAGCAGACCGAACAGAACTGCTGATTGTATGCCAGACATTCTTCATCGTGTGGGGACTTCTGAACTCTATATGTTTCATTTACAGCGGATCAAGAGTAGTAAGAAAAGCTCACCACATTCGAAACAATATTTGTGTGGTGGAGTGTATTCAAAATGAAGGGCAGCCAAGTAATTGCTGCGGCTCAGAGAAGCTGCATGCATTTAAAAATAAGGAAACAGCCAAACACGAAGAAAACAGACCTCGTCTAAACAGAAGCGGTGCAAGAGACACTTCTACAATGCAACCGCCTGGGTTTGGAAATCACCTTACTGTCGAAAGTGCAAAACAGAAGGCCTCAAAAGCCTTAAAACAGAAGACAAAGCCTACTCCTCCTCATAGAAAGCCTTCTCTCCCCACCTGCGGAGAGCGGGCGATTCAGAAAGTTGCCAGAATCACGTTAGTAACAAGCGCTCTAAGCATCGCCTGCTGTGCGCTTCAAATGTACTCCCTCTTTGGGGTCTTCTCAGTCTATTCCAAGATCGAGTCTCCTAAGCCGTGGCCCTGGTTAGTATTCCAGACGTCGTTCAGGTTGGTGGAACTGTCCATGGCGTACACTTTGTCTTACTGTGTTCTTCGATCGGGTTTTGGTGGTAGGAGAGGCATACGTCCTTTTTTGATTTGCCTTCGGCGCATGAGGACGAGACGAGCTCCTCGTATCACCATAGTGCAAGCCAAAGATGTAGAGCACGGTGACCTTCCTTGATGTATGCTTGAGCTCAGACACCACATGTGGAAACATTAAAAGGAACGTTTATCGTACACAAGCAAAGAACTAGGTTTCCCTTAAGTCTGTACAGGCAGAGATATAGAAAAGATATAGAAATCTGCCGCTGAACGTTTAAATAGATAAATAAATAAATAAATGGTTTACTGAACTCTCTTGCAGTTGAGACCGAATTAACAAGACAAATTAAATAAAATAAACTAAGTAATAGGTTCCTATTTACATATTATGATAGATCGCATTCTCTGGAGTCGTTAAAAAGGCATTCGAGGGCTATAAGCCTCACGCCTTACATAAATAATGGGATCATTATATGGGAACTGTCTTGTCATCAACTCCACAAGATGGAAAATAATCAAACTGAATTACTCTCAGTAGAGATTTGTCAGTAGCAGGAAAAAAAGAGAAAATGTACAGGACAGGGACTATTAACTACTCTTACTTTTCAGTAATGCCAACCATAGAAAACGAAACTAAAATTCCGCTCTCGTTATATTATACTGCTAGATCTACTATAACTTAAAATATAGTGATGTGATCTTCCTTCCAGAAACAAATTTATTTACTTATCAATAAAAACTGAAAATAGGACAAAAATTTCCCTTTGTCGATATTTCGTCTTGATTCCAACGACCTCGACAAGGCTCTCATTTCACATTCCCAAAAATGTGGCTGATAAGCCATCATGCAAAGTAAGAATACTAATTTACTCTCAACTGAATTTGTGCAAAATTCATTTGAAGAGGACCGGTCCATGTTGGGATGACTCATATTTGGTAGCTAAATTCATTAGACCGCTGCATTTACTATAATAATATTATTAAAGTCCTCAGACAAATAGATAAAGTACAAATAGAAAAAGAATCACAACTCCTTGCCTTAAAGAAAAATCAGCTGATGAAGCAAGTGGCCTCACATTCTGTAATCCAAAACTACATTTAGTAAAATAGAAGATGAATTTAAAAGCGTATGTTATGCATGCATCTGGTTAATCAAACAACAACCCCAAACAAGCAGACATTCAGGTTCAACACACAATCAAGTGGAAACCACACAACAGGAGAGAACTGGTCGATAGCTTTCACTTCACTGATTAAAGTTTAAGATTTTATCAACAGTCTTAAAAACCAAATTGTAATGAAAAATAAACAGAAATACAGCTAGGAGGGAAATGGTCAGCAGCCTTCGCTTGAAAGGTCATACTGTCACAGAATGACTTAAGACCAGTTGACTCTAGAAGATTAACCCTCTCATGTGAGGTAATCTAAAATGACCAATAAGCCAATTCTCGATAAACGGAGCAACCCGACTAATTACGCCAAAAAACACTTTATTTCACCACATTTTTACTTCCCGAATAGTAAATACAATTGAACTTTAAAACATTTGCTTCTGGATAATTTGTACATAATTTAGGACCCCAAACAGGCGAGTGCTTGAGCCTCAGGGACAACATAGAAGGCATAGGTCAGCGGGGGCAGTATCAGCTGGTCACCAGTCTGCACTCGACGCGGCTCAAGAACTGGAAGCGATGAGTCTGCGTTCATCTCAAGTAACTTGCCATTCAGCTTCATCCTCCTAGAAAACGCAAACATATCTTTTGGCTAGTCCTGCCAGTATTAGAGGGTCAGTTTCCACCTAAATACCGAAATTATTTTGCTAAATGTCCCAGAATATACAACTAAACTGGATAAAAGGTTTCCACAGAGCAAGTCAGAATAAGTAGTTAAAGGATATATAAAGTGAAGGATTACGAGGATTGCAAACATGGTTTCGTGACTGTCACGAACATGGTTCCCTGACAGGTCAGGGTTCGGTTCACAACTCAAAATTGCCATTCTGATGAGACTGAGTTTTTAATTAAGACATTATTTTCTCTCTCTACTTCATATGCCTTTCCTTTTTAGATCTCTTTCAAGATAATAGAGCAAACTTAAAGAAAGCTCCGTTGTTTTGAACCATGTCAACGGAACGTCTGCAGGGCATATTTTAGAAAACATAGAGCAACATTCATAAATAAGCCTTAGGGAGTCCTTTATGCAGTACAGCTCTGAAGTCGTTCCTTTGAAATCGTTCAAAACAACGGTGAAATTGTTTGTGGAAATTGTCGATCCACATCTACTGAGAATCGCCTCCCGCTGTGCCTTTGTGACGGTTCAAATTGATCTCAGTCTTTTAAGAGATACAACGTCCTTTCTAGAGGCACAAAATATTGTCCTCTGGTTCTTATGGCTCTCTAGAAGTATTTTTTTTATATGTTCGGAAAGTCACAAAAATCTTTCGTAACCTACCTGGAAGTTATATTTTCTTCTGGAGTTAAAAGATATTCATCAACTTCGAGTCCTTGAAGGTTTTTTGCCATCTTAAAATGGACGTCTTTCTCAGGGTGTAAATTCATGGCCATAATTGATACAGCACCCTGTTTGTAAAACCTAACCAAATATCCAATTAAAAAAACGAATCGGGAGAAATGTTATTGGAATTTGCTTTGTCCGCACGTGCACTTCAGCACTACCCCAGAGCTGGTACTACCCCTTATAAAACAAGTAACCCATTTTTCTTCAAATTGGTTTGGAATGGCTGGGAAATAGATTCTTCGCCCTCAAACGTACCTTAGTTACCCGAGAGCCCGGTTACCGTACATGTATTTTCTCGATTAAACACCGGGGGTGGTTATTTAAAACTAGACCCCGTAGACCCGGTATTTACTCAGGGCCCTGCGTTTATTCACCACTTTTGATAGCCTTGTTGTTTTTCTTTTATACTTTAAGTTGACTAAATTTATAGCAATATATAGCAAAACCATAAGTGAAACACCAATAAAATGTCACCGATTTTGTCTCTAGTCGATAAAATTCATTACCGTACCCAAATTGTATATTAGCCTATCAGAAGCCTTGTTTACTGTCATGATTTTCTACGATGTCAAGTCACTGACCTGATATTCTACGATATCATGGACAGTTTCTAAAACTCGCACTTTTTTGCAGACTTTAGAGATGAAAATTACAACTACAGAAATACATCAAAGCGTAAAACTTTTACATTTGTTAAACGAGAAAGTAATTTGTTTAACGCTAACAGAGAATAAAAAATACAACTTCGCGCCAAAATTGAACGCGGCTACACTGGCGGGCGCTCTCGTGTACGTTTACGGACAGCCTGAAACTTCTTTGTGTCAAAATGGAGCCGGATTTTCCAAATTTCTCTCTTAATTTGGAATCCCAAGATTCCGAAAATGAAACTCCAAACAAAAGAATCAAAAAATGACAGATGAGGAGTTAGAGAAGAGTATTGACGACCGACCAGAAAAGTGTAAATACGTGTAGCTCTACAAAATGTGCACAACGCCTGACTGATCACGGTAACTGAAAAAATAACGCCGGGTTTTAGGAGGAATTTGGGTACGGTAAATACCTAATCGCACCTTTTTGGTACGCTTCGGCAGCATATCACGCTCGTTTGGTCTCGCCAAGGGTATTTTGGCTTGACTGCGTCTCCCCAAAATATACGATCCATGGCTCGACCAAACTCGCCTGAAATGCCGCCGAAGGGTACCAAAAAGGTACGATTAGGTAGAAAAACGCGGGGAAGTAGAAGCTCAGTGGAGTGCAGAGTACGGTACACCGACTTACTTTCACTGGAATGAGCGAAATAAATTGAACTGACGTTCGGTAGTGGTTCATGATCCTTTTTAGATTGCCCTAACTAGTTATCGATGGACAATAGTTACATAAAGGTTGGCTCCAAATAAACGCCGGACGTCAACTAGACGCTGGTACCCGGCGTTTATTTGAACCGGGTGTTTAATCGGGAGATACGGTACTTGGCAATAAAATTGCGAACTTTTTTAAGGTAAATTCCTCACAGTACTTACATATATAGCATGACAAGAAAGATGACATGTACCATCTTTCTTTCTTCACCACCAATACACAAGACAGTGTCGACACTGCTGATTCTAGCAGTATGCAGGACGCGCGTCACAATGAACTTAGTAAATATGACCTACGTAGCTCGCCACTTGTCTCCAGTAGCTTAGGGATTAGAGTAGTAGAGTAGAGGGAGTAGAGTAGTTAGAGTATCCCACTTCTGACACCATGAAACTAGTCGTTTGCTTAGGCAAGGATCAAAACAGAGACTGATTCAAAGCACAACGTATTCTAAAACATGTCTGCTCGCCTGTACACTTTGCTCAATGTCGTGTGATTGCGTACAAAAATTTGATCACTTATCATAAACTTGGAATGGCCTATTGTCACACAGGGGTTCGATTTCCGTCTGGGACACGCCAGTTCTTTCTTGGTCCCACGCTCGTGAAATGCTGATTATTTTCACGATATCTTTCTAGTTTCATGAATTGCATCCGATTTATCAGCTTTCTTATTTTCCTTTTTCCAACAGTAACAAGTTCTTACCCATATTTTGTGTTGGTGCAGTGGGCATACATTCTCACCATTGTAGAATCATGGGAACCTCGCTTCACTTCCAAGACAGTGGTACCAAACAACATTTTGTGGAGGACAGAAAGCCAGTAATCCTGAATGAAAACAGTTATGATAATTATCAGCAGCTGCACAAAGAACAGAAGAATATGGCTCTGCTGAAGACCCTAGTGCAATTCCGTAATTCGGGCTGGCAAGATGGGTGTCACGTACGTTTATTGATCTGTGTCGCACAAATGACAACGAACGAGCGTGGCTGCAAAATGCGGCCCTGATCGGAGGTTAGAATATGACGTATTGCAAACGTATTCATGACGACTATTCCGGGATCTTTCGGAATAGGAATAATCGTAATATATGATATTCTTGGGATGGGCTATTGCATTAATTAGATGTACCCCCCCCCCCGGTTGATGACCAGTGGAATTCTTCAGGGGTAAGGGATAAAAGTGGTGGAATTCTTCAGGGGTAAAGGCCAGAAACTAGGGAATACTTTAGGGGTAAACCCATATTATAAGTGGAATTCTTCAGGCGAAAACAGAGATTTCATGGAATTCCAGTCTTCAGGGGTAAGTGCTTTTTTTGTGAAATTCTTCAGGGGTAAACCCATTTCTTATGGAAGTCTTCAGGAGTTAACACTTTTTAATGGCATTCTTTAGGGGTAAGAAGGAAAGGCAATAGCCCAATAGGATTCCTTTCATTCTGTTCCCGACAGCAAAATGAGGGGAACGGACTGAATGTCGGTTTACCCGGAAAAGGTGCGTTTTTTGGAAAAGTCTTTGGCTTTCTCGAAAAAGGAAAAATGGCGTTCTTTTAATATCAAATTTCTTAGTGTTGCTAGTTCTATCGGACATAAATAGTGGATTTTTAAATGAATAGGTGACTGTAATGCCTCGTTTTTGCCCTTTCAGAAAACTTCAGCTATCACAGTCGCTTCGTAGAACCTTGTGCGTTTTGACAAACGATGAGGCCGATGACTCTATCTATTCTTAATTTTCCTCAGTGCCCACTTCTTTAGCTTAAATTATTCCGTTTGGTGAGGGCAAGTTGCAGACGTTTTCCAAACCAACAGAGCTAAGCAAAACCAGAAAGACCTACTTAGTCTTTGGCCAACCACTCAAACACCGCTGTAAACTAAACTACGCAATATAATATAAGACGTTCAACTTACAGGATTTGGTTCCATGTCGTCTTTACCAACCAGTGAATATCTTCCGCTGAACATCGTTTGTCTGATAACCACCTTATAACCACGCTGAGCAGCCAATCCCAGTTTATCTAGCCAACTTAAGTAAAGTGATCATTTATGTTACTTTTTGGAACAACTAAAAAAACTAAAAGGCACATTTTCAAATCTAAAAATAGTCCATTCTTATTTAAAGTACTATTTAAATGCACAGAAACTATGAATTATAAGTGTCTACGGATGGTCAGGATGACTTACAACTTGAAAAACGTGAGGCAACTTTTTCCGTTCCTCCTGTCTTTGAAAAACATCATTCGAAACTGATCATGGTTTGTTTTCCCTTCGAGAAGTTACTTGATAAATTCTTCTTGATGTTCTGGTAACATTTTAGTTTTAAGCAAAGTTAATTTGTCAGAATTAATCTAAGCACTGGTTTATCCGACATATAGCAAATTCCCCATGAAATATCCTCGTAAAATGAAAGTACGCGTAGGGAAAATAACAGAACTATCTTACTAGCAGTAATCAAAGATTTAGAGAGTGCGTTCGACTGGTTGCATTCTATCAAACAGTCAACGCTTCCGGTTCCCAAGTTGTCACCAAGGAGACGAAAGCCTTTGAGTCCTTTCGTTTCCCGTAAATGAAAGTATGGGTCGTTGGCAGGGATTCTTTGGAGACGCTGCAATTCGTGTATACTTACGTAAAGCCCGCAACGAACCGGTCAGTTATCCCTACAGCTCCTCCTCCACTCACACTGCTTGTTTCGCCCAGCCACTTGGGTAGACCAGGTGCAATTCTGTTAACGACTGCATCGACATCTTCCATGTCTCGGGGCAAAGTCTCTAGCACTTGAGGCACGTACAACTGGGGAAGAGAGAAGTCCTGGAATCTGGCATAGTAACTGAAAAAATGAAACGCAGAGAAATTGCCAAGTCAATTTCTTCATTACGTTATACAGAAAATCCTCTAAGTAACCCAAATAGTTCTTGCTAAATCTTTAAAAAAATTCTTTGATGGTAACTTTGACTCGCCCTATAATTTGAAAGTCCTTTAAAAAAAACTATATATCACATTGGGACTCCCGCAAGGTATCTTTTACAAAAAAGGTCACCAAAATTCAGGCACAAGAGATGAATTGTAAAGTTACTGGAAACCACATGCTGGTGTTCAACCGAGATAATGTCAGTGCCACTAACTTGGAACGAGCCAAATAAAAATAACCTAGAAACGATTTACGGAGAGGAAGTTTAGGACATAAACAGATCAATCCAAACAGTTCTCCACTCAGGCAAAGCAGATTAAAAACAGGCATCGATAAGATACTGGTTGAGAGACCACCCTTAGCTTCTTAAGATAACAACAGTCACCTGTTTTAGTTCTATTGTGTAGAGTCTATTTGTATCATTGTAAACTGAGGATGCATCAGAGATTCCAGGCATCATGCTGTGGACAGCGATCTCCTACTCCTAACATTAAGTAGTATTTTCTGCATATCCAGCATTTCTTTAATAGTATAATTACTCACTGATGCCAAGTGACTGCATTGACAGATGAATGACCTTTCTCAAGAAACCTGTGGAGTGTTCAAAAAGATGTTTTCTGAACTGAACCGCTGTCAGTTGAAATGTGGAGTGACCTTTAGCTACATTGACGGACATTAGGCAGTTCTTACCTTGGTAAAAACTGAGCACTGTTCCTCCTGAAAAGAATCTAAATTATAAAGTGCTTTAATGAAACGATTCGCCTGGCTGCGGGTCTAAATCCACTATTTCTATCTATATGTGGAATGATCTGATCTGCCTGCCTTACCTCGGGTGATTTCCAAACAATGGAACTATTGACCAATGACCAATAACACGCGTTCTTAACATGCAAAGAGGCGACATGTTCGCTTTTCTTAATTTGCTTCTTCTCTATCGTAAAAAAAACCCACTTTAGCCCGTATTAATTCAAATTCATTTATGTTTTCCCGCGAAAGAAGAAGCGCTCGTAAACGGATACTTATTCCAGTCTTTACACTCGATTAGGTGGACGAGTTAACTTCAACGCTATTCTCTACATGAGGCTTAAGAAACAGCTCCTTGACGTCGTAACACACCTATCAGGAAGGAATTCAGCGAACTTCGACTTGAATTTTATTTTCCCAGCGTTGTAATCAGATTTCATAATCGAGTGAATTCTACGTACAGCATTTCACCTGTCCTTGAAATCACTCAAGATCGACGATGAATAGAAGTTGGCACCTTGTTGCGATATTAAAAGAAAGAGCATTTTCTGCCGTTAAAGTTCTACTTTTTCTTTTTTGAAACTGTTTTCTGTTCGTACATATAATACTTCAGCAGCGCTCAAATTAAGTGTAACGCAAATTAAGTCAATAAAAGCACATGTAAGCGTTCAGAAAATGTAAGAACACCAAATGAAAACTAAAATACCACGTTACGGCAATAA
This sequence comes from Siderastrea radians, assembly GCA_964017195.1. Lineage (NCBI taxonomy): Eukaryota > Metazoa > Cnidaria > Anthozoa > Scleractinia > Rhizangiidae > Siderastrea > Siderastrea radians. The sequence goes on along the minus strand of OZ024887.1, from coordinate 70,595,676 downwards.
GCGAAAGAAAAGATAATGATAATACTATTTTCACACTAAAAAGTTCGCACGGGTACGATGAATTTACAAATTTAGTTCATCATAACCATGCAATGAAAGACGTGACGTCGCCTACCTAAATTCGGACAGAATATGTTCATTTATGGCGACCAAAAATTAAATAAATTCCACATTTCGCACCATTTGAGTTCCGTATGTTCTTGGGCACTGTGATTTAAAATAAAGCTACAATTTTTTCTGGTTCGGGCACTCGGTCATAAAACGTTCTTATATCTTTATGGTTGTCCTCTGGTAAAATCCAGCCCGGCTATAAAAGCGGCTTCTTGTTTACAGAAAAATAGCTTTAGACAACGTTTGATTTTACGTTCTTGGAGAACAACTATTACCCTTTACAGGTGTACCATTGACATTGTTTAACTTCATCTAGCAGCTGAGAAAAGTGGTCTCAAAAATGACAACTTTTGGGGTTGCGTCACGCGAGACCTTGTAATCAGAAGGTTCAAACGTCACGGTACAAAGGCAATTTTGCTTTAAATTTTTAAAACTCCTGCCACAAAGAATATACTGGTTTATCTAAATTGCTATATAAAAATTTTAGTGATAAACACATTGAATGTCATTTGCTGGTTGCTCGAAAATTGAACAACTGAAATCGTGGCAGACCTCTGCATTTCGTGACTGATTATTGGGAGAATTTATTTTTTTGTTTAACGTAGGAAAACTAAAAGTTAAAGCCAAATAATTGTGTTTTTGTTGCTTTGGCACGAAATAATGTTTGCACACAAAAAGTCAAGCGATTCTATTTTGCGAACTAGAGCCGACCGGACCACTTTTACAGAGACAGACTCTTAGTGCCTAAATTTAAAAAAACTCTTCATTTTATATTATTGGATCCGAAATAGAAACTGATGTGCGTCTTAAACCTGAAGCTTTCAACTGTGTCACCTATAGGGTAGTACCTCTATTCCCCCACTGCCGATTACAGTTACTAGACTTACCTTTCAAGATACTGTAATGCACTTCCTCGAGGCTGAGTAACATCTGGTCCAACAAGAAAATGTTTAACAGCACGAGAACTTGTTAAATGTTCCCTTAGTGTTCTAAAGTCTTCAGCAAGTTGCTCAGGTAAAATAGTAATATTGTAGTCCTTCAAATGGTTTGGCTCTGTCGTCAAAACAGAAAATCAATTATTTTTCAGATCTACTCTACCAGTTACGCAAAGGATCAAAATTTTCTGTGTGAAAAAATGAAATGTAAATGAAGGAACAAAATTTGGGATGCTAGGCATCAACAATTAAAATACACATCATCATGAATATTAAGAAATGTAAAATTCAGTTGAAAAAGAAGAAATCTAGATTTAAAAAAATATATGTATACATAATGAACAAGCTAAAATTAGTTATTCACTAAAGTCCTTATTTCTAACTTGTTTGATACAAGTTTTTATGTTCGTTGCCGACCGTAGTTTTTCTGTTAAACTGTTCCAATTCTTTGGGACATCGTATCTAAAGGAGTTCAATACGTAGTCTGTCGTATAGTCTCTAGGTACACCTAGTTTATTAATTCCCCACAGTGTTTCACTATGACATGAAACACTGTGTAGCCTTTCCAGGCTCCGAGATAGAAGAAAACTCGAATGAGAAAAGGAGTGCCAAAATACACCGGATGTGCTGCCCTACTCTCTGAGAACCAGGCCAAACACTTTGGCAATTGCATGTAACACTAAATGTCACCTAAGGGAGACTCACACGTTACTAGAATATACAGCCAAATTACTTTTGACTATCAATCGACAGAAGCTCTATTTATCATCTTTCGCTTACCGTTGCCAAGTTCCCATCCAAACTGATACCCTTTGTCTGCTACATATTTCACAATTCTGAAAGGGTTGCTTGGATCCCACGAGCCATTTTCCAATCTCCTTGCCACACTTAAAGAGAAAAGTACTTGCCAGCCAGCGTTCCTTGCTATCTCGTTAATTCTGTCCAAATCGTCTTCCCCAATACGCACAGTTAGTTTTCCATAAGGGCTGCTAGGGGACTGAAAAGTGACAAAATCACTTGAAGTTCCCCCTATTCGAAGATATGCAGGTGAAAGAGCCTTTGTCAGTGCAATCAGTCGTTTTTCTGTAGTAGAATTGAACTTCCACAGATCGCGAGCCCTCCAAGACAAACAAACTGACAGAAATTTTTCATCCACGTTGGAGAACACTTTGCTTGTCTTGACTTCAACAGTAAAATCTATTTGTGGCAAACGCCGGCGCCAGTTCACTAGAGAGAAGCGGTTTACATTATTGTCATCTGGCAAGGTAACAAGCACGTAGCTTATGACAGCGATGGACTGCAATATTGCTATAAAGAGCAACATTATTTTACAACAAACTCGTTTCCGACAAAATAACTGATGTAAAACCCGACGCATGGAAGCCATAACTTAGGAAGGATGTCTTCACTGTAAAGCGAAAATGACGTCTACGTGGCGATGTGTTTCTCGAAAGCTAAACTTAATTAATGCACAAATTGATCTTGGCTTTTCGCAGCACGCTTTGATTTTAAAAGAAAAGAAATGCAATAACTCATACTTACAAAACAAGAAATGCAATTATTCTTCCCTTGTAATTATAACTTTGCGCAGCACGGTTATCACACAACGAAGAATGGAAGTTTTTCATTTTCTTTTCCCTTCGTCTTAGACCATCGGATTGCTACTACTTGTGTTGCTATCCTCACAGTATCACCTACAACTTCGGTCTCCCCTTCCCCCCAGACCAATGTTGCTCTCAAAAATGTGCCCGATCGACCGAGTTAGTACTTCCTACATTGACCGGGCGCGCGGGGAAATTTTCCAATACAAATTGTCCACGGTTGCAGTTTGCACAGCATACAGTTTCTACTGCAATACCAATACATCCCCGCTTTCTCGAACCTCCTCCTAACCTCCAACTGAAACACGTTTCCACTCAAACTCCCGCTTTCTCCAATATTTTTTGCTTCCTTTACAGTTGCAAACAGCCGGAGTTTACAGTAGTGTATGTCCATATGATTCTACACGTGTTTCTTTTCGAGGAAGAAATAAGGATGAAATTTTAGTGCAGTCTGAGTTCATTATAATCACAATTTACTTTCCCACAACACACGTCCAAAAGTCCTATAACGCACAAGTTCTTACCAAGTGAAATTTCGATTTCATTCAGAAAGTCACATTGATAGCAAACATTCAATAACAACAAAGCCCCATGCACACGAGCAAATTTTCTTTGACAAATTTTCTCTGACAAATGCTATTTGTAGATAAGAAAATTTGTCATTGACAAACGAAAACTGGCACCAGTTTTCGTTTGTCAAAGAACATTTGTCCAATGTGACATTTGCTCGTGTAGATGGATCGTCAAACAAAATTTGTCAAAGATTTGTGGAAAGTTCCCAGATTTTTTCGCGTGCGCGCTTTTCGGAGCTTTTATCGGGTATAAAAAAGTGATTCACACTACTTTTATCTTTTTCTGCTCCGCGTTTTCAGCTGCATGTCAAAGTAAAACCACTCCTACCGAGCCACCTGATATAATTTAACTTGCGCTTACTTGAAAAACGAGTCATTTATCTTTTCATAACTGTTTTCGCTTACTTTGTGCGACTTCTCGGCTTTCCCTCCTTGAGTGCTTGTTGTTCCGCTGTCCAAAAGTCATTGCCGGCACACAGAGAAAGACATTTGTTCACCAGCCTACACTTTCAAATCATTTGTTATAGAAAAATTTGTCACAGAAAATTTGCTCGTGTGCATGAGGCTTAATATTTTTGCTCTTTAATATTCTCATTCTCTCTATTCTTATTATTCTATTTAAAGATTTATCGATCATTAAGTGAGCGATAGATTAATTTAAATTTTCCTTTTTTCAAATTACAGTTGAGGTGGATTTATTTGCAGCATACGCGTATACTTGTTAACGCGTACCCTATTGCAAATAAACGTGTCGATAACCCCCGGAAAACTACCTGTCCGAAACGCCTATCGTTTCTTAGCTTGATTACAATGATGTTTAACATCAAGGCGGAAAGTGAGGAAGGCGTCAAAAATTATTTCTTGGGTGGTTTACCTGGCTTTAAATACTGTGGAACGTGATATTTTCTTCTTATTATTTCGACAGTAGTGATAAAAGTAGCTATTAGAATATGGCAGGGAACAAGCAAAGGGAAAGATGAAATAATGACATAAAGCGAAGATAACTACGTCAGTACTTTTTTTGTATTTTTGTAAGGGGAATAATTAAACTGATAGGGCACTTTACATTAACTTATGGTACCAGCAAACGTATTTATGTTACCTGCAAACCCGTGATAATTAAAATGCAGTAGCTACGGGGTGGGAAATTCGACAGCATGTTTAGATTGCATCGCATTCGTGGTATGCATATAGGGTATGCGATCAGTGGTGTGTCGATTTAGCAAAGACAATCCTGCATTTTAGAGGCACGGGGAATGCAACCTTTCGCAACCATTTGAGCAGGTAATTCCCTCCTTTGGGAAAAGACATCAGAGTTGACAGCATCAAAATAGCCAATGATATACGGGTGTACGCTGAAACGCTACACTGATTTATCGCTTACTTCATACGCATAACCTAAATGCGACGCAAAAAAAACAGGTTCTCGCATTTTTTGCTAGAGGCGTATGCTACAAATACATACGCCCTTAGAAACGTTAAAATTAAATATTCGAAATTTTTGCAAATGCATATATATGATAGTTTATGTATAGACAGTAACTGAGCAACCCGTCTATGTTTTTCTGTTCACCTTCACCTAATTGTCCTTTTTCCGATTTCACGTGCCATTTTAAGGTGGCAGTCTCCAAAATGAACTCCTTCACAATTATATTTAAAAACAGTTGCTTCTGGCTAAACATCTTGGGATCCCAAACAAGCGAGTGCATGAGCCTCAGGGACAACATAGAAAGCATAGGTCAGCGGTGGCAGTATCAGCTGATCACCAGGCTGCACTCGACGCGGCGCAAGAACCGGAAATGATGAGTCTGGGTTCATTTCAAGCAATTTGCCATTCAACTTCATCCTCCTAGAAAACACAGACAATCATGAGTCATGAGTGAGAGTGAATAGCGTATTTACTCGATTTAGCGCCGCATATGAGAGCAAAAATATTCTAGAGTGCAGCATCCATTCACAACAGTGTAGCGCTTAATGGAAGCATCATCAGACTGAGTTGTTGGAGCTAAACTAAAAAACAATTACGGTACAACTCAATCGAAACCAGCCTCGGGAATTTACTCTCCTGTATTACAATGTTTTTCGGTTCGAAGTGGGTATATTTCATATTTTTTGTTAACATTTGCTTTTTATCGCTTACAAATGCTATGATTTTTTCAAAGAGTACCGCTCTCAAATAAACGCCGCCCTCGAATAAGCGCCACATCTGGATAACTAAAAATTTAAAGAGCGCTGCGGCGCATAGTTGAGTAAATACGGTAAAGAAAAAAGAAAAAATCGGATCATCACAGTTGGACGACCATCGTTTTGAAAAAACATCAGTTCGTAACGCCATACATGTTTCCATGGAAAAAAATATAAGAGTTGTTCCGGTTACTGAAAAAATCAGTACAGTCTCGAGCTTCCAAATTACCTAAAGAAAGGCACAATGGTATTTACCAGATTTATGAGCTTCCCAAAAGACCATATATGCACTAGCATTACGTGAAAATCGATCATTGTAATCGATTATCGCATCGTTAAGAGAGTCCGCTTCTTTCAACCACCGTGGTTGAAGCGCCATGACAAGAAGAGAGAGATATCGATCAGGGGCTTCAAGGGAAATACGAAAAGCTATTCGCGCGTCACTTTGTGGTTGCACAATTTATTCATTTACCTGGTAACTAAATCAACGGAAAACAAGTTGTCAAAGCCGTACTCTGCATGCGATATCACTATCGATCTGCAACTTTCTCTTCAGAATCAATAAACTGTGAAAATTTCAGCGATGGAATAAAACTTCGCAAGTACCTAACTACCAAAAACATTGAAGAAGACCGTACACGACAAGAGCAAAAGCAAAAAAAAAATCTAACTGAGTTTTCGTTAAATCAGGGGGCACCCAAAGGTTCGTTTCGGGGAACTGATCTGTTCGGCAGGCCTAAAATCGCCTGAGATTTTCGGATTTCATTGCGATAAGAGCTAGAGATTTCTATGGCAAAACGTCACCTCAGAATTTCATGACAAGACTTATTAATTCCTATTGTTTTCGTAGCGAGAGATATGTTGTTTAGAGTTAAAAATAAGGTCAGCTAGCATTTTCGGGGAGCCATCAGCAGCACGGAAATTCGGCGGATAAGATTCTGTTTCCTAAAATTATCGGCGGATTAAATTTTCAGCTAAAAACGCCGAACAGATCAGTCTGTAAAAATAAATGTAATAAATGTAAAGAAGATCCTCGCAGTTATCAACGCAACTTATGCAGTTGCGAAAAGAAAGCCTGAAAAAATCAGGCTTGCCGGGATTCGAACCCTGACCTCTGCGATACCGGTGCAGCGCTCCAACCAATTGAGCTAACAAGCCAACTGGGAGCTGGTCATTAAATTGGTTCGTAATATAGCCGGGAAAGATGACCAGCTCCCAGTTGGCTTGTTAGCTCAATTGGTTAGAGCGCTGCACCGGTATCGCAGAGGTCAGGGTTCGAATCCCGGCAAGCCTGATTTTTTCAGGCTTTCTTTTCGCAACTGCATAAGTTGCGTTAATAACTGCGAGGATCTTCTTTACATTTATTTCTTCATTCCGCAGTTCAAATATATGAAGATCAGTCTGTATTAGCTTACACAAATATGCCTTTAAAAAGCTCGGAAATAATCTAAGAAAGCAGAAAATGATATTTCAAGTATTTTGCAAAAGTTTTCTCGTTGGGTGCCCCTTTTAAATCATGAGTAACTTAGAAATGACAAATGCAGTAACCGATAGCTTATATTTAGTGATGTGATTTATAAACAACAAACCTTGAAGTTATGTTTCCAGCTGGAGTAAAAAGATATTCATCTACGTCAAGTTCTTTCAGACTATTCTCCAAAATGACATGAACTTCTTTATTTGTGTGGAGATTCATAGCTATAAGTGATACAGCACCCTGCTTGTAATACCTGTATAGAGGTGCAATTAAAACAAAGAAAAAAATTGGAGCGCTTCAGAACATCTGCCAGAGAACATCAGGAGAAACGTAAATTGGGAGTGGCGGTGAGGAAAAGGGAAGGTTACGATTCTTCTGGCACAATTTCGAATCTTCATCTCCATATTAACTTGTGTGTTGAGTTCACTTTTCAATGCCAACTGTTGATCACCTGTGTCAGCCAACACTTTATGCAGTATCTGCGCAACAGCACCTAATTATTTTCACTTAGTTTCACTCTTTACCGTGGCCACCTAATGGCTAAAATACAACTAAACACAACCTGTAGGAAACGAATAAGATTTTGGATTTCTTAGTCCATAAGAAAGCTATAAAGCCAAGGTATTCGGCGGTTTTCCAGATTTTTTGTTTTTTAGTGGTGTTGAGGTCTTCAGTATTCCTTGTTTTCTTGCCATAAACACAATGTGATCCTGACATTCTCGTGAACAAATTCTTTTTAAAAGCCCTGGACAAATAAGAACGACAATCCAAGAGAGAAGACGAAAATTTCCACCCTTTCTTTTGCCCAGAAACTCTTACGTGCTCTAGGCGGCTATAACGTTCACACCAAAAACAAAGTCAGACACGAAATGTTCACAATACGTGCTCAGTAAAAATGGCATGTTCTTACCCAGGATTTGTGTTGGTGCAGTGCGCGTACATTCTCACCATTTCAGAGCCATTCTGGTGGCCGCGCTTTACTTCCAAGACCTTGGTACCGAACAACTTTTTATGGAGTAGTGAAAGCCAATAATCCTAGACGGAAACAACACAGAAGTTGGGTAAAACATGAAACTTCACGTACAAAGATAAATTCCGAGTCACCACCGGACTGGTCGGATATTCTAACCAATGAGCTACAAAGTAGCTTGTGAGAGACTCGTAATATGGCCTGGTGAGCGGTTATGGGTTCGACTCACCTTGGGGGACACCCATTTTTTCCCTTCTTCCCGCATCGGTGTGAAAAAACCTAATTATAGTAAGAAATTTGGCGATTATAAACCAATAATTCGATTTTCTTTTTTCATATTATAAGTGGTAGTAAATGATCAGAAAAAACTGATATGGCAAGGTATTCACAACAAGGCGAGCCAACTAATGTAAGCCTAGAAGGATGAATAAACCATACGAGTAAACTCAGATCTACAGAAGACTAATTCAAGAGGATGCAAGAGGAGGTCGCAAGAGGAAATGACACACGAGCATGCGCAATTACAGTTGATGCCGAGTCTTAAGAAAATGGGGCGATAAACGAAAGAAAGGAAGTCGCATAATATTTGTTAAAAGGAAGTTTCAATAAGTTTTTCATAAAGAATAGCGATATTATCAGCGGGTGTTTGACGAGAAGCTGAAATCTTATTGAGGTAAATTATGTATTTTCTCTTCTCATTCAAAGTCAACTGTAACAGAAAAATACAAAAGACTAATAAGCAGCTTTATCTCGTTATCAGCGCGCGCCCGATAGGATCGAGATTATCTGAGACCAGTATTAATAATGGTAATAGGACGGAGTGGAGTCCAGTTCGGTCTGTAATTATACGAGTGATTAACGAAATCGGACGACCGCGTAGCGGGAGACCGATTTGTTTAATCACCAGTATGATTACAGACCGAATTGGACGACACGAAGTCCTGTTACCAATTAATCATACCTATAACAAAATTAGAGAAAGAAAAGGGAGAAAACGTACTGGAGAAGGAATTGACAACAGTTTCACGATACGTAAAGAGAACTTATTCAAGTGTAACTGATCCATTAGAACGCGTGCTCTGACGCGTACTGTCCAATTACTTAGGCATGACGCGTACACTGTCCAATTACACTGTCCTAACTGTCCTATTAATGCTCAAATCATGGCTGGTGATAGCCAATCAGATTCGAGAATTTTGTTATAGTTATGATTAAAATGGAGTTTGTGTCTGTTTGTGTGTTAATTAGTATATACCAAACCAGTGGATAGGGTTTTTTGCGCGCTCTGATTGGCTACTCAAACTCGGGATAGTATCTGTTATTCACCTCCCGGCATGCTCTCCCGGCGTTATTTTGGGATTTCGCGCGCGAGTTTTCCTTTATTTCTCAGAAAAAAAGAAACCATTTGGAGCTGACTATCCACTATTTTGGTAATTATTCACCTTCAGTGAATAATATTATTATTATATGACGCGGGTGCGTGTTTACAGTAGACAGATTATTTAAAACAACTTACAGGATTTGGTTCCAAGTCTAGGCCAATCAGTGAATAATTCCCATAGAACAACGCTTGTCTGATAACCACCTTAAAACCCTGTTGAGCTGCCAAACCCAGCTTGTCTAACCACCTAAAACGAGTAAAAGCACAGTATATAAAGTACACTGTATGTGAAAAGGAAGTGTTCTTCTTACTGACACCACACCGGTAAGGAAGTAGGAGATCTCGGGAAGGTAACATATAATTAGGCGCAGTTCGTCACCTTAGAGTATGAAGCGATTCTTTTTTATTCTAATTTTAGCAAGAAGATGCGGGAGTACCGCAGGGCAGAAGAATATGCACAATTTACTCATTTCTGCGCGCGCGTTTGGCTCGATAGCCGTTTGAAGGAGTCCGGTTTCAGTGACGCGAAAATCACGCTTAGCACGTGATTGGCTGATGCTTGCAGCGCCATCCCACAGTTCGCTAAAGGAGAAAGAAACTCAGAGCTTGAGTGTTTGATTTTTAATCCGAAATTTGTAGTGTCATTAAGCCTGGCTATCCTTCATCTTGATTTATAGAGACGTTGAAGGAATGCCAAGGAATGCCAAGGGGATACTATAGGTTTCTAAACGGGAATGATAAGTATTCGAAAAAGAGTGTTGAACTTGAAGTACTGGCGAGTATTAGATCCACCTGTGGGATTAACTTAACTGCACACACTGAAGATAACTTCAGAAGGAAAAGGCTGAAGTGGGGCCAGATCACTTTTACGGTTAAGGAGTACAACATAATGTGAGGCAAAAATCACTTTTATCATTTATCATTTCTTTAGGAGAAAAGACACATAAATTAATCGCATGGAAGCTTTTTTTATTTACGCTTATTAGTAATGGTAATTGGACTGAGTGGAGTACAATTCAGGGAGTAATCGAGCGAGTAATTTTAAATCGGCCGCGCGCGTAGCGCAAGGACGATTTGAAATCACGAGCACGATTACCCCTGAATTGTACGACACGAAGTCCAGTTACCAATAAATCGTATCTATAACAAAATGTGAGATTAGAAAATCTACGTGTCCTTCGGGGATGTATCTTTAATTATCAGTTGTGCAAGCAGAGGAGAAACAGCTACAAAGAGAACCCATTTCAGTGCACCTGGTTGACGCGCGCGCAGCGTAGTTGTCCGATTACAGCTATCCAGTTACAAAAAGTTCAAATTGAACAGCAGTAATTGGAGACCCACGTGATCACCCTCCAATTAAGTATCAAATAGGCGCGCGGAGAACCAATCACAATCGAGCATTTTGTTATAGATACGATTACATAATAAATCATAAGTTATACATATCAAAACTACTTACATAAAGCCCGCGACAAATCGGTCAGATATCCCTTCAGCTCCACCCCCGCTCGCGCTGCTAGTTTCGCCCAACCACGTGGGAAGACCAGGGGCAGTTTTGCCGATAACTGCATCGGCATCTTTTATCTTTTGCCGTAATGTGTCCAGCACTTGAGGCGAGTAGAACTGGGCAAGAGAACAATCTTGGGACCTCACATAGTAACTGCAAGAAGCAAATTTTACGACTACAATGGTGACACAAAATATAGAATTTTTTAAATCCCCATTTCCCTTTACGAAGATCACCTGCAGGTTATCATGGGAGCTTCATCTTGGGACCTCAAATTATAAAGCAAGAAACAAATTTTGTGAGTTCAGTGGTGAAGCAGGATAGAAGTTTTTCAGTGTCCATTTCCATTTACATAAAGTGCCTGAGGGAAACTGTTCTTCAAATAAACTCTTTTTCAACTTGTGGGGGTGAGAAGGGTCAAAGTAACATTTTGCATCTTCACTGAAAGACTGTTTCAGTGACTAAAACAAACTTCTGAACACGTCCAACTGACCTTGGACATGCTATTTTAAACACTACCATGAGGGACTGTCACCATGAGGCGCTAAAGGCCATTCCACCTCTCACCACGTTTTCCATGCCCTTGCTATTTCATACACTAATATCTGTGAAAATGGTAACCCTCCCACAAACCTAGAACAAAAATTGCACCCTTTTAATACCACAAAGATAAGCCCAAAGCAGTAGATCATCACAGGCATCTACATGTTCTAAAGCCGAATTTACACGACATTCAGTTTGGGTAAGGCACTCCTAAATTTAGGCACACACGTACCCATAATTAATTTAAGGCACAACACTCCTAATAGTTGTTGTATAAATTCAAATTGCATCGGCCTGCATACCAAAAAGTTTAGGCAGGCTGAGACCACTTCTTGAGGTATAGTCTTGGGAAGAGGCCGCGCAGCCTCTTCAGCAGATCCAGAGAGGAAAAATAACTAAACATGTTGAAATAACCTGCGCTATTACTGCCTACTGCGGATTAATATGTTCAAGGGCTCAAATTTAAGAGTGCCCTATGCACATATAAGGGGTGCGTTTCAAGAAATGGAACCTGTAAATCATTTAATTTGAATCTACTTCATGTGTCATGCTATCCGCATACCAATATGTGGGAGTGCCATGCCCAAAATTAACATTTTGTTATAATTTCTGCCAGAATTTTGCAACACTTTTTAGGAGTTACTTTAGCTGCTATCCCTTACTTTGTAAGGTGCATTTAGGTGAGCCCTTTAAAATATTGAAATAACAAATGTCCCTACCCTAAATTGTGTTTGCATACTGCAAGTGCAAAAAAGGCACTCCTTTTGGGCAGATCCTCCCTCTATAATTCATGCCACTGTAGTGGGTAACCCACCCTGTTTCAATATTATGGACCTCAGGAAAAACCCCGGTTTCAATATTATTCACCCCTTATACAACCCCAGTTTCAACATTATCCCACACCCTCCTTGTGTCATTGTATTTTAATCCTGTATCCCACCTTAAAATTCACATCATACCTAACGTTGCCTCAGCCCCATCTAGACCCCTTTCTCTTAATTATATAAACAGAAACCCTTTGCAGTGCCACAAAAGTTCTTTGACGTAAAAAAAGTTCAGTATCATATATAAATTAGTTGCAAACAATACTCACTGATGCCATGCGACTGCATCAATAGATGAATGACCATTCTCAAGAAACCTGTCATGGAGTTGAGAAAATTAAAGCACTCTGTGTTTGTGGAGCCAAGTTCAGAGTGGGGGGTTATAGTGACCATGCAAGTATGCAAGAACTTGTGTGTATGGACAGGGGGTATCATTATATTCTGACTGACTGACTGACTGGCTGACTGGCTGACCAACCGACTGACCGACCAACCAACCGACCAACCGACCGACTGACCGACCGACTGACCAACCGACCGGCCAGCCAGCTGCAGCTCGCTGGCTGGCTGCAGCTGGCTGGCTGGCTGGCTGGCTGGCTGGCTGACTGATCGACTGACTGTTACATACATACAGTTTACATACTTGCATACTGTTTCATTAGCTTATTTAAGCTAGATTCGTTATTCTTCACCTTGAAAAACTTATAACCACACTAAAAGAAATAACAGCCATTAGCCACCTGAAGCCAGTGTCTTTTCTTTGGATGACCTCATCTGTAGACTGACTACAATCTCCAGTCCTCAAACCAAAACAAGGGTAATTGGGATAACCTGCATATAGTGCTGTCTTAAAGGTCTTGAATCTTTATATTTCCACTACATCTTCAAATAATATTATTGTTATCTCACTTTTTAAATTTTACAAAAAAAAGTAGGGGTAAAGGTCCCTGCTCCTGGAAGTGACGGCAGGTGCCAGAAAATCAAGAAAAAACTCAATACCTATGCAAGAATCTTAGTCAGGCATTCCAATAAAATTGTTTATTACCATTACCCTTTAAGATATCTCAGAGTCTTTCCTCGTGCACGTGGCTGAGTTACATCTGGTCCAACAAGAAAATGCTTAATTGCAGGAAAACTTGTTAAATGCTGCCTCAGTGTTTCAAAGTCTTTAGCCAGTTGATAGGGTGAAACAGTAACATTGAACCTCTTAAGGTGATTTGATTCTGTAAATAAAATAAAGAAAAGCTGTATTCTTTTGTAATTCTATGTACATTAATGACCAGACCCCCTGTGGGTAGGGGAGGGGCACTTCTCAAAAGTTTGAGCAGGATGGGCGACGATCTGAAGAGCTTAAAATCCTAACCTACGCGCGCAGTGGTGTAGAGGTTAGCTCATTGGACTTCAGATTTTAAATGTTGGTGATGCAACACCCATTCCCTGTCATCGTGTTGTTTCCTTAGACAAGAAACTTTACCCCAAACAAGAAACTTTAACCCACATTGTCTCTCTCCACCCAGGTGTATAAAATGGGTACTGGCAACATATTGCTGGGGGTAACCCTGCGATGGACTAGCATCCCATCGAGGGGGGAGTAGCAATACTCTCACTCACGACAGTTGTTTCATGCTACAGAAACTGGGATAAGCTCCAGCCATGTGGGCCCCCATGGCTCGTGTGAGACTTACCCTTACTTAAAACCAACTGATAATACTCATTCTACAAACAATATTCTAGACCCTAACCCCTTAAAATCTTTTCCCCCTCTCAGGTCAAGGAAGAGTTTTACATGATCAATCTATTCCCTATTTTAGAGGAATAATTTACAAAATAACTGATTTCAGATCTAGGCCAGAATGGTACAAAAATATGTAAGGGGAGTTAGCCCCTGTAGATCACTCCTGGGTTAATTCCCTGTTTATAGTCATACCTAAGTTCAAATACTGTGAAATAAGGAACGTAAAAACAACAACGTGGCATTCTCTTTTTCCTTAATGAAATAAGACCTTAAGTTTTCAGGACCGCCGGTTCTTCAGGTTAGAAGCTTGATTGTGCTCAATTAAGTCACCAGAGCTGCCTGTCAATAATATTGTAGTCAGTAAGGTCGTGGGTCCTACAAGGTACGAAGGACAAACAGCTCTTGGGATGAGGATGATGCATCCGGGGGGAAGGCATACATACAACTTATAATGAACTCCATGGAAATTATTGAAAAACAGATAGCTCTTGACAACAGCAATATCGCTTTTTTTAAGAAGAAGTGGGCCTCTTTTAAATACTGCCCCTCAGAGGAATAATTAATCTGCTTGTTTTTTACAAAAATTAAACAAAGGTCACGTGGATGCTGAGAGCCAAGGCAAGGACATGGGACGTTACTTTTTTTGCCTGATACCAGTATGTTTATGTAATTTACGTACTTTTTTCTTTTCCTCTGTTTTCTGTTTCGAACTTGTATTAACTTGTTATTTGTAATTTCATATTAATATATAATTGTTAATTTAGTGTTAAGAGCAGATAAGTATTGTAAATTTGTGTTGTCTTTGTTCAATAAAGTGTTGAAAAAAAAAACCTGGGGGAAGGCACCCCTGCAACATGGCTAAGTGAAGCTCTAAAGAGTTTATTAGTTTTCAAGCGCTTTAGTCTGGAATAGAATATAGAATTCAGAGAGTTTTCATCTAGAGTAAGGTATCATTTATCCAGAAACTGGTCATTGCTATCAAGAATTTAGTCTAAAATAGGACTTGTCACATTTGGCAAGTCTGGGATATGGAAAGGAATTTTGGTGTTTAGTCTAAAATAGGGTTGCAATTTAATGCCTCTAAACATGCTCTGGTGAAAGGATTTCAGAGTCTCAGTGGCACAACCCAAAACGTCAGAGCTCAAGGGTACTTCCGGCCCCCACTGAGAATATTGTGTCCTGAAATAATCACGTTACATAATTACAAACTTATGATGTGGATTCAAGTCACACTTGGGCCTGTACACATTGGTCACATAACCTTTTCAGCTATGATATGATGGAAGAGAACTGAGACCCCAGAAAACGACCTTCAGATCAAAAGACAAACATGCCCAAGTAATCCATGGGTTATTGGATTTAACTGATGTGAAGTTACAAATAAAGGATAAAGTCGCACTCGGGCCAAGGAGGCCCACACGGCCGGAGCTTATCCCAGTTTCCGTCGCATGAAGCAACTGAGAGTATTGCTACTCCCCCTGGACAGGATGCTAGTCCATCGCAGGGTTACTCCCCAGCAGCATGTCGCCGATACTCATTTATAAATCTGGGTGAAGAGAGACAATGTGGGCAAAGTATCTTGTCTAAGGAAACAACACAATGGCAGGGACTTGCGTCGAACCACCGACCTTCAGATCTTAAGTCCAACACACTAACCACTACACCACTGTGCCCCCACAAAGTTACAAATAAAGCAGTATTTAAATACTCAAAAAAATACTCATGCATCGGCAAAAACTAAACCCCAGAAAATTTAATTTGCCTTAAATGTAAACCTGAAAAACCTGCTAGAATCTTCGCACCCAAAGAAATTTCATGACCTGCCGAGGGTAGACTTTTAAAACCCCCCAGATGTGCTGTCACTAAACACTAAAAAAGGCAATAGCTGACCTGGCAAATGTCCAAAATTTTTCAAGGTTTGGTTGGAAAATTTTAAATTTTCAAGATTTAATATGCAGAAATCAGTTTGTCACCTATGCCAATTGCCAACATGTTATCTAATAATAACAATATGTCTTAGGGTTAGTGCAGCTCCACTCAAAAACAATATCCCCTCCCCCTCCCCCCCAATGCAATTTTCATGTCGAGAGATCCTAACAGCTTCTCGAGAGATGAGACAGCCTTCTTATGACCCACTTAGAAACCTGTCAAAGCTTGATCTTCTTCCAAGATATAAACAGTCTCTTGTTCAACATGAAAATTGGCTAGGAATTTAATTAATCTGGCATAAATTCAAATTGGTTTCATATTTCATTCTAATCTGCCAATACTTCTGTTCAGATAAAACTGGTTTGAGAAATCAGCACTCATTGGTCTTTCATTCCACTGTCTGAAGAAACACAAATGACTCAGACTGGCATGTAGTCAATCCAATATGACATTGTAATCATGCACTGGCTGATTACAGACCAGGTTGAGGATTTTTAGTTCTTTGATCAGTTATAATGTTCCAAGTTTCATATATACTACTAAGGTAAAATGTCAAGCCCAGTATTCGATCCAAAAGGATAACCAAACCACTTGGCTGATCAAAGCCAGTTTCTGTAGCATGGAGGATAAGGAGTATTAATCATGGACCCTAAAAGAGTAAAATAGGAACTGGGATTTGCCCATGTTTTTCATTAGGAAAAGGGATTGGGAGTGGGATTTTGAAATGTCCCTGGAAATGGGAAAATGCCACTATTGGAAGAGATTCTGACAAAATTAGAGTTGCAAAATGGAATTTATACTCCATCCCCCCCCCTCCACCCATCACTACCCTGTAAATGACCCCCTTGACTGGATGCTAGTCCATTACAAGGATACCTCAAGGTTTCCCTAAGGGTATGCTGCAATCCATTCAACTGGGCAGGAATGACAATGTGGAAAAACATTCTCTGGTTCCAAAATTTTCCATACCCACATCATGGATGGGCATATTGGAAATTCTGTGTGGACAGGGAGTCTCAAAACCAAAATTTTAAAGGAAAGGACGAAGCTAAACAAGAATTTTCGGAGTGGTGGGGGGGAGAATTCAAACCATTCATGGGGCTGGGGAGGTATGGATATTTTCTAGAAGAACACATTTCTTGTCATTGCGAATCAGTTAGCGATTTTAAACGTTGCCTTAACTCTCAAATCGTACGCAATTTTTGTAATAGATGATTTGTGCTATTTATTACACTTGTGGATTCATTTTATACTCATAATTTGTAAATTGCATTATATTTTGTTGTATATGTTATAGTTCAATTTTATAAAATTGAACTACAACATATATTTTATTTTATAATTCTTATTACTTATATTATTGCCTCTAAAAAGCCCCCTTAAGGAAGTGGTAATAAAATATGAATGTATATTAACGTATGTTTTTTAGTGCACTCATGAAAACATGTGACCACACAAACTGAATGCTACTCAGCAGTAAACAGCCACAAGGAGTACTTTTTATTTCTTGATTTTTCCAGAAAAACATTCCTATTTTTATTTTATTTTACTTTTATTTTAATCAATAACTCACAGGTAGCCTAATTGGGATGGTGTTAGTACTAATCTGGTGATCTACAAGGTGTTTCTTTTCTGTTATTTGTTATAATAATAATAATAATAATAATAATAAAAATAATAATAATAATATTATTATTATTATTATTATTATTTTACATGACACAAGAACTGAGCTTCAATTCACACTTAGGGTGCAAGGTTAAATAAATTACATCTCACTCACCGTTGCCAAGTTCCCATCCAAATTTATACCCTTTCTCTGCTACATATTTCACAATTCTGAAAGGATTGCTTGGATCCCATGAGCCATTTCTGCGCCTCCTTAGCACACTTAAAGTAAACAGCACTTGCCAACCTGCGTTCTCTGCTATCTCGTTAATTCTATCCAAATCTTCTTCCCCAACATGCACAGTTAGTTTTCCATAAGGGCTGCTTGAGGACTCAAAAATGACAAAATCACTTGGAATGCCTCCAATTCGCACAAACCCAGGTGAAAGTGCCTTTGTCAATGCATTCAGTCGTTTTTCTGTAGTAGAATTGAACTTCCACAGATCGCGAACCCTCCATGTCAAACAAACTGACAGAAATTTGTCGTCTACCGTTGCGATGACTTTACTGATGTCTATCTCAGCACTGAAATCGATCCGTGAATGACGAGGATTTGCATTTGACTTCCAAAAACGCAAAATTTTGTCGACACCGCGCGGGAACGAAACGGAATAAATTGCGACCACAATAATTGTAAGTGTACAAAACAAAATAACAATTCTAGTCTGATGACCTGAGAAGACGTTTTCAAGAGCCATGAAAGTTCACCTTTGAATAGCACAGTGATCGTGATTCATGACAGAAATCAAAACATCCACGCAATTACCGTAGACGGCCCCCTGTTGGTATTTTGTCTGCCTTGATATCACCTGGATATAAACAATGAACAGCACGAGGTTGAAGTAAAGTAATAAATAACTTACTCCAGCATCGATGAAGGTGTGCACACCCCAAAAAACGGCCTGTAAACAAAGAACTATGAAGTGTACGTGCAACTACAATCGTCACAGAATGGAGCGTTGCGTGACGTCCTATAGTGCAAGGGCTTCGGTTTTGGGGGGTCAAGCAGAGGACTGGGTCGATTTTGGAAACAACTTTTCAGCCTCGTCCCAGGGCCAGGCTTGGATAAATTCTGCCGGCAGAATATCGAGCATAATAAGCGATTTTTGAGGCAAGCATTCTGCCGGCATAATAAGGCATTTTCGAGCAGAATTTGAGCAGAATAAGGGAAAATCAGCGGCACTTATGATATGCATAACAGATGTAAGAAAAATTTAAAACTAAATAAAAAAACAAATGGAAAATACCTTGTGATTAATTTGATTATTAGTTAAAACGTACTCACATGATTCACTGTTTCGTCTAATATTAGTGATATAAAGTAAGATGAATTACAATTTTGCTGCGCATAATGAAAGCTAATTAGTATTCGGGGGTTAGGGCCAGGCTCCCTTCCATATTGGCGAAAATACATAAGGCCCGAAGGGCCGAAAATTTTTCAGGTACCGAGCAGAATTCGAGCAGAATAAGGGTGTCTGAGAAGAATTTCGAGCGGAATAAGGGATTCTTGCGAGCACTGCCGGCAGGCAGAATAAGCCATTTAACGAGCAGAATTTATCCAAGCCTACCCAGGGCCTAATCCTCATTCAAAATGGCGGGTCGGCCATCTCTTTCAACCAACTTCCGGTCAACGTATAACATGTGTACCTCCGCGGTGATATGTGTATTCCTGTAAACATGACACTGGTGATATGTGTATCCCCGCACACATATCACTAGCCGGTAGGGATACACAAAACATCGAAGCTAGAAGTAAGTATCCGGGCCTTCAAAGACAAGGAACTGGGATCAATACGAAAGAAAACGGCGGTGTCACAGTGATTTGATTTGAAGTCTGTTTCAGTCAAAACCGTTCAACACAACTCCAAATTGCCGTGGAGTCCGGCTGGGACAAGAACAGGCGCAAATCTCTTTAAATACTATACCCTCATTAGAAGACCTTGATTCTCTTCGGCGCTTTCGGTTGATAAAATTATTTTGCGATGAAACATGTATTTGTTTGGCAGGGAGGGAGTGGGGGATACACATATCACTGGCAGCCATATTAAAGGGGATGCACATATATCACTAGTGATATGTGTACGGGGATACACCTATCACTGGCACCCATATTAAAGGAGATACACATATATCACTAGTGATATGTGTACGGGGATACACATATCACTGGCAGCCATATTAAAGGGGATACACATATATCACAAGCGATATGTGTACGGGGAT
This sequence comes from Siderastrea radians, assembly GCA_964017195.1. NCBI lineage: Eukaryota > Metazoa > Cnidaria > Anthozoa > Scleractinia > Rhizangiidae > Siderastrea > Siderastrea radians. The sequence goes on along the minus strand of OZ024887.1, from coordinate 70,576,016 downwards.
ACACATATCACTGGCAGCCATATTAAAGGGGATACACATATATCACTAGTGATATGTGTACGGGGATACACATATCACTGGCAGCCATATTAAAGGGGATACACATATATCACTAGTGATATGTGTACGGGGATACACATATCACTGGCAGCCATATTAAAGGGGATGCACATATATCACTAGTGATATGTGTACGGGGATACACATATCACTGGCAGCCATATTGAAGGGGATGCACATATATCACTAGTGATATGTGTACGGGGATACACATATCACTGGCAGCCATATTAAAGAGGATACACATATATCACTAGTGATATGTGTACGGGGATACACATACCACTGGCAGCCATATTAAAGGGGATGCACATATATCACTAGTGATATGTGTACGGGGATACACATATCACTGGCAGCCATATTAAAGGGGATGCACATATATCACTAGTGATATGTGTACGGGGATACACATATCACTGGCAGCCATATTAAAGGGGATGCACATATATCACTGGCAGCCATATTAAAGAGGATACACATATATCACTAGTGATATGTGTACGGGGATACACATATCACTGGCAGCCATATTAAAGGGGATGCACATATATCACTAGTGATATGTGTACGGGGATACACATATCACTGGCACCCATATTAAAGGGGATGCACATATATCACTAGTGATATGTGTACGGGGATACACATATCATTGGCAGCCATATTAAAGGGGATGCACATTCATCACTAGTGATATGTGTACGGGGATACACATATCACTGGCACCCATATTAAAGGGGATGCACATATATCACTAGTGATATGTGTACGGGGATACACATATCACTGGCAGCCATATTAAAGGGGATGCACATTCATCACTAGTGATATGTGTACGGGGATACACATATCACTGGCAGCCATATTAAAGCGGATACACATATATTACTAGTGATATGTGTACGGGGATACACATATCACTGTGACAACGGTAGAGACTTGTTTCCAAG